>CANJKZ010000952.1:2230000-2760000 GCA_947471745.1 Closterium sp. Naga37s-1
CTGGTTCACCGCGTTGACACATCAGTTTCCGCCAATTGAAACCACGCCCCAGTACAGGTAATGTTGTCTAACTTCAGTTGTGGACTGTCGATCCCGCTAAAACTGTCGAATCGTGACCATCCAAATTTGCAGTCTTCCCCACCTGTCGAGCGTCCTTTTCATCTCGACTCTCTCCCTTCCCCCACACCCCACACTGTCACCTCACATCACTCACGAGCGTATATCTGACTGCATTTCTATTCCGTGCTTCAACTTTTCCAATGCGCTCGTTTCTCCTGTCCGCCATACCCCATTTACCTAGTTAGTATCCACCCCTCCGCGGAATCATCCCGGCCTCGTCGATCCGCCATGTGCCAGGCGTCGCGCTGCTCTTAACGTTGTCGTCTTGTCCTGTAGTGTTCGAAGTTTCTATTCTTTTTTGTTTTTCCGTTTCAAGTTCCTACTTACGTTCTTGTTCCTACGTACGTTTCTTGTTTTTTTCCGTTTCTTGTTGCTACTAAAGTTTCTTGATGTCTGCAGAGAGCGACTATCACGGCGGCATTTCCTCGTTCCTTCTCTGTTTTTTCTCATTCCCATTTTTCCTTCCACTTTTCTCATGTCTCCGTTTTTCCGCGTTCCTGTGTCATAATCCCCCTTCAACCCGATCTTGTGTTCGCAGAGAGCACTGGCGTGGCGCCGTCGGTCACGTGTACCTCGCGCGCGCACTTTCGCTCGCTCCCGTGCACCTCGCCCGCGCGCGCTCGCTACGGTGCACCTCGACGAGTGGCTTCAGCAGCGCAGTCGCTAGTGGCGGCGGACGAGCTGAGGACGCTGCGGTCCGTTCGGGTGGCGCCCGGGGTTCGACTTGCGCTAGCAACCCGAGGTGAGCTGGGGCTAGCGCGAAGGCATGACAATGAGGCGGCGGGGAGGGAGGGGAGGGGGGGGAGAAGGAGGGGGAGGGGAAGGGGGGAGGGAGGGAAGGGAGGGGAAGGGAAGAAAAGGGAGGGTATGTTACACATTCCGCTGTCAACACGTGCATATCCTTGCTATTTGATCAAACCTTACACTACTAATCACGTCATGCGTCGTTCGCAAACCACATGCATTCTAACCCCCCTCCTTGTGCCCTCTCCGTCCCCCCTTCCCCTTTTCTTCCCCCTCTTCCTGCCCCTATCCCAGGTCGTATATGCGGGTCGTTTGTCACGCCCTGCATAAGCCAAACGTTCAGCCTTTTCGAGCTTGGGGCAGCCTGGTTGAATTGAAAATACCCAGTTGAAGGTTTTGATTATTTGGCTCCATGCATAGTATGGAAATTAAGGTTGCAATATTAGGTTTTTTCTCATTGTAACATGCTTTTAGTGCTTTGGGCGTGAATGGTGTGCTGTGTATTTTTACACCAAGATTACCTCTCTGAAAGTGAGCTGGATGTTAAGTGCATTTCATAAAGAAGGACCATTTTGATATGATTGTATAATCACAATTGTAGAGAAACGCTGCTGTGCAACGATCCACAAATCATATGTATTAGTTGTTATTGCGTGCAAATGAATTGCTGGTCATATTATTAGAAAAAAACGTTTCATATGCAAAATACAATGTAACCATTTTCACTGTACTGAAACAGCTCTGTACACTTTCCTGGTGTACCTATCAAAAGTAAGCCTCCGTTCTTTATGATCACAAAAACGGAGCAATCTGTATCTCATCCGAAAAAAAAAACAGTTCGTAGAGTCTATCAAGATTATAGGGTCGCGTGTGTCAGATAATCCACCAATTACAAGTGCACACGCGCATCAATGCTACTCGGGCAAACACTAGGCGGGAAATTTTGACGCGAAATGTCGACATCGTGACTCCCAAGTCGAACCAATCAGCGCCATGCCGAACCTTCCATCCGAGTTACTGCAATTGGTTCCCAACAGTTTGGGAAATCGCAGCCTGCGACCTGGAGTCACTCGCGTCAAAAAGGCACTTCACCAGAATGTTGCGAGTTACTTTTGCTCGAGTAAGTTTTCGGGCCTCAAAAAGGCACTTTTTCAACCCGTCAATTTTCGGATGGAGTATGCCGCTCTAAACAGGCCGCTCTTTCCTCGAAGGCTCGCGCGGAGAAGCAGCGGGGAGATCGGGATCGACATTGCGAGGGGTTATGTCGCATGGTACTGTAAGGTGCCTGAAAACACGGCTTGACTTGTTCCGGTTCCGTGGTAGCTTCGAAATGTTCCTCGCAAATCCCCTACACGGCTTAGCACGCTCTTCTTAGACGTTCAAAAAGAAAAAGGATATAGCTATTTGCGAAAATTCGTGAGACTAATTGAGCCGGACGTACGGGGAAGCAGGTGCTTTCGAGGCGCCTCAAGATTCGCCTATATCCACACAGACGTACGGGGAACCGGAGCGCTGCTCGTGTCGCTGAGTCCGTTTGCGTTACTATCTGAGACGTCAGTCACAAAAAGGTGACATGATATCTCATTTGAGGCGTCATAGTAAAAGTCGTCTCACGAAAGGCAGTCATACCTCTTTCGAGACGTCTCAAGAACCGGAGACGTCCTGACGATGAACTCGCTGCTGAAGCGCCGAGGCCGGAAAGGCGGCTTGCAGGCTTGAAATGGCCGTGCCTGCCGACTCAGTTGTCTACCGCCTGTCCAGAATCAGAATCGTGTTCCAAAAACAGCACGCTCCGCACGCTCGTCACGTCACTTCAACTCACGTCAGGTCACGTCCAGCTCGTAGTTGTTGGATCATGTCAGCGTACGTGGGTGACGAAGGAGTTACCGTGGCCGGCATTGCTGGCGATGTAATGAAAGTCGCACGCTTCACACTAAACGTCACGTCATGTCCATCCACAGACCAGATTACGAACGTCGGAAATGCCGGCGTAGAATGGTCAGACGATATTAGGGTAGGTCCTGAAAGTACGTCTGAGTGCGATTCTATGAGGCTTGGTACAATCTAGAGCGGTCTATTTATGATGTACAATGGTTACGTCTGTCCGGGAGTTCAACGGCTCCTAGTGATTGCGACAGTCCTCCGAAATTACACAACGGACGTCCGTCATCGTGGCGGTTCAGCAGCAGACATCCGTCATCGACAAGTACGTAATAGACCGCTCTAAATCGTATCAAGCCCCATTGTGCCGCATTCGGACATACCACACCCCTGAAGTATATTGGTAAAACGGATATTGTGCATCGTGATGTGACGTTCCGAGGAATGTACGACAAAAGCGCGACACTGTATATCGGAGAGTCACAACTGGTTTGGGATACAGACTAGCTTCACCCGAGGCGGTTGACGAAAAAACAGGCTGAAATCTATGTGAGGGGAGTTTTCGGTGGCTGGCGAAAAGGTTCGACTGACCATGCACGAGGAACTTGCGAACTTCAGAGCCGGGTACTATAGTGGTTACCATTAGGCTGGGTTTGCCAAGCGCGAACGTGGCGACCGAGTCGTGAAGGAATTGCCGAATCGAGCACATCCCTCGTATGATTGGGCGTTGCAATTGACTTCAGCTCACCGTCGTCGCCCCCCACAGGTTCGGCACCTCCTCGCCGAGCAGCACCCCCTACCTCTCGCGCCGCATTCGTTAAACCCAATGACATGCCACTCTCTACAAACGAATCGCCCTTATCACTTTCAAGGCCAGCGAGAGTGCCATGCCATCCAAGAAAATATGGTTTGGTGCTGTGCTGCGGTGTATGGTGCTGTGCTGCGCTGCGTGGTGCTGTGCTACGCTGTGTGGTCCTGTGCTGCGCAGTCTTGTGCTGTGCTGCGCTGTGTGGTGCTGTCCTTCACTGTGTGGTGCTGTTCTGGCCCCTTATAGGTTTGGAAAGCAGTTGGGTTTGGAAATCGGAAATTTGGTGACAAGCTTGCAGGTTCGGCTAAAACGCGAAGCGTTTTCGTTTCGCAGCCCTCGTCGTTACGCCTTCCTGCGATTTCCGCACCTCGTCAGCCAATCACAACCTAATCGGAGCCCCCAAATGACGTGCTTGAACCGCGTGTGAGACCCCGCCTGAAGCGGATGGATGGATGAACTGCCTAACACGAAATGCCCAAAACGAGATGCATGGCGCTGTTTTACTGTCAAGATCAGCTGTTTCTTGTTAGCTCCACGACGACAGCAGTTTGTGGTTTTCTTGCTTCAAGTGCCGTCCCCCCCAGTGTCTTTTGTCAAGCCATTGACATGACAGCCATTAATTTTCTCAACTCTGCTCAGTTGCTCTGTGCTAAGTCCGTTTTCTTCAAAGACAATACATTTTGCGTCCAGCTAAAGTCCTCCAAGCGTGTTACGACGTGCTAAGGCTTCATAGTAATCCTCGTCGCAATGATAGGCTGTGCTCCTTCTAGCGTGCCGAAAGGCAGCGATACGCACCCTTCGCCGCATCACCCAGTGATTATCTCCTTAACTTCCCTGTCGCAGCTCAAGCCTCGAGATAAGCTGTTCTTAGCGGCGCGCTGTTTCGTCGTGGCGATTGGTCTGCTCCTCGTAGCTTACCACTTTTTTAAGTCCTCTGCCACGCGGCACTCGCCTATTGAGTGGTTCGATATGAACGCAATCAATGCTAAATTAGCGGCGGATTCCCGCCCTTCCGATGCTAACCTTTCGGCGAGCGTTTACCAGCAAGGATTTGCGGTGGCATCCTTACCTGCTGAGTCCCCACCGGCGGCATCCTTACCTGCTGAGTCCCCACCGGCCGTATCCTTACCGACGGAATCCCCACCGGCCGTATCCTTACCTGCTGAATCCCCACCCGCTGTATCCTTACCGGCTAAATCCCCACCGCCTGTATTACCGGCTAAATCCCCACCGCCTGTATCCTTACCGGCTGAATCCCCACCGGCTGTATCCTTACCGGCTCAATCCCCACCGGCTAAGCCCCCACTTGATAGGGATGGTCCTCTCGTGGCTTTCGATCGCGCTTTCGCCTCTTTGATCTCGTTTCAGCGAAAAGGTCGCGTTCCGTTCGCCAATGTCGCAACGTTCAATTTCGACCCCTCCGTTACAAGCGCCGCCTTCGTCGCCACGCGCTACAAGCTTCTATCGCTGCCCGTTCCGCGTGTGCCCGAGAAGCTGACGTGGCGCGACGCGTACCCCGTATGGGTGAACGAATCGCGGTCATCCTGCCCAACAATTTCTGAACCGAGCTATCCAGATTGGCTGACCAGCATCCACGCCATCGTCGCACATGTGCCCTGCGACGAGCCTAGCGAATCCTGGGCGAAGGATGTTCGCTGGCTACACCACCTTCTCACTATAACAAGCTTCGTCATAAGGGTACTGTTCTCTATTGTCCCTCATCGATAGTGTAGCAGGATCGTCGCCCGTTACCAGTGGTGCTACTATCCACGTGCTATCCATTCTCCCCAACCCCCCTGTACCAGACGAATCGCCTGTGGTTACCAGAGACGCTACTTTCCACGTGTCATCCATTCTCCATATCCGAGAGGGGGTCTTATCCCACCTGTACCGTGGAGAATCGCCCGCGGTTACCAGTGACGCTACTGTCCTTGTGTCATCCATTCCCCCTTATTTCAGCCAACCCTTCTCTCGGTTCCCCTGTTCCAGGTTCGCCATCTGCGGTTACCAGTGGCGTTACTCTCCGCCTTATTTCGCCCAATCCCCTTGTACTATCTCTCATGTAACAGGCGAATCGCACGTGGTTACTAGTGGTGTTACTCTCCTCGTGCCGCCCGCCGCCCAACCTCTTCCACTGCTCCCGACTCGTGACGCGGGAGGGTGACACGTGGCTGTACAACATGACGGCTAATGACATGCTGACACGTGTACAGCCCTTGGGGTCATGCGCCATGGCTCAGCCTATCAGCAGCGAGGTCTCAGGTAGTGCGACACGAGAGGCTACAGGAAGTGACGTCATTCTGAATAATAAAACAAAATATCAGAAGCATATACACACACAAAAAAATTATTCATCTGCCTATTCACCCTTCCTCCAACTCCCCTCCCCACGTGCATCCCTGTCTCCCCTCCCCTCAGCCAACCAGCGCGTCGCGTATGCTACAGTGCTACACTCATCGGATCACTACGTGTGCGGCGCGATAGTACTGGGGCACAGCATAAGGAGGACGGGGAGCAGTCACGAGATGGTTGCGCTTGTATCGAAGGAGATCAAAGAAGAGAGCAGGCGAGGGCTGAGGGAGGCGGGGTGGACGGTGAAGGAAATTGAGCGGATTCGCAACCCAAACGCAGTGAAGGGGACTTATAACGAGTGGAATTACAGGTTTGTGTGCTTCTAACGAGTTGACCTTGGCATATGAGTGCTTATAGCGAGTGCAGGTAGACGTATGTGTGCTTGTTTATTGGCAAACATATGCACGTTCGCATTCTGACGTATGTGTGCTCTTCTGTTGGGGATTTTCTTGCCTCTTTCATCCACCTGTTGGCTTTTGTCGATTATTTTATATTAAACCTGTTTATCTATTCACTCTTTCTTGCATTTTCCTTCTGTTAATTGATTATTACTTCTGTCGCTGTCTTTTTTTGGTTCTTCTGGCTCATTTTGAAATGTGCGGATTTGTTTTGACTTGTTGACTCTTCTTTACCCCCTCCTCCCCCAGCAAGTTGCGGCTGTGGCAGCAGCCGGAGTACACCAAGCTACTCTTTCTTGACTCTCGTTGACTTCATTGACCTCTCTCCTCAATCTCCCCCCCCCCCCTCCCTCCCCCTTCACAGCAAGTTGCGGCTGTGGCAGCAGACGGAGTACACCAAGCTGCTCTTCATTGACTCAGACCTGCTCCTCTTGACCAGCGTTGACTTTCTCTTCTCCTACCCCGAGATCTCCGCCCGCGGAAACGACGGCTCAGATTTCAACTCGGGCGTGATGGTCCTGGAGCCGTCGGATTGCACGTTCGAGCTGCTGATGGCAAATCTGGAGCGAGTGCGATCGGCGAATGGAGGGGACCAGGTGAGACCATGATGCTATGTCATGTCATGTCATGTCATGTCATGTGATGCGATGCGCTGGGACTCCCGATCGATCGCCCCCTTGCAGGGAAAGTCCAAACTCTTGCAGTCGATTGTTCCAATAATATATCTTCCACCAATTTCCCTCATGCTCCCCCCTCCCCAGGGCTTCTTGAACAACGTCTTCACCTGGTGGCACCGCTTACCAGAGTCCATAAACACCCTCAAACCCGTCTGGACCTCTGACCCTGTGAAGAAACAAGCGATCATCGACATGAAAAGCAGGTGGTTTTCACAAGACCCTTCGGAAATCCACGCTATACACTACCTCGGTATGAAGCCATGGTGGTGTTACCGTGAATTCGATTGCAACGTGTTGATACCCGATTTTCTCGACTTCGCTAATGAGGCGGCTCATAAGAGGTGGTGGAGTGTACACGATTCAATGCCAGAGCCACTAAAGCAGTTCTGCTGGATAACAAGTGAAGCAGAGGAGAAGCTGCAGAAGTTGATAGAGCAATCCAAGCCAAAACCAGCGCCATAATTACTACTACCGGTACCAGAATTCAGTAGGGTTAGAGTCTGACTAGGCATTGTATGTATCATGTACACTTGTGTTAGGCATGTAGTCAGCAGAGGGCCTACTTTCCTGTCAGGAAGGCACCCCTCCGCCTTTCCAGGATAGCCTAAACAAGTTATTGCTCTGTATTTTGATATAATAGGTGTATCAATGACAAAATATTGTAGCCGGTTATGATATATGAAGTGTACAAGAAGTGATATGTTGCTCAACAGTAGGTACTACTACTGGCACAGCGGAACACTGGGCTGGGTGTTGTTTTTTTAATGACGACAACAACAGTGCGCGCACAGAAATCTGCTGCCAAGTATGGTGCACGCCTTGCATTGGTGCTAGATCAGCTCACCCCCTTGATCAGGGAACGACACCATCAGACTGACCCTATCCCCACCACTGCTCGACATCCCATGCTGCCCTGCTGCCCACCCTCCACACATCCCCCCGTGCTGCCGAGTATGGTGCAAGCCTTGAATTGGTGCTAGATCAGCTCACCCCCCTTTTCATCAGGAAACGACAACATCAGACTGAGTGTGTGGGGCCACTGCCCGACAACCCCATGCGGCCCTGCTGCCCACCCTCCACACAACCCCCCCCTGCTGCTTGTGCTACCATCTGTCTACCCCCCTTTCCCTCTCCCTCCCACCCAATCCCCCACCCTCTTCTCCCCTTTCATCGGGAATTCACCTCACACCACGCAACACTCCCACTGAACATCACTGTCGGACTCAACCCATTACCACCACTCATGCAGGGTGTCCCGTCCACCCCTCCCAACTGACCTCTGCCGTCTGTCATTCGGGATTCACGTCTCGTTTATGAACACTCCCAATGAACGTAACCGTCGGACTCAACCCATCGCCACCACTCAAAGGAAGGTGTCCCATCTACCCATCCACCCATCCACCCATCCACCCATCCACCCATCCACCCAGCCTAACTGAACCCTATCCTTTCACCGGGGATTCACATCTCTTGTATGCACACTCCCACTGAACGTCACATTCGGACTCAACCCATCCCCACCACTCATAGGAAGGTGTCCCATCCACCCATCCACCCATCCACCCATCCTAACTGAACCCTACCCTTTCACCGGGGATTCACGTCTCTTTTATGAACACCCCCACTGAACGTCACATTCGGACTCAACCCATCCCCACCGCTGCTCGAGGTCCCACCCTTCCCTCCTTGCAGCTTCATCCGCTCCTCATACCACGAAACCTCCTCCTCCTCGTCCTCCTCACCCCAATCCTCCCTTGCAGCCCCTCCTGTCGCCGCTGCAGCTATTTCATTCCAGAACTTGTCACTGGTTTGTGACTTGGTCGCACACGCAGGCTCCCCTTCCCAAGCATACCCTTCGGCGTTGTCACGCCTGCTACTATCACAACCACCAGCACCACCAGCAGCACCAGCAGCAGCGGCACCAGCAGCACCACCAGTGCCAGCAGCACGAGACGCAGAAACCCGGTTCAAGCGCCTCTTAATCCCTTCCAACTCCTTCAAAACCTGTTGCATGTCGGGTCGGTTCTGAACCTGCTTCAAGCTGCACCGCATTGCCAGCCGCACAAACCACTCAAACGTTTCCTCCAAGGCCTCGCTCCCACACGTTTCCTCCATTGCCTTCCCCTCACTCATCCCCACCTCTCCATCTCCCCCACCACCTCTCCCTTCCCCTCCGCCCTCTGTTCCCCCTTCTCCTCCCCCTGTTCCTCCCCCTGCTCCCCCACCTGCTCCTCCTCCCACTCCTCCCCCCTCCCCGCTCCCCTTCTCCCACATGGCTTTCAAAACCGGGTCCATAACACTGTTCACGCCGCCCTCGTTGGTAACCCTATCGATCACGATCCGTCTTATGTGCTCCCCGTCGGTCACCGGGCGGAGACCAGTGGCTAGCTCTAGCAGCACGATTCCAAAGCTGTACACATCGCTCTTTTCCGTGAGAAGATCGCACTGGAAATATTGTGGGTCCAAATAGCCCTGAGGGAGAGGAGGGTAAAAGGGGACAAGAAAGGGGGGGGGGGAGAGGAGCATGAGAGGTGGTGAAGACCGGTGGCGAGCTCTAGCAGCACGATTCCAAAGCTGTACACGTCGCTCTTCTCTGTGAGTAAATCACACTCGAAGTACTGAGGGTCCAAGTAACCCTGGGGTGGGAAAGGAGAGGGAGGGGAGGGAAGAGGGGGAGGAGAGAGGATAAAGAGGGAAGCCATTTCAATACAGGATTGTTCAATGGGTAGATGGTAACCCTATCGATCACGATCCTTCTGATATGCTCCCCGTTGGTCACTGGGCGGAGGCCAGTGGCGAGCTCTAGCAGCACGATTTCGAAGATGTAGACGTCGCTCTTCTCTGTGAGTAAATCGCATTGGAAATATTGTGGGTCCAAATAGCCCTGAGGGAGAGTCAAAGGGGACAAGACGAGGGGGGAGAGGAGCATGAGTGGTGAAGACCAGTGACCAGTGGCCACGATTCCGAAGCTGTACACGTCGCTCTTCTCTGTGAGTAAATCGCACCGGAAATACTGAGGATCCAAATAGCCCTGATGGAGGGAAAGGGACAAGAAGAACAAAGAAAAAATGGTAACCCTAGCGGTCGACTTAAAAATCAACTCAGCACTTTCCCCAAGCTCTCTCCATAGGGCCCCCCATCCTTCCACTCACCACAGTCCCCTTGACTTGCGTCTCCAGCCTCCCCCCTCCCTCCGCCTCCTCAGGAACAGCCTTGGAGATTCCGAAGTCAGCCACCTTGGCCTCGAGGTCTGCTGTGATGAGGATGTTGGCCGTCTGTGTGGACGGGGAAGGGCAAGGAGCAAGGGGGGGCAAGGGCAGGGGGCAGGAGACAGGAGGAAAGGGGAATGGGGCAAGGGGCAGGGGGCATGTAAGCGCTCAGCCTTGGAGATTCCAGAGTCAGCCACCTTCGCCTCGAGGTCTGCTGTGATGAGGATGTTGGCCGTCTGGTGGGGGGAGAGAGGGGGGGGATGGGAGAGCAAAGGGAAAGGGGACAGCAGCGGGCAGGGGGCAGGGGGCAGGGGGCAGGGGGCAGGGGGCAGGGGGCAGGGGGCAGGAGGAATGGGGAAGGGGGGATGGGACAGGGCATGTATGTGTTCAGCCTTGAAAAATCCAAAGTCAGCTACCTTGGCCTCGAGGTCTGCTGTGCTGAGGATGTTGGCCGTCTGGTGGAAGTAAAAAGTGGTGGAAGTAAAAAGGGGGAGAGGGGGAAGGGGACAGGGGGCAGGGGGCAGGCACAGAAGGCAGGGGACAGACAGGGGGATGGGGCAGGAGATATATTCTTTCGTCCTTGGACGTACTGAAGGCAGCTACTTACGCTTCAAGGTCCGCTGTGATGAGGATGTTGGCCGTCTCGTTGGGGGGGGGAAGGGGAGAGAGGGAGGGGAGCAATGTCAGCGGGCACGGGGTATATGCTTTCAGCCTTGAAGATTCCAAAGTCAGACACCTTAGCCTCAAGGTCTGCTGTGATGAGGATGTTGGCCGTCTCGTGGGTAGGGGGAGAGGGAGAGGGGGCGCGCAATGGGAGGCGGGGTGCGCAAGCGGAGGGGGGCAAGGGGGAAAGGGCCAGGGGGGCAGGGGGTGGATGATGGGTGATGGGAGGCTTGATATGATGGTGCACGTACTGTTGGTCATGCTACAGGCGCTGCAAGCTTGAATTGCACTCACACAAGCATACGTGCATGTGTGTGTATGTATGTATGCATGTATGTATGTATGTATGTGTGCGTGCGTGTGTGTGTGTGTGTGTGTGTGTGTGTGTGTGTGTGTGTGTGTGTGTGTGTCTGTACGTACGTACGTATGTATGTATGTATGTATGTATGTATGTATGTATGTATGTATGTATGTATGTATGTATGTATATATGTATGTATGTATGTATGTATGTATGTATGTATGTATGTATGTATGTATGTATGTATGTATGTATGTATGTATGTATGTATGTATGTATGTATGTATGTATGTATGTATGTATGTATGGATACATGCATGTTCCTCATATCACACGTACCTTCACATCCCGGTGGATAATTGGCTGCTTCATCTGATGGAGCAGGTACGCAAACCCACTGGCTGCTTCATCTGATGGAGCAGGTACGCAAACCCACTGGCTGCTCTAACAGGTGATGCAAGCTGGTACGCTCCCACATGCACACGTATACATGCATGTATGTATGCATGCAGGCACAGCACACACCTTCACATCCCGGTGGATGATGGGCGGCTTGATCTGATGGTGCAGGTATGCAAACCCATTGGCTGCACCACAGGCGATGTTGACCCGCTGCCGCCACGTCAACTGGTGCTTTGAGTCGGCTGGTGGGTGCAAACAATCGTGGGAGGGGAGGGAGGGAAGCAGACGGAAGGGAAGAATGGGGGGTCTTGAGGTGCCTAAGAAGTGGGTGCTTCGAGCTGGATGGTGGACGCAAAAGGGGGGGGAGGGGGTTATGGGATGGGGGGACTGTGGATCGCCTAAGCATCATATGCTTTGAGTTGGCTGGTGGGGGCACAAAAGGGGGGCCAAGAGAAGAGGGGGTGGGGAGAGGAAGGGCGGAGAGATGCTCCCCGCAACTTCACGGCATGCCAACCACAGCAAGTCCACTCACCTTTCGGCATGTCCTCAAGTGTCCCCCCCTCTGAATGAATTCATACACCAGAAGCTGCTCGCTTGAGGACACAAGGCGGATGAGAAGCTGCTCATCCGCCTCCACACAAGCCCTTCAGTGCCACCCAAAGGTCACCAGGGGGCATCAACGCTACACCAGACTTCACTTACATGCCGCCCTGCTACATCCACTCCCCCTCAATACACACCTCTCAGCATGTCCTCAAGCGTGCCCCTCTCAAAGAACTCATACACCACCAGCTGCTCGCCCGCCTCCACACACAAGCGGGTGAGCGCACTCACCATCAGGTGGCATCATTACACTTCCCCCCTTACTCCCCCACTCCCCCTTCCCCCTCAATACCTCACCTCTCAGCATGTCTTCCAGAATCCCCCTCTCAATGAATTCATACACCACCAGCTGCTCGCCCGCCTCCACACACAAGCGGGTGAGCGCACTCACCATCAGGTGGCATCATTACACTCCCCCCCTTACTCCCCCACTCCCCCTTCCCCCTCAATGCCTCACCTCTCAGCATGTCTTCCAGAATCCCCCTCTCAATGAATTCATACACCACCAGCTGCTCGCCCGCCTCCACACACAAGCGGGTGAGCGCACTCACCATCAGGTGGCATCATTACATTCCCCCCCTTACTCCCCCACTCCCCCTTCCCCCTCAATACCTCACCTCTCAGCATGTCTTCCAGAATCCCCCTCTCAATGAATTCATACACCACCAGCTGCTCCACACACAAGCGAGTGAGCGCACTCACCATGACGAGGCTGCATCCCCCCCAGCCCTACTCCCCCACTCCCCCTTCCCCCTCCCCACTCACCTCTCAGCATGTCTTCCAACGTGCCCCTCTCGATGAATTCATACACCAGCAGTTGCTCGCCCGCCTCCACACAGAACCCTTTCAGAGCCACCAGGTTGCGATGGCGCACTGCTGAGAGCAGCTGTATTTCATTTCGAAACTCGGTCCCACCGAGCTGGTGGGTAAGAGTGGAGGAGTGGGAGTGGGGGAGAGATGGTGAGTGGGAGAGACAGAGAGGCCCTTGAGAGCCACGGGGTTGCGATGGCGCACGGCTGACAGCAGCTGTATTTCATTGCGGAACTCCGTGCCGCATAGCTGGGGGAGGGAATGTGAGAGGGGGCAAGGGGGGCATGGGAGGGACGGAGAGTCGGAGAGGCAGAGAGGCCCTTGAAAGCCACGGGGCTGCGGTGGCGCACGGCTGACAGCAGCTGAATCTCGTTGCGGAACTCCGTGCCGCATAGCTGGTGTGTGGGTGGGTAGGTGGGTGGGTGGGTGGGTGGGTGGGTGGGTGGGTGGGTGGGTGGGTGGGTGGGTGGGTGGGTGGGTGGGTGGGTGGGTGGGTGGGTGGGTGGGTGGGGCATCTGTAGGGAGGGGAGTGGGGGAGTGGGAGAGTGGGAGTTTAGAGGAGATGGTGACTTGGCGAGACACAGAAGCCCTTGGGAGTTGCCATGTCCCCATGTCACCATGTCACCATGTTGCCATGTTGCCATGTCGCCATGTTGCCATGTTGCCATGTTGCCATGTTGCCATGTCGCCATGTTGCCATGTTGCCATGTTGCCATGTCACCATGTCGCCATGTCGCCATGTCGCCATGTCGCCATGTTGCCATGTTGCCATGTTGCCATGTTGCCATGGTGCCATGTTGCCATGTTGCCATGTCGCCATGTCGCCATGTTGCCATGTTGCCATGTTGCCATGTTGCCATGTTGCCATGTCGCCATGTTGCCATGTTGCCATGTTGCCATGTTGCCATGTTGCCATGTCGCGATGTTGCCATGTTGCCATGGTGCCATGTCCCCATGTTGCCATGTCGCCATGTTGCCATGTTGCCATGTCGCCATGTTGCCATGTTGCCATGTTGCCATGTTGCCATGTCACCATGTCACCATGTCACCATGTCACCATGTCACCATGTCACCATGTTGCCATGTCACCATGTCACCATGTTGCCATGTCGCCATGTCACCATGTCACCATGTCACCATGTCACCATGTCACCATGTCACCATGTCACCATGTCACCATGTCACCATGTTGCCATGTCACCATGTTGCCATGTCGCCATGTCGCCATGTCACCATGTCACCATGTCACCATGTCGCCATGTCGCCATGTTGCGATGGCCCATGGCAAGGGACGTGAGTGTGGATGGGGGATGGGGGCAAGGGGGACAAGTGAGTCTTGCTAGGAAGCCTCAGAACACTTTTGATTTTGAGACGTCTCAAAAGTCGCAAGGGGGACAAGTGAGTCTTGCTAGGAAGCCTCAGAACAACTTTTGATTTTGAGACGTCTCAAAAGTCGCAAGGGGGACAAGCGAGTCTTGCTAGGAAGCCTCAGAACAACTTTTGATTTTGAGACGTCTCAAAAGTCGCAAGGGGGACAAGTGAGTCTTGCTAGGAAGCCTCAGAACAACTTTTGATTTTGAGACGTCTCAAAAGTCGCAAGGGGGACAAGCGAACCTTGCTAGGAAGCCTCAGAACAACTTTTGATTTTGAGACGTCTCAAAAGTCGCAAGGGGGACAAGCGAACCTTGCTAGGAAGCCTCAGAACAACTTTTGATTTTGAGACGTCTCAAAAGTCGCAAGGGGGACAAGTGAGTCTTGCTAGGAAGCCTCAGAACAACTTTTGATTTTGAGACGTCTCAAAAGTCGCAAGGGGGACAAGTGAGTCTTGCTAGGAAGCCTCAGAACAACTTTTGATTTTGAGACGTCTCAAAAGTCGCAAGGGGGACAAGCGAACCTTGCTAGGAAGCCTCAGAACAACTTTTGATTTTGAGACGTCTCAAAAGTCGCAAGGGGGACAAGCGAACCTTGCTAGGAAGCCTCAGAACAACTTTTGATTTTGAGACGTCTCAAAAGTCGCAAGGGGGACAAGTGAGTCTTGCTAGGAAGCCTCAGAACAACTTTTGATTTTGAGACGTCTCAAAAGTCGCAAGGGGGACAAGCGAACCTTGCTAGGAAGCCTCAGAACAACTTTTGATTTTGAGACGTCTCAAAAGTCGCAAGGGGGACAAGTGAGTCTTGCTAGGAAGCCTCAGAACAACTTTTGATTTTGAGACGTCTCAAAAGTCGCAAGGGGGACAAGTGAGTCTTGCTAGGAAGCCTCAGAACAACTTTTGATTTTGAGACGTCTCAAAAGTCGCAAGGGGGACAAGTGAGTCTTGCTAGGAAGCCTCAGAACAACTTTTGATTTTGAGACGTCTCAAAAGTCGCAAGGGGGACAAGTGAGTCTTGCTAGGAAGCCTCAGAACAACTTTTGATTTTGAGACGTCTCAAAAGTCGCAAGGGGGACAAGTGAGTCTTGCTAGGAAGCCTCAGAACAACTTTTGATTTTGAGACGTCTCAAAAGTCGCAAGGGGGACAAGTGAGTCTTGCTAGGAAGCCTCAGAACAACTTTTGATTTTGAGACGTCTCAAAAGTCGCAAGGGGGACAAGCGAACCTTGCTAGGAAGCCTCAGAATCTCATCGTGGACCTCTGTCCCTCACAGTGGACCTCTGTCCCTCACAGTGGACCTCTGTCCCTCACAGTGGACCTCTGTCCCTCACAGTGGACCTCTGTCCCTCACAGTGGACCTCTGTCCCTCACAGTGGTGGGGCTGGGGAATGGGGGAGACAACAACTGATGCAAACTTGTGTCCACACCTGAAGATCCACCTGAATATTCACCTGAAGGACCACCTGAAGGGACCACCTGAAGTTCCACCTGGGAGTGTTCCTGGCGTACCTTCACATGCCCCTTGGCTCGCTTCACTGCCACTACATCCCCTGATTCCAGCACTCCTCGGTACACCTGAGAGTGGTTCAGACACGGGGAGAAAAGGGAGACGAGATGAAGGCTGGGCATTGCTGTGCTACTCCTCCCTCTTTTGAGAATTCTCAAAAGTCGCACCAATATGGCATTGCTGTGCTACTCCCCCCTCGGGGCAAGGGAAATTCATTACCATTACATTTTAGGAATCTCCCCCTGAGGCAAGGAATAGGCATGCAAAATGCGCTACCATAATCTTTGAGACGTTTTCAGGAGAAGCGTTACCATATCCGTCCCCTCACAGATATACCTGCCCCATATGCGCCGTCCCCTCACAGATATACCTGCCCCATATGCGCCGTCCCCTCACAGATATACCTGCCCTGCATGCGCCACCCCCTCACTGATACACCTAACCATATGCGCCCTCTCCCTGATATGTACTTGCTGCTCAAATACACCTGCCCCACATCGCACCTGTCCATATCCGCCCTACCCTTCTTCGACCTTCCATCTGTCTGCTTCTTCCCATATGCGCCCTCCCCCTTCCCCCCACAGATATACCTGCCCCACATCGCACCTGCCCGTATCCGCCCTCCCCCAGCAGCGTCTTGAAGCCCTGGGTGGCATCGGCTATCTCTTTCAGCTTGCACCGGTGTACCCCCAGCGCCTGCAGCCCCTCTATCGCCTTGTAGTCCTCCGAGCTCCACAGGTCTGGGGAGGGATGGGAAAGGGTGGAGATGGGCGCGGATGGGTGGGGATGGGTGGAGAGCACATATTACCTCAGACTGAGCTTGCACCGCTGCACCCCCAGTGCCTGCAGCCCCTCTATTGCTTTGTAGTCCTCCGAGCTCCACAAGTCTGGGCAGGGGTGGAGAGGGGTGGAGATAGGTGGGGATGGGTGGGGATGGGTGGACAGCACACGATTTGCTTCAGCTTGAGCTTGCACCGGTGCACGCCCAGCATCTGCAGCCCCTCGATCGCCCTGTAGTCCTCCACAGGTCTGATATTGCGGAGGGCACAGAGGTGGAAGAGGTGGAGAGGGGTGAAGAAGGGTGGGGAGGAGTGGGGAGGGGTGGGGAGGAGTGGGGAGGGATGCGAAGCACACTTTGCTTCAGCTTGAGCTTGAACGGCGCACTCCCAGCACCTGCAGCCCTTCTACAGCCTTGTAGTCCTCTGGAGACTGGACCCCACGGGTCTGATGCTGATGTTGCAGGAGAGCACAGAGGTGGAAAGCGGTGGGGACGGGTGAGGAGGGATGGGGAGGGGTGGTCATGGGTGGATTAGCACACGTCGTCTCAGCGTGCACTGGTGCAAATTTGACTAACCATGCTCTTGTGAGTCGACTCAAGACTCAAAAGTCAGCTCTTTTGAGTCGACTCAAGACTCAAAAGTCAGCTCTTTTGAGTCGACTCAAGACTCAAAAGTCAGCTCTTTTGAGTCGACTCAAGACTCAAAAGTCAGCTCTTTTGAGTCGACTCGACTCAAAAGTCAGCTCTTTTGAGTCGACTCAAGACTCAAAAGTCAGCTCTTTTGAGTCGACTCAAGACTCAAAAGTCAGCTCTTTTGAGTCGACTCAAGACTCAAAAGTCAGCTCATTTGAGTCGACTCAAGACTCAAAAGTCAGCTCTTTTGAGTCGACTCAAGACTCAAAAGTCAGCTCTTTTGAGTCGACTCAAGACTCAAAAGTCAGCTCTTTTGAGTCGACTCAAGACTCAAAAGTCAGCTCTTTTGAGTCGACTCAAGACTCAAAAGTCAGCTCTTTTGAGTCGACTCAAGACTCAAAAGTCAGCTCTTTTGAGTCGACTCAGAAAATTGACTCACCATGCAGCAGCAGCAGCAGTGTGGCAGCAGTGTGGCAGCAGTGTGGCAGCAGTGTGGCAGCAGTGTGGCAGCAGTGTGGCAGCAGTGTGGCAGCAGTGTGGCAGCAGTGTGGCAGCAGTGTGGCAGCAGTGTGGCAGCAGTGTGGCAGCAGTGTGGCAGCAGTGTGGCAGCAGTGTGGCAGCAGTGTGGCAGCAGTGTGGCAGCAGTGTGGCAGCAGTGTGGCAGCAGTGTGGCAGCAGTGTGGCAGCAGTGTGGCAGCAGTGTGGCAGCAGTGTGGCAGCAGTGTGGCAGCAGTGTGGCAGCAGTGTGGCAGCAGTGTGGCAGCAGTGTGGCAGCAGTGTGGCAGCAGTGCAGCAGCAGTGTGGCAGCCACAGCAGCGGCAGCAGAGAAGCAGAGGGTATAAATAAACCAGCTCACCTTTGTTCCCGTTGCTCTAAAGAAGTAACCTCAGAGCAGCAGAAGTAACCTCAGAGCAGCAGAAGTAACCTCAGAGCAGCAGCAGTAACCTCAGAGCAGCAGAAGTAACCTCAGAGCAGCAGAAGTAACCTCAGAGCAGCAGAAGTAACCTCAGAGCAGCAGAAGTAACCTCAGAGCAGCAGAAGTAACCTCAGAGCAGCAGCAGTAACCTCAGAGCAGCAGAAGTAACCTCAGAGCAGCAGAAGTAACCTCAGAGCAGCAGAAGTAACCTCAGAGCAGCAGAAGTAACCTCAGAGCAGCAGAAGTAACCTCAGAGCAGCAGAAGTAACCTCAGAGCAGCAGAAGTAACCTCAGAGCAGCAGAAGTAACCTCAGAGCAGCAGAAGTAACCTCAGAGCAGCAGAAGTAACCTCAGAGCAGCAGCAGTAACCTCAGAGCAGCAGAAGTAACCTCAGAGCAGCAGAAGTAACCTCAGAGCAGCAGAAGTAACCTCAGAGCAGCAGAAGTAACCTCAGAGCAGCAGAAGTAACCTCAGAGCAGCAGAAGTAACCTCAGAGCAGCAGAAGTAACCTCAGAGCAGCAGAAGTAACCTCAGAGCAGCAGAAGTAACCTCAGAGCAGCAGAAGTAACCTCAGAGCAGCAGAAGTAACCTCAGAGCAGCAGCAGTAACCTCAGAGCAGCAGAAGTAACCTCAGAGCAGCAGAAGTAACCTCAGAGCAGCAGAAGTAACCTCAGAGCAGCAGAAGTAACCTCAGAGCAGCAGAAGTAACCTCAGAGCAGCAGAAGTAACCTCAGAGCAGCAGAAGTAACCTCAGAGCAGCAGAAGTAACCTCAGAGCAGCAGAAGTAACCTCAGAGCAGCAGAAGTAACCTCAGAGCAGCAGAGGATATAAAACGGCTCACCTTTGTTTCTGTTCCTTAGTAGCAGCACCAGCCACACGAGTAGCAGAGCAATGAGAGGGAGCGCCACACGAGTAGCAGAGCAATGAGAGGGAGCGCCACACGAGTAGCAGAGCAATGAGAGGGAGCGCCACACGAGTAGCAGAGCAATGAGAGGGAGCGCCACACGAGTAGCAGAGCAATGAGAGGGAGCGCCACACGAGTAGCAGAGCAATGAGAGGGAGCGCCACACGAGTAGCAGAGCAATGAGAGGGAGCGCCACACGAGTAGCAGAGCAATGAGAGGGAGCGCCACACGAGTAGCAGAGCAATGAGAGGGAGCGCCACACGAGTAGCAGAGCAATGAGAGGGAGCGCCACACGAGTAGCAGAGCAATGAGAGGGAGCGCCACACGAGTAGCAGAGCAATGAGAGGGAGCGCCACACGAGTAGCAGAGCAATGAGAGGGAGCGCCACACGAGTAGCAGAGCAATGAGAGGGAGCGCCACACGAGTAGCAGAGCAATGAGAGGGAGCGCCACACGAGTAGCAGAGCAATGAGAGGGAGCGCCACACGAGTAGCAGAGCAATGAGAGGGAGCGCCACACGAGTAGCAGAGCAATGAGAGGGAGCGCCACACGAGTAGCAGAGCAATGAGAGGGAGCGCCACACGAGTAGCAGAGCAATGAGAGGGAGCGCCACACGAGTAGCAGAGCAATGAGAGGGAGCGCCACACGAGTAGCAGAGCAATGAGAGGGAGCGCCACACGAGTAGCAGAGCAATGAGAGGGAGCGCCACACGAGTAGCAGAGCCATGAGAGGGAGCGCCACACGAGTAGCAGAGCAATGAGAGGGAGCGCCACACGAGTAGCAGAGCAATGAGAGGGAGCGCCACACGAGTAGCAGAGCAATGAGAGGGAGCGCCACACGAGTAGCAGAGCAATGAGAGGGAGCGCCACACGAGTAGCAGAGCAATGAGAGGGAGCGCCACACGAGTAGCAGAGCAATGAGAGGGAGCGCCACACGAGTAGCAGAGCAATGAGAGGGAGCGCCACACGAGTAGCAGAGCAATGAGAGGGAGCGCCACACGAGTAGCAGAGCAATGAGAGGGAGCGCCACACGAGTAGCAGAGCAATGAGAGGGAGCGCCACACGAGTAGCAGAGCAATGAGAGGGAGCGCCACACGAGTAGCAGAGCAATGAGAGGGAGCGCCACACGAGTAGCAGAGCAATGAGAGGGAGCGCCACACGAGTAGCAGAGCAATGAGAGGGAGCGCCACACGAGTAGCAGAGCCATGAGAGGGAGCGCCACACGAGTAGCAGAGCCATGAGAGGGAGCGCCACCACTCCCCCCCCCCCACCACGATGCCCACGATCGCAGCAGAAAAGCAGTGGACATAATCGATTGGAGTCACCTCTGTTTCTGTTCCTCAGCAGCAGCACCACCCACACAAGCAGCAGAGCCATGGGAGCAAGAGCAGCAGAGCGGCAGCTGAGGATATAAACCGGCTCACCTCTGTTTCTGTTCCGTAGCAGCAGCAGCCACACGAGCAGCAGAGCAATGAGAGCGAGGAGCACCACTCCCCCCACCACGATGCCCACAATCGCAGCAGTGGTCATGCCCCCTCCTCCAGTAGATGCAACTGGGGGGGTGGGTGGGGGAGCTGGGGGGTGGAAAAGGGGGTGGAAGAGGGGGAGAGGATCAGGGGGCGGACGGGGGGTTTTTGGGGTTGAGAGAGCAGAGCAATGAGAGCGAGCGCCACCACTCCCCCCACCACGATACCCACAATCGCAGCAGTGATCATGCCCCCAGTAGACGCCACATGGGGGGCGGGCGGGGAGCTGGGGGGAAGAAGGGGGTTGGGGGAGAGGGTAGAGCAATGAGAGCAGAGCAGTGAGAGCGAGCGCCACGATACTTACAATCGCGGCAGTGGTCATGCCATCACCCCTAGGAGACGCCACAGGGGGGGCGGGCGGGCGAGCTGGGGGTGCATGGGAGTGGGTGGGGCAATGGGTGGAAAGGGGAAGGCGGAATGGGGAGGAGAGGGAGGGTCCGTAAGAGGTGAGAAAGAAGAACAACGAGAGTGAAGGTCACCACTCTCCTCACCACAATACCCATTTCTTAGTCAACTAAAGTTTTCACAATACCCACGGTCGCAACAGTGGTCATGCCCCCCCCCCAGTAGACGCGACAGGGGGGTTGGGTGGGGGAGCTCGGGATGCATGGGTTGGTGAGACAGGTGAAAGGGGGAGCAGGGAGAACGAAGAGAGAGGGTTTATAAGTGGTGGATAAGAAGGGCAGTGAGAGCAAGGGCCACCAATCCCCACGCCACAATACCCACGATCGCAGCCGTGGTCATGCCCCCACCCCTAGGAGACGCGACAGGGGGGGCGGGCGGGGGAACTGGGGGTGTAGTGCAGATGGGTGGAACGGGGAAAGGAGAACAAGGAGCGGGGAGAAGAAGAGTGCGGGTCCGTAAGAGGTAAGAGAGCAGAGCAATAAGAGCGAGGGAAACCACTCTCCCCACCACAACGCCCACAATCACATCAGTGGTCATGTGCCTGCCCTGCCCCCCCTTGCTCATAGCCCCCACTGGTACCTCCCCTGTTCTGACCCTCCCCCGATCTCACCTGGCCTTGTGAGCAATGTTTGAGTATTCTAAAGAGCCATACTGCCCTGCCACGTAATTGGCTCACAGTCATACCTGGCCCATACATGGCCTCGACGATATAAGGCCCAAAGTGGGTCCCCAGCGGCCAGCAGCAGCACCTTGTGGGGTGAGGAACACTTTTCAGAAATGACGGCTCACAAGGGCCCACTGCCTCCCCCACATCTCACCTTCCCCATACAGACTTCCTCCAGGTCTCACCTCCCCCAGGTCTCACCTGGCCCATACATGGCCTCGACAGTGTAGGGCCCAAAGTCTGTCCCCAGCAGCACCTTGTGCCACACAAACGCCTCCCTTATCTCCTGCGCCTGCTGCCACTCGGAGCTGCTCGTGCTGCTGCTGCTGCTGCTGCTGCTAGCAGGGGCGGCAGTGGCAGTGCTGCTGTTGCTGCTAGTGCTGCTGCTGCTGCTGCTGCTGCTGCTGCTGCTGCTGCTGCTGCTGCTGCCGTAGCTGCTGCTGCTGTCGTAGCTGCTGCTGCTGTCGTAGCTGCTGCTGCTGTCGTAGCTGCTGCTGCTGTCGTAGCTGCTGCTGATCTTGCTGCTAGTGCTGCTGCTGCTGGCAAGCCTGCTGGTAGCAGCAGAGGAGGAGGAGGAGGAGGGAGGGGGGAAGAAGCGGATGGAGGTGCTGATGGTGGAAGGGGAGAGGATGGACCCGGTGACTGACACCATAGCGATCTGTTGTTGGGGTTGGGATGGGGGGAGTGGGGGAGAAAGGGAGAGGGGGAGAGGGGGAGAGGGGAAAGAGGAAGAAGGGAATGGATGATGGTGGAAGGGGAGCGGATGGACCCGGTGACTGACACCATGGCGATATGCCATAGGGGGTTTGAGATGGGGCATGAAGTGGCGGAGAGGGAAAGGGAGAGAGAGGAGGAAGGAAGGTAATGGATGAGTGTGGGAGGAGAGAGAATGGACCCCCTAGTGACACTATAGCAATCTGTTGCGGTTGGATTGGGTGAGGGGTGACGGGGGTGGGGAGGGGGGGAAGGTGGGGGAACGAAGAGGAAGCGGAGGAGGGAACGAAATAATGGTCAAATGCGAGAGGATAGACCCTGGTGACTGATACTACGGCGATTGGGTCAGCGAGGGGGGGGGGGGGGCGGCGGGGAGGGAAGAGGGTGAGAAGGAGGAACCCAACCCACCTGCCCCCACCAGACCTGCTGGTGCAACCTTATGGCTTGCATTCGGCTTGTTGCCCTTGTGTGTGCATGCGTATTTGCATACAATGGTATGAGAGCATGAAATAATATATATATTCTATGTTGTTGAATGTGAATATTGAGTCGTTCACGAATTTTCGCTGGTCACGTGTGACGCCGTGGTTTGCGGGACGTGTGCGTTTTCTATTTTGTCGTGTGTGCAAGTAAGCTTTTAAGAACTCAATGGAGAATTCATGGTAAATACCCAGAGCCATTGTTATAAGATTGAAATGATTTTGGAGCTCAACATAACGTTAAAAATGAAGATCGTGAAAATTGATACGTTAAAAAAGAAGATCGGGGGGGGGGGGGGGGGGGGGGGGCGGCGGGGAGGGAAGAGGGTGAGAAGGAGGAACCCAACCCACCTGCCCCCACCAGACCTGCTGGTGCAACCTTATGGCTTGCATTCGGCTTGTTGCCCTTGTGTGTGCATGCGTATTTGCATACAATGGTATGAGAGCATGAAATAATATATATATTCTATGTTGTTGAATGTGAATATTGAGTCGTTCACGAATTTTCGCTGGTCACGTGTGACGCCGTGGTTTGCAGGACGTGTGCGTTTTCTATTTTGTCGTGTGTGCAAGTAAGCTTTTAAGAACTCAATGGAGAATTCATGGTAAATACCCAGAGCCATTGTTATAAGATTGAAATGATTTCGGAGCTCACCATAACGTTAAAAATGAAGATCGTGAAAATTGTTACGTTGCATTATGTAGTGTAACATTTATTTTGGTATAGACCCTTGTGGTATGGAATTTCAAAACCATTCGTGGTTGGGGATGGAGTGGCACTGTTCCACATCTTCGGATCTCGAGCTCTTTCCAAATTTGTGCTTCAAGTCTTTAGTTGTTGTCATGCCGCCGTTCGTTCAGACTATCATCACATTGTTATTTCTTTATGGAATCGAGTGATTCAACTTGCTAATTGTAGGTGACGTTAGAACATCATCTGGATTTGTAACCGGTCCGCTATCAGCTTTTGAAGCAGCTCTGCATAAACTTGTTTGTGCACTCTATCTTTCGTTTATGTTAGATTTGTTACTATTATGACTATAACAAGACCCATTTACCTCCACCGGACACACCTGCTCCCAAACCCACCTGGCCCCACCAGGCCCACCTGTCCTCGCCAGACCCACCTGTCCCGTCGAAATGCCAATTCCGTTCTTCCCCAAGCTCTCCGCAATCCTCTCTACAAGCAGACTCGCGAGGTCGTCATTAAACACCGCGTACTGCGGCGCTGTCAGCTTCAGTTCCACCTCCAGCGGCGACACGCACACACACACGTTGGTGAGCGCTAGCAGCGGCGGGCTCAGCTTCAGCTCCCCCAAATGCACCTGTCCTGTCCCCACCACAGCCACCTGTCCTGTCCCCACCACACCCACCTCTCCCCACCACACCCACCTGTCCCGTCGAGATGCCAATCCCGTTCTTCCCCAAGCTCCCCGCGATCCTCTCTACAAGCAGACTCGCGAGCTCGTCATTAAACACCGCATACTGCGGAGCAGTAAGCTTCAATTCCACCTCCAGCGGCGAAGCACACACACACACGTTGGTCAGCGCGAGCAGCGGCGGGCTGGGCGCGTAGAGAGAGGGGCAGGCGAGGTCGTCGCAAATGGGAGGGGGCTGATACTGCATGATGCCGAGTGGAGGCGAGCAAGCGGCAGTGACTGCAGGGCGGTAGGGCACACAGAGGTCGTTGCCGTATAGCCTGGAGGGATGGGGGTGAATGCAACAAGGGGGATTGGAACAAAGGGATGCAGCACAAGGAAGGATGGGAGAGGTCGTCGCAAATGGGAGCGGGCTGATACTGCATGATGCCGAGAGGGGGCGAGCAAGCGGCAGTGACTGCAGGGCGGTAGGGCACACAGAGGTCGTTGCCGTATAGCCTGGAGGGATGGGGGTGAATGCAACAAGGGGGATTGGAACAAAGGGATGCAGCACAAGGAAGGATGGGAGAGGTCGTCGCAGATGGGAGCGGGCTGATACTGCATGATGCCGAGAGGGGGCGAGCAGGCTGTGGTGACCTGAGGGCGGTACGGCACACAGAGGTCGTTGCCGTATAGCCTGGAGAAATAGGGGTGGAAAGAGCAAAGGGGGGCAGTAGAAGGAGGGTAAGAATGGTCGTCACAGATGGGAGGGGGCTGGTACTGCATGATGCCGAGAGGGGGCGAGCAGGCAGCGGTGCCTAGTGGGCGATGCGGCACACAGAGGTCGTTGCCGTAGAGCTTGGAGAAATAGGGGTGGAAGGAGAAAGGGAGACACACTGGTGACCAAGTGAGTGCGACAGCAGTCAGAGAGGATTACTCACTGCAGAGTGACGTTTTCGTTGCTCAGCAGAGCAGCAGGGGCGCGGGTGAAGTGGTTCACATAGAGGGAGCAACCGAGGGAGCAGGTGCTTGCGTGAATGAAAAGGTGAGAACCTGCGGGTTTGTGTCAAAACTCACTGCAGTGTGACGTTCTCGTTGCTGAGCAGAGCAGCAGGCGCGCGGGTGAAGTGGTTATCAAAGAGTGAGATGGTGGCGATGGCAGGGAGCGCGTCTAGAGGAGGCACGGGGCCTGTTAGTTTGTTGTCTGATAGAATACTGGGAGAGGGGTGGACGAGTGAGAGGTGAAGGGTTGGGGAGAGAGAGCAGCAGGAAAGGGAGTGGGTGAAATGGTTATCAAAGAGTGAGACGGTGGCGATGGCAGGGAGGGCGTCTAGAGGAGGCACAGGGCCCGTCAGGTTGTTGTCTGATAGGATACTGGGAGGGGAGGGAGAAGAGAGGGTGAAGTGGTTATCAAAGAGGGAGATGGTGGCGATGGCAGAGAGCGCATCCAGAGGAGGCACGGGGCCTGTGAGTTTGTTGTCTGATAGAATACTGGGAGCACGAAGAGAAGGGATAAGGGTGGGGGAAAGGGGGCAGCAAGAAAGGGAGCATCAACGTGCGCCGGGTGAAATGGTTATCAAAGAGTGAGATGATGGCGATGGCAGGGAGAGCGTCTAGAGGAGGCACAGGGCTCGTCAGGTTGGAATGAGGAGGGGAGGCTGAGCAAGGGAGAGGGGAGGTTGGGGTGGGTGTAAGGGAAAGGGGGATATTCACACAGGCGCCATCAGGTTGCCGATAGGATATGGAGAGGGAGGAAAGGGGGGGGGAGTCGCTTCTGTGATGTTCCATTACACTCAGACTAGTAGATTGCTGGAGGTGAGAGTGGTATGAGAGAGAGGGGGTGGGAAAGGGGGAGGGGAGGGTGGGTTGGAGGTGAGAATGGCTCCTTCCTTGCGGGATCACTGAGCATGCGAGTGGTGTGCGCCGTGCAGGTGTGGCAAGAAGGAGAGGGCGTTGACTTGACTTACATGGAGTGGAGTCGTGTGAGGTTGGCTGAGGGCAGCCCGGGAGGGAGGTTGCCGTTGAGATGGTTCAAGGCGAGATTGCTGCGACGCACGCAGAGGTGCATGTGCGGGAGTGGATGGGAGGGGTGGAAAGGGGAGGGGAGGGGAGGGTAGGGGAGGGGAGGAGAGGGTAAGGGAGGGGAGGGGGGGTAGGGGAGGGGAGGGGAGGGGAGGGGAGGGAGAAGAAGGGAACGGAGGGGAGTGGAAGAGTTTACGGGATGGGGAAAAGTTCACATATGCAGGAGGAATGTATTGGCAAGCGTAGCGTGTGGGGAAGAGAGGGGAGCAGAGGGGAGTGGAGGGAATGACGTGGTGGGATGGGGACGTCTTGACATGAGCAGCATTGCAGAGGCATGGGGCATGGGGCATGGTGGCATGGTGGCATGGTGGCATGGTGGCATGGTGGCATGGTGGCATGGTGGCATGGTGGCATGGTGGCATGGTGGCATGGTGGCATGGTGGCATGGTGGCATGGTGGCATGGTGGCATGGTGGCAAGGTGGCATGGTGGCATGGTGGCATGGTGGCATGGTGGCATGGTGGCATGGTGGCATGGTGGCAAGGTGGCATGGTGGCATGGTGGCATGGTGGCATGGTGGCATGGTGGCATGGTGGCATGGTGGCATGGTGGCATGGTGACATGGTGAGAATAGGAGATTTGATCAGGGCTATGCTTGGGAAACGCATGGATCCTGCAGGCAGGAACACACAAGGGCTGATGGTTGGTTTGGCATGATAGGGAGTGAAAACACAAGGGGCTGGTTGGGCTCACTCACTCTTACCACCAGCTGAAGTCCTGAATGCATTTGAAGAGGGCTCACCAGTTGAAGAGGGCTCACCAGTTGCTGCTAAAAGAAGTGATCTATACACTCACAGGGTCAGCTTTGAGACGACTCAAAGGCTGAGATCATGAACGCACTCACCAGCTGCTGCTAAAAAGAGTGATCTACATACTCACAGAGTTACTAGCTCAGGGTGGGTGGTAAAGAGGGCAGGGGGCAGGGGACCTTGAAAGTTGTTGCGACTCAAATCGCTGAGAGGGAGGGATGGGTAAGGGGAGAGAGGGTAAGAGGAAGAGGGGATGGGTAAGAGGGCTCGGGACAGGAGGCGGCGAGGGGTTTGGGAGAAAGAGAAAAACGTGGGGGAACGAAAGTGGAGAGATTGCAGACGATTGCTGAGGGAGGGGAAGTGCGGGGAGGGAGAAGAGGAGGAGGAGAGAAAGGAGGAGGGGGAGGAGGAGGAGGAGGAGGAGGAGGAGGAGGAGGAGGAGGAGGAGGAGGAGGAGGAGGAGGAGGAGGAGGTGAAGGAGGAGGAGAAGGAGGAGGAGAAGGAGGTCTGGATAAAGGAAGGAGCGGAAAGTAGTAAAGGACGACATACAGAGATTAAGGGATGATGGACAGAGGTCAACGGACAACATACAGGTAGCAGAGTGCTGGAAGGTCCGTCAAGGGCGGCAGTGACTGGGGCGGCATGGAGCAGTTGTGCATGGAGCTGCATCCATGCAGAGAGGGGAGGTGGAGGGAGGGAGGGAAGGTAGTGGTTGCTGAGTTAGGGAAAGTAGTGACTGGGGAGCCATATGGCAGTTGTGCATGGAACTGTGTGGTTGCAGAGAGAGGGTGAAAAGTATAGATGGATAACGGGAGAAAGTATGAAATAAAAAGGGATGGCATGGTGATCAACAAGCGGCAGTGGGAGGAACACATGGCATGCAGTGATTGGAGCACTCACAGGTCTTGCAGTGGTAAGAGGCAGGGAGGAGGACAAGACACGTGGTGCTCAGTGATTGGAGCACTCACAGGTCTTGCAGCGCTGGGAGGTTGAGGGAAGGAGAAAGCCGGCCCTGAATGGTGTTGTTGCTCAGATGGCTGCCACGTGGCACACAGTGATTGGAGGGGGACAGCAGGAAATACAATAAGTTAGTATTGTCGAAATTGTACAGGACCACTCTGATTCGCCACTCTGAACCGTACAGCACTCTGACCGCCTCGCTTGGCCACTATTTACATGACACTGCCAGCGAGCTCGGCACATCTCCAACTGATAGCATCAATTTGGGGCGACAGAAGGCGTTGAATTCGTTTCTTTAGCACATACATGTATGTCCGACCGAGTCAGCATTTTGCTGGATCATACCATCACTTTAATTCATCACAATTCTCTGTCGCCCTCACATGATCTGCAGGCTGGTTGACCCACTGAGCCCCGCTGGAAAGGTCTGGTTGAGACGGTTGTTGTCCACCAGGCTGGTGGGTTGGGGGGGAAGAGGGGGAACGAGGAGTGCAGAGCGGTGAGAGGGATGTTGGGTGTTTAAACAGAAGTGAACCCCACTGGAAAGGTCTGGTTGAGACGATTGTTGTCCACCAGGCTGGGGGGTTGGAGGGGAAGGGGAAGGGGGAAGGGGGAGGAGGAAGAGAGGGGGTGACTCTTGAGTCGACTCACAAGGCTGGTGGAGCCACTGAGTTCCACAGGGAAAGGTCTGGTTGAGACGGTTGTTGTCCACCAGGCTGGTGGGTTGGAGGGGAAGAGGGGGAACGGGGAGTGCAGAGCGGTGAGAGGGGTGTTGGGGGCCTCAACGGAAGTGAGTCCCATAGGAAATGTCTGGTTAAAGCGGTTGTTGTCCACCAGGCTGGTGGGTTGGAGGGAGGGGAGAGGGGGATGAGAGGAAGGAGGAGGTGACTTTTGAGATTTCTCAAAAGGCTGGCGTGCGTGCGTGCGTGTGCGCGAGAGAGGAGGGAAGGGAACTGCGTGTGTGTGTGTGGACCCATGTTAGCTGGAAACGCAGCCAGAACTGGGATGGCTTACAGGTGGATGAGGTTTGGAAGCCGTCCCAGTTGCCCTGGGACATATGTCAGATGGTTGCGACTCAGGTGACTGGCGGCGGGGAAGGAGGTCAAAGGGGACAGGGAGGCAAAGAAGGGGCAAAGAAGGGGCAAAGAAGGGGCAAAGAAGGGGCGAAGAAGGGGCAAAGAAGGGGCAAAGAAGGGGCGAAGAAGGGGCAAAGAAGGGGCGAAGCAGGGGCGAAGGCAGATCACAGACAGGGGCAGAAAAGCGGCAACGGCAGAAACGGAATCAGGGAAAGCCTCGAAGGCAGAGAGAGGCAAGGAGCGGAAAGTAGAGGGGATTGGGACCTGCTTGGACGGGATGAGTGCGGGGCAAGTGAGTGCTAGGGCTAAACCAACAGACAGGAGGGGCACGCACAGGTGGCGGATGCTGGTACACGTGTCGAATCCTGGTTGGATGGGCACATGCCCTGTGATTCTGTTGTCTGTGATGTCAAAGAAATAGAGGTTGGTTAGATTCGCCACCTGCAGGTGAGGGGAAGGGGTAGGGGGGATGAGAGGAGGGCACATGCATTCAACACACAATAACTTCTGTAATATTGAATGTCTGGGATGTCAATGAACCAGAGGGCTGTTAGATTCGCCACCTGGGGAGGAGAGAGAAGCACGAGGGAGGAAATGGTGGAGTGGAGCAGATGGTTTAGTGCGGTGTAATATGGTACGTACCTGTCTGGGAATGCTGCCGGATAGCTGATTGCTGTTGACAGCAACTCAAAAGGCCGATAGTTGAAGGGATGGGTGGGGTACAATGCGGTGCGGAGAGGTACCCACCTGTCTGGGAATGCTGCCGGATAGCTGGTTGCTGTTGACAGCGAAAAAGTTGTGCTTCCTCAAGAGGCCGATGGTTGAAGGGATGGGTGCGGTTCAGTGCGGTGCAGTGAGATAGTCACCTGTTTCGGTATGCTCCCAGAGAGCTAATTGCTGTTGACAGCAAAGAAGTTGAGCTTCCTCAAGAGTCCAATGGTTGACGGGATGGGTGTAGTGCAGAGCGTGCGGTGCAGTGCGGTGAAGTACGCTACGTACCTGTCTGGGAATGCTGCCGGATAGCTGGTTGCTGTTAACAGCAAAGAAGTCGAGCTTCCTCAAGAGGCAGATGGTAGCCGGGATAGAGATGTGCACGGTTCAGTGCGGTTCAGTGCAGTGCGGTGAGTATTCACCTGTCTGGGAATGCTGCCTGAGAGCTGGTTGCTGTTAACAGCAAAGAAGTTGAGCTTGCTCAAGAGGCCGATGGTTGAAGGGATGGAGCCCGAAAGGTTGCATCCGTGCATGTCCCTGGTGGGAGGCGATTCAGTGCGGTGGGGTGGGGTGGAGAGGGACAGTGGGATTGGGGGGGGGGGGGGGGGCTGGGGAGTCTGTGTACATGCTTGTCCCTGGTGGACTCATTCCAGTGCATTGAAGTGCGGTAAAGTGCGGTAGAGAACGGTAGAGAGCAGCGAGAGGGGTTAACAGTGTACTGTAGATGTGATTCGTTACAGGATACAATAACTCACAGCATGGAGAGGTCGGAAAGGGAGCTGATGGTGCTGTAGATGCTGCCTGTGAGGGCTGGGTTGAGCGATATGTCCCTGAGAGGGGGGAGAGGGTGAGTGGAGGAGTGGAGAGAGGTTGGATGGGGTAAGGGGGCGAGAGGACCTCTGAGGCGCTTCAGTTCAGATGCCGGGAAAGGGCGCTGATGGTGCTGTAGATGCTGCCTGGGAGGGCTGGGAGGGGGGAGAGCGAAGGGGAGCGAGGGTAAAAGGGGTGTGGGGAGAGACGTTGGAGGGCTTAAGGGGGAGAGGCGAGGGGACGTCTGAGGCGCTGACGGTACTGTAGATGCTGCCTGGGAGGGCTGGGTTGAGCGATATGTCCCTGGGAGGGGGGAGAGGGGAGCGAGGGTAAAAGGGGTGTGGGGAGAGGCGTTGGAGGGCGTAAGGGGGCGAAGCGAGGGGACGTCTGAGGTGCTGACGGTGCCTGTGAGGCCCTCATAGATGCTGTAGATGCTGCCTGGGAGGGCTGGGTTGAGAGATATGTCCCTGGGAGGGGAGAAAGAGGGAGAGCGGTTAAGAGAGATTGGAGGGGGGAAACGGTCGAGGGGACGTCTGGGGCGCATCGAAGAACGAGGGCTGGCGGTGCTGTAGATGCTGCCTGTGTGGGCTGGTGCTGTAGATGCTGCCTGTGTGGGCTGGGTTGAGAGATTTGTCCCTGGGAGAGGGAAGAAGGGAGAAAGGGAGGAGGTGAAGGGATGAGGGGTGAGGAGACGCTTGAAGGGCAGGGTTGAGAGGAATATCCCTGGGAGGGGGGAGAGGTGGAGGGAATGGGAGAGGAGAGGTTGAAAGGGGAAGGATGGGGGTGAGTGAACGTTTGAGGCGGCTCCGAGGCTGGGAAAGGGACTTCTGATCCCTTGCGATGCTGTAGGTGGTGATGCCTGTGAGCGCTGGGTTGAGAGAAATCACCCCATAGGGGAAGGGGAACGAAAGAGGGTAAATGGCGTGAGGGAAGAAGAGAGATTGATTGGCGTGACGGGACGTGTGATGTGAGCGTGGAAAGGGAAGGTGGTGACCCATTGCGCGGCTGTAGATGCTGCCTGCCTGCGAGGGCTGGGTTGAAGCGTCCCATGAGGGTACGTGTGTTGTGTGCCATTGTGTTGTAACGAGGTGACTTCTGACTCGACTCAATAGATGCTGCCTGTGAGGGCTGGGTTGCACTTTCCTACGAGGGATGGCTCGACTCAAGAAAGTGCATGTTGCATACAACTGCAGCGACTCAGACTGTGAGTGTAAACGAGGCTCTTTATAAGGCGTACAGGCTTCTGAGCGTGGTGAGATTGAAGAGAGCTGGAGGAAGCTGCCCGGAAAGTCCCAGCCCTTGCAGTGTCCTGCCAAACACGAACGGTCGGGAATAAGAGCGATGAGACATCACTTCTGAGAGGAGTGAGTGAGGGCGTGGGATGAAATTTGAGTCGCCTCAAAAGTCATTTACAAGCACGAGCGGTGGGGGGTGAGAGCAACGAGAGTGACAGGAGTGTGTGAGGGCGTGGTACGAGAGTTGATAGCCGAAGGGTATGCGGGGAGGAGAAAGAGGGAGAAGGGGGGGTTGGGGGTGAGGGGGGTGAGTGAGAGGAACAAGGTCAAGCAAGGACGGGAATCGACGCAGGTCCTCGAGTTTCGCAAGGAGTTTAGGGAAATCTTCGGGTCGACACACAGAGATGAAACCACTAACAGAGATGAAACCATTAACAGATATCTAACCACTCACAGAGATGAGACCACTCACAGAGATGTAACCAGGTTATGTAACCACTCACAGAGATGTAACCACTCACAAGGATGTCACCTCTCACAGCGATTTAACCACTCACAAGGACGTAACCACATGGTTGCTGGAGCCGTCACTCTCACAGGTGACCCCGGGCCACCCCTTGCTGCTGGGATCAGCAGCAGCAGCAGGGGTCGTTTCCACTCACAGACACTCACCTTACTGTAACCAATCACAGCTCACAGCAATGCCATGAAACCACTCACAAGGATGTGACCACATGGTTGCCCGCGGCGTCACTCTCACAGGTGACCCCGGGCCACCCCTTGCTGCTGGGATCAGCAGCAGCAGGGGCAGCAGCGCAGGGGTCGCTTCCGGCCCAGGCATTGAAAAAGGGGTTGGAGGAGGCGAGGGTCGATGCTATGTTGTGAAGAGCGGCCACTGGGAGGGGGGAGAGGGGGAGAGAGGGGGATGGGGAGATGGGTATAGGGGAAGATGGGGAAGATGGGGAAGACGGGGAAGACGGGGAAGACGGGGAAGACGGGGAGATTGGAAGTCGGGGAGAGCGGGAAGAGGGGGCTAGGTGTCGAAGAGAGGAAGGAAAGTAAGGGGGAAGAGGAGGTGGAAGGTTGGTAAGGTTCAGGAAGAAGGAACAAGGATTCGGCATCATCCCAGCCGTTGGTCTACAAGCAGTTGAGGAACGGAGGAGCAGAGGGATGGAGTCATGATGGTGCTGCCGACGGCACTTGGGGGGGAGGAACGCAGAAGAAAGCGAGGAGGCCAAACGGGCGGAGTCAGAAGGGTGCGTCTCAGGCACGCGGTAGAAGGACGACGCGCACCGGGGTGAGGTGCAAGGGACGCGGTGCAAGGGACGTGGTGGAAGGGACATGGCGCCGCCATGGCGGGAAGGGACATGGCGGGAAGGGACATGGCGGGAAGGACGCTCTGCCTGGCCTGGCATATACTCGCGAACCACGATTGTGCGGAGGTGACCTTAGCGACATTCAATGCTCGTGGATGACCATTCTAGACTAAACAGTGGACGCTCTGCCTGGCCTGCATATACTCGCGAACGACGATCGTGCGACCTAGACTAACAGTATGCTCATGAGAAACTATGATATTCTTGGTCAAAATTCCCGATGAACACTGCAACGAATGCCATGGATGTCTAATTGTTAGTCGGTCGTTATCCCCAGAGGTTTCACCTTGAGTTGGGTCCGTCGCAGCTTTAACGGTGTCGCGCGTCCCGAGACTGAAAATAGTCGCGGCCAGTAAGACGAATTGAGCGGAACAGATTATGTTGCGTCGTCTTCGGGAATATTTTCGACGCGCAAGCGACACGACGCGGTCCATGATAGTGACGTTCTTGGCGGATGATATTTTGTAAATATTTCGGGGAAAAAATGCGGCGGCAAATGCGGAGCGTCTTTGGGGTGAGTCGTGACGCGTACGGATGAAGCTCACGAGGCGCTCTAGCTAGAAATACGGCGTGAAGGCAGCTAAGTAACGTGGTAATGCGCTTCGTACAATCATCGTAGAATCCTTGCTCCTCTCTAACGACACTGGAATACAATACAGCTGCGAGACTCAGACGCGGAAAAACTGGGACAGTGACGACCCCTTTTTTTTAAGTCCAATTCGGTCGAAAGGTCACTCGAACGGAGAATTAGGACCTTCTATGTAGCGTCTCTCTTAGAAAAAAACCCCAGCTTGAGCAAGAGTGGAGTTTTCTTTAGTTTACAAAAAGCGGGTCGCCTACAACAGCCTAAAACTGTCCGCTCCTCAAGGATCAGTGATGCTCTGTGTGGAGGGTGAGAGGGATGCAACACCCATCTCGAATGGTAATTCCGTAAAAGTTATCATGCGGTTGGGTGCGATTATACGCAAGGCGGAACTAGTTTAGGAGATCAAAAATCGGTTCAGTGGGGTTTTGAGTGGCTTCACTTGGAGCGTTATCGTGCCCAACGGGCAAACCGCCGGGAGCTCCAGACCAACGTCTCTGAAGCTTCTTGGTTCGTCAAGTTCTTGGTTTGGTTCGGGTTTCAGCAGGTCTCAACCAAGGGCTACGCAGGTTTGGTTTGATTCTCTCAGGTACCTTCAAAACCTCATGCCCTAGGCTCTTCCATACCTGAGCCCAAGAACACTCAGCCCTTGATCGAGAGGTTAGGGCACATCGAACCTACAATTCTCCTGGTTCGGGTGCCTTTGGCATTCTTGCCATCATTTGGGTTTGGGTTCACTCGAACCGCAACATCTGACGCTTATCCTGTGCATTCATCCAAATCGAGCCACAGCCCCTGACCTGACGGCTCGACAAGCAAAACATTTTCATCCAATCACTGAGTGCTTTGATGCACCCTGTGGCGTACTGTACAGTTCACTGTTCGTGATTGAGGCAACTGCTGCTGCTGGAGAGCTTCTCTCTTCTGCCCGTGGCCGGCGCCATGCGCCTGGCCAGAAGGCAACAAGCACCACAGTTGACGGCACGGCCACACATGCCAACCAAATTTCCATCCACCGATACAAATACACCCTCTTTCTCACCTATCTCACCGGCGGAAGCACTGGCTACAGTGTTTGGACGTAGCGGGCTGGTGAGATAACTCGGTTGTGGGCAAAGTCGCACGAGGGTTTGAAACACGCCTTGGGCCGTAAAAATCCATTAACGTTGAATAACGATCCCAACCGCTTTGAAAACAACAGTACCGTTCCAGAACGTAAAAAACCTTGACTAAACGCCCTGGGTCAAATTGTCACTATAACGCATGTGATAGGACCTTCTTGGGTCCGGTGCGGTCACACTAAGCGTCTCGGTCAGTATAACATATGCCAGTCTATCGAGAATGAGGGTGTATTTCTGAAAGCTACAGACAGATTATTTATATAATGCTGTGCTGACTTCAACGTTCATACCCAGCATGGTATAATTGATGACAGCATTTGGAGTCCAGCGGCGAGTCTTTCTTCTTTCAAATCTGGGTAAAAATTATACAGGGTACCTACATTTGCAATACAGTCACCGTCGTGTGTCATTCGAGTTTAATGAGCAGCCTTTTGCAACACATCTGCATACTGCAAGAAAGGAATGACAGAGGGAAACAATTGTTCAATGGTGAGGAAACACGTGGTAGCAATTCAAACTGCATAAAATCCATAAACATATAGATGAACGAAGCAAAGAAAGTCGTTTTTACCTGGAACGCATCTGGTTGCAACTCAAACTGCATCAAATCCAAGGCGACGTCGCAACTCTCTGCTACAATCAGATCCGGATCCTTCTGGAACTTTCTTAGAAGCTGCAGCGTCAATGGGTCTGCAAGGCACATAAAAAATCACAACACAACAAACCTCAGCACACACACAAACCCCTTGAAATTGGAATTAGCAGGCCTTGATCACGCCAACACAGCAAGCATGTGTTTCCTCACCTGCAACCGAGCCTAGAGCCACAGCAGCTTCGTGCCGAACCATGGCGTGGCATGACGTGTCTTCTAGCGCCCTGACAAGAGCTTGGGCGGCGGTTTTGTTCTGTAGCTGGCCCAAGACATAGGCTATCTGATGAATAGTGGGGGAGGGGGAAAGGGAGAATGGATGGGAGGAGGAGGGAAGGGGGACGGATCCCCCCTCACTGCAACGAATCTCAATCTCACACCACACTGCAGCAGATCCCACCACACCACAGCGCAGCATGTCTCACCACACCACACCGCACCATGTCTTACCACACCACACCGCACCATGTCTCACCACATCACAGCGCACCATGTCTCACCACACCACAGCGCACCATGTCTCACCTCGTGTCGCAGCAGAGCACTGGAGCAGGTATGAAGAGCCTCAACGATCGCAAACATAATGGTGTTGCTGTAGAGGTACACCAAATCCAAACACATCCAACCACATCCAACCCAATCCAACCGCACACCACACAGCACCATGCCTCACCTCGTGTCGCAGCAGAGCACTGGAGCAGGTCTCAAGAGCCTCAACAACCGCTCCCACCGCTGCATTTGCACCGCCACCATCACTACTGTTACCATCAGCAGTAGCACCCCCAGCAGCATCACCAGCAGCAGCACCACCACCAGCAGCTTCGGCACCACCAGCAGCACCTGCGCTGCCATTGCTAGTGGCAGCTGCTTTGTCTCTCAGAGCAAAGAGAGCTCCATAGCGGTCGTACATGTCTGCGTCTTCCCGCAGAAGAAGCTTCCTGGAAACACACAGCATGCGGGAAAACAGGGACGGAACCAGCATCATCACCAGAAGCAAAAACAGCAGTGCCGCTCTCGCACGCATGCACATAGCACCTTATGGCACATCCATACACAATCTAAACTTCATAAAAGTACCTGTGTTCATCTGTGCTTGCGTTCTTGGGTGCACTCCCAGCAGAGTCAACCAACAAGAACCATTTCCCCACCTGCACGCACACAGCATGGCATATCCGTACAGTACCTTACGTTTCAAGCTTCAGCTACCTGAGGTCGTCTGTGCTTGCGTTCTTGGGTGCACTCCCAGCAGGATCCACAGACATGAACCGCTTCCCCTCTGCTTCCCCTTGCCCCTCACCCTCATTCTCCCCCTTCCCCTTCTTCTCCTCCTCTGCTCCCCCCTCCCCCTTCCTCTCCCCCTTCCCCCCTCCCTCCGCCGCAGCTAGGCTGTCCTGTAGCCGCCGAACCGCCAGTTGGCACGTCTCCCGAACCTCGGGCGCAGGATCGGCGAGATAGGTTTGGAGGAGAGGGAGGGAGGATGCTTCACCAATAGCGCCAAGAGCCTCTGCAGCCTGCAACACGGGGAGTATGATTATGATACAGTCCAGTGCGGTGCAGAGCGGTGAGTCCGAGTTTTTAAACGGTTCCACGTTCCAACATCAGATCATGGGGAAACGGTGTGCTATAGAAGGGAGAAAGTATAACATAAGGAGGCCTCTCTATGCTACCCTGAGACCTAGAGCCCTGCTGCTGGCGGCACAGGGAGTGTGTGGGTTGAGAAGGGAGGGGAAGATGCGAGGAGGGAGGGCAAGGGATTGACATGGTAGGGAGGGAGAGGCAGTTTTCCTATGCTACCCTGAGACCTAGAGCCCTGCTGCGGGCGGCATCGGGAGTATGGGGACGAGTTTGGGGGAGGGGGAAGGGGAGAAATATAGAAGGGGGAGGAGGGTGTGGGATTGAGAAGGGAGAGAATCGGGGGGGGGGCGGGTTAGGGATTGAAATAGGGCAGAAGGGGGGATGGGGGTTGGACAGCGAAAGGGTAAAAGGCAGAGAGGTAGCGAACGGTTTCAGATGGAAAGTGCACGGTGGAGGGGAATGATTTTTTGGTAAGATAAACTGTTGAGTCGGAGGTTTTTATTGAAAAAAATCATAATACACTCTTTACATCTCATACCTTGACTAGCCAAGATCTTACCTCATGTCGAATAATGGGGTGGTATGACGAGTCTTTAAGCACCCGGGTAAGTGCGGGCACCGAGAAAACATCACCCATCTGCCCGAGAGCAAACGCTGCCTCGTGGGCCAATAGCACCGAGTTGTCCTCCATGCCTGTGCGGGTGAAAATCAGGGCAGGGAAAAGAACAGGCGGAAGAAAAATAGCAATGAGGACCCATTTTCAAAACTTCCTCTAAAGGTTAGACATCATTAAAACAGCAATGAGTGGCATGAGTGACAACTCCATAACCCCCAAGCCCTTCCGAAACCCTAGACCCCGTAGCCCAGAAACCCTTGACCGCCGATATCTAGTCCCGGTCATAGGAATCTCGTGATTCTGATCGCAGTTCCGAAGGAAAATTCTCTAACAGTTCCGCGGGTATCCGTCACTGCACGCTGGCCCTAATATCACAGTGCAGTGCGGTGCAGTTTGGTGCAGTTCGGTGCAGCACATTTGGTGCAACAACCATGCACATCACCTGGTAACGTACCGGAAATTCCAACAGAGTACTGCTAGTACGCGGCATCCCTGCTAGTGGCATATTCGCCTACCTTCTATAAGTGCCTGTTGAGGAGCTTCCCCCTTGAGGTTGCGCAAGGAGAAGAGGGCGCGGATGCGCTGCTCGATGGGCAGCGCGCGGTCGAGCAGCCGCTGGCGCAGCTCCGCAACGACCTCCCGCGCATCCGCGCTAGAAGCAGGTTCGTTATCGACAGCCATTCGCTAGCAGAAGGATACACGGATCGTGCTGGGAAGGTACTCAATCCTGTAGGAAACTATGATAGGAAACAAAGCAAGAGCACCTAAGAATCTGATGCAAAAACGAGGCACTAAAATTGTCCCAGCCGAACAACACGTTGCTCAATCTATATTTTGAGCTCGACTAGGTGATGGTTTCCATACTACTAGCTGTTGGTTGATTCGCAACCGGTAAAAGGTTCAATTCGGTTCTAAGGGCGCGTGTGGTCTTACAAATTTGTGAAAGTTTATGTTTTTAGGTCGAATGTAGCATTTGAACAAAACTCGACTTTCCTTGCAGCGAAGTTCGAATTTTGGGTCTCCAACACAGACGAGTCACAATCACACACCCAAGGTCGAACACAGAGATTCGACCTTTTAGGGAAGGCGGCGAGCCGCCCGTAGGGGCTGTAGGTTACCTGGTACAGCGCGACACGTCAAGGTAATACACAACGAAACTCCGCGACCTTCGCAAAGCACTCGTGATTTTCGGATGGCCTTCGTGCGTGCTGAAAACAACACACACTCGCCTCACGTGCACCTGCACGTTCACCCGTGTGATTCGAGTTGAGTTCACATTTGACATTCGCACTTCTGTGCCCCCAAAATTCTCATGCCTTCGCCAAAGCTTCTTGACGACATTGACGAAGCTGGTAACCACACAAAGTTCGACCTTTTTTCCGAACTTGAAAATAGATCACACGCGCCCTAACAGGTCAAGATGGTTCTGGCTGAATGTATTTTCGTGCCACGACATTTGTGGCTGGGCTGGGCTGTCAGACAAGGTGCGTTGTTCGCCACGCGGCTGGTAGTTCTGGCGAAAGGGTCTGTTCTCGCGATCAGCGTTGACGACATTGGTAACACAAGGGCGGTGGAGCACTCCTGAAATTTCAAGGCTGTCATAACATAATAATGATACACCCTCTTTCTCACCTATCTCACCGGCGGAAGCACTGGCTACAGTGTTTGGACGTAGCGGGCTGGTGAGATAACTCGGTTGCGGGCAAAGTCGCACGAGGGTTTGAAACACGCCTTGGGCCGTAAAAAACCATTAACGTTGAATAACCATCCCAACCGCTTTGAAAACAACAGTACCGTTCCAGAACTTAAAAAACCTCGACTAAACGCCCTGGGTCAAATTGTCACTATAACGCATGTGATAGGACCTTCTTGGGTCCGGTGCGGTCACACTAAGCGTCTCAGTCAGTATAACATATGCCAGTATATCGAGAATGAGGGTGTATTACATCTCCAGGACCAATAACCTGGGAATTGAGGGTGTTTTGCCTTGATAATAAAGGTCCTGAAATATTTCTTTCGCACAAACTCAATTGCGATTCAGCACGGTAACATGTTAGCAGAACCCAGAACTATGCAGCTTTCCACAGCTTGCGTGGTACGCAATTTAGCAGACCCAGGGAGGTGCGCAATATAGCCCTAAAACCCTGAACAAGAAACACCTAGGAGCTGGGGGGCGATAGGGTGGTGGGGGTGACCGGGTTGATTACGAGGAGTCGGGTTTGGTAGCGGGTGATTGTTGGTGGGACGTGGCTGGTGGGATGTGGCTGGTGGGATGCAGCAGCAGCAGCAGCAGCAGCAGCAGCAGCAGCAGCAGCAGCAGCAGCAGCAGCAGCAGCAGGAGCAGGAGCAGGAGCAGGAGCAGGAGCAGGAGCAGGAGCAGCAGCAGCAGCAGGAGCAGGAGCAGGAGCAGGAGCAGGAGCAGAAGAGGAAGAAGGAGCAGAAGTGGAAGACGGGGCACAAGAATCAGCAGAAGCAGTAGCAGGAGGAGCCTGGCATCCCCTGAGAGCGGAGAGCACCCAGGGGGCCTGGGGCTCAGAGGCGGATAGGAGGGCGGAGAGCACCCAGTGGGCCTGGGGCTCAGAGGCGGATAGGAGGGCGGAGAGCACCCAGGGGGCCTGGGGCTCAGAGGCGGCCCCTTACAAACGGCGTCTACGAGCTGCCAGAAGGAGGAGCCTCTTTCGCTGCACCAGCTGCAGCAGAGGCATTATCAGGAGTGGGTGGGGCAGCAGCAGCGGGAGCCCAGTGTCTTCTGAGGGCGGAGAGCACCCAAGGCGCCTGGGGCTCGGAGGGGGGCGGTGGAATCGATGGGGGGCGGCTGCGACGAAGCTCGTCGGGACGGTCAATGTACCTGGGAGGGAGAGTGAACGGCACAGAGAGACAGAGCATTAGGGGGTGGCAGTGTCTCCTGAGGGAGGAGAGCACCGAGGGCGCCTGGGGGGGATAGACGAGAGAGGCAAGACAGCGAGAGGCAAGAAGCGACAGCGAGAGGCAAGAAGAGACAGCGAGAGGCAAGAAGAGACAGCGAGAGGCAAGAAGAGACAGCGAGAGGCAAGAAGAGAAAGCGAGAGACAAGAAGAGACAGCAAGGCATAGGGGAAGATTAGCAAAGCATTGACAGAGAGACACAAAAAAAAACGGAGAGAAACCTATTGTGATATGGGCTTATACTAATAAACCCCTTGTGAGAGTATTGAACTTCGAATTTTTAAATGGATTGAGGTTTTACGCATGTACAGCGCATGCACGAATTGGAGTAACTTTGAAACGCATTTTTAACGCGGGGGGAGAGGGGGGAATTCGTACTCGATATAAGCCATGGGAGCCGCATCCCCAACGCGTGTCCGTGTTGGGAGCACTCGAGTGTAGCCTCCTGCTCTATCCCTGAAAACAAGGTTATCCACCAGAAAAAAGGGGGATGGGGAAAGGGGGGGGGGGAAGGAGTGTCCGCAATGGCATGTGTGTAAGAGTGCAGCTGAAACCTCCATTTCTATGTGTAAGGATGGATGCAGAAACGTAGCAAGCACAATCAGTGTACGTTGAAACGTCAAGGCTTGAGCAGAGAGAAATCACAGTGCAGCAGTGTTCACACCTACACAGTCTCTTCTCGTTACAGGCACACTCACTTGTATCTCTCTGACAGGTCGTAGAACAGCTTTTGTAGCACATCCTTCCCTCTCACCACTGCCGCTGCCTCCCTGCGTGATTGCAGCGTGCCCTGCACACAAGGAAGGGGGAATTGAGGGGAGTGGCGGGAGTGGGAGGGGGAAGGAGAGGGAAATTAGATGAGAGTATGGTTGTAGCACATCCTTCCCTCTCACCTCACCACCGCTGCACATGGTGAGAACATGGTTGTACTGGGAGGGGGATGGGGAAACTGGAAGGAGTGAGGGGGGCAGGGGAGGGAAATTAGGGTTTCGGGTTGTAGCACATCCTTCCCTCTCACCACCGCTGCTGCCTCCCTGCGTGATTACAGCGTGCCCCGCAATGATTAAGAAGGGGGGAAAGGTGGTAAAAGGAAGGGACAAATGTTTCCAGGGTAAGGGGACCATAGCATAGCACGTACGCATCGCATGCAGCAACCATAGTGCACGCAACCACAGCAGAGCCATATGGTTGCGTGCGTGATAACTCAACAACACTAACATCACGCACCTCCTTTGCGAGAGTGACCATTCGATCCGCAACAGATCTCAACTCCTTGGCCTGGCAGGTGGTGGGGAGAGAGGGAGAGGCAGGGGGCATTGCGGCAGGGGAGAGAGAGGTAGGGGGGAGGAGAGAGGCAAAAGGGGGGGAGAGGGGCAGGGAGGGAGCAAATAGAACAATCATAGCGCCGCCCTAGCGCACCGGACAGGGAAAGAGTGACCATTCGATCCACAACAGAACTCAACTCCTTGGCCTGGCAGGTTGGGGGGAGGGGCCGAGGCAGGGGGGGGGAGACAAGGGGCAGGAGATAGGAGAAGGGGAGTGCGGGGAAGAGACAGGAGGGGGAGACGCAGAATGACCATTCGATCTGCTGCGGACCTCAACTCCTTGACCTGGCAGGTTGTAGGGAGAGGTGGAGGCACGAGGAAACGAGATACGGGATGAGGAGCAGGGAAAGAGAGTTGGGGAGAGGTATGGGGAGGAGAAGGTGGGGGAGGAAAAAGCATGGGAGGGAGGAGGAAGGGGGAGGCAAGGGACGAGAGGGATGTATCTTGTTGAATCAAGAAAAAGGAAAGAGAAATCCAACCCTGTTTGCACAAATTTCAGTGGCTTGTTGTCGAGTCGAAACAAGAAACATATTTCAGTTTCTTGGCCGTATAAGTGAATGCCTTGGCGGCTGTGGTTGCAATTATTTTGAATGATTTATCTCCTACCTTGTGTAGGGGTTTTATCTCCTACCTTGGCGACTGTGGTTTCAATCCGCTCGTGCTGAATAAGCTGAGACACCATGGTGCTGCGGAGAGGGAGGGGGGATGGGGGGGTGTAAGGGGGGTTTGGGGACGGATGAGTGGGGGAAGGAGAGGGGTAAGGGGAATGAGTGGTTTCAATTTGCTCATGCTGAATAAGCTGAGACACCATGGTGCTGCAGAGAGGGAGGGGGAATGGGGTAAAGGAGGAGAGGGGGGGTGGGGGGGGGGGGGGGGGGGGGTAGGGATAATTCTGATCCGCTCGTGCTGAATAAGCTGAGACACCATGGTGCTGCGAGGGGGGTGAGGATGGGGGGGGGGGGGGGGTGGAAAGGAGGAGAGAGGGCGGGGGGAGGAGTTACTTCATCCGCTCGTGTTGAAAAAGCTGAGACACCGTGGTTCTGTGGGAGGGTGGAGGGGAGGGTGGAGGGGAGGGGAAGGGGGGGGGGGGGGGGGGGTGGTAGATGAGAGAGGGGAGGGTGGGGAAGAAGAAGGGACGGAGGGGGAGGAAATGATGGGGGGAACGAGGGTGGGGGAAGAGGCGGAGGGGGGAAGGCCTGGTTTCAATCCGCTCGTGCAAAATGAGTTGAGACACCATGGTGCTGCGGGGGGGAGAGGGGGGGAGGGGAGAGGAGAAGGAGAAGGGGAGGGGGGGAGGAAAGAGTGGGAGGTGTGAGAGTGGAGGGAGAGGGGGAGGCGGGAAGGGGTGGTTTTGATCCGCTCATGCTCCATGTTGCTGCGGAGAAGGAGGGTGGGAGCTGGGGGAGAGAAGGGGGAAGGGTATATTTATCCGCTTGTGCTGAATGAGCAAAGACATTATGATGGTGCGGAGAGGGAAAAAGGGAGAAAGGGGGAGAGGTGGAAAGGAGGGGAGGGGGGGAGAGGGGGGGGGGGGAGGGGGGAAACGGGGGCGGCAAGGGGGAAGGGGAGGGAGGAGAAAGGGGAAAAGGTCGCAAACCAAAGCACGCGGTGAAGCGAGCTCGCACTGTCGCGTGCGGTAGCGGAAGTTACGTCACCCCGCCCTCACTCCCCTTGGTTGGCCGTAACGCACAGCCACAACGGGAGATGTGACTAGCGCTACTTCCCAAGCCCCATACCGCGTCACGCCGCGCCTGTTCCGTAGCACGTCACGACAAGCTACACTATACCACCTACTTTTGAGTGGACTAGAGAAAAGCACCTCGACGTAAACGTCACCTCCGCCCCACGGCTCAAAATACCGCTGGTCGCCCCACGGCTCAAAATACCGCTGGTCGCCCCAGCGCAACCCCCACCAAGATCCGAGTATCCTGCATACCGCGTCAGCACAAGCAAGTTTGTACCACCTCCGTCCTACACCTCACCGGAGCAATCCCATCGAAATCCAACTATCCCGCAAACCGCGTCACCACAAGCTAGAGTGTACCATCTCCGTGCTACAGCTCACCGGAGCAATCCCCATCGATGGCTGCTCGCGCGACCCAGCTTGCGAAACGCGTTGCGGTGCTTCATCGCGACCTTCGCGAATAACTACAGTCGAAAGTTGATCGCGCAACCGCGACGATCGTGCTGAGGAGCAGAGCGTGTGAGAGGAGGAACTGTGTTATTTGTGTTAGCGGAGTTTCCTCCAATAAAGCGTTTCACTACGACGCTGGTCATAAGCATGTTTTTTACAAGTACACGAACTTGATACTTGAGTAACAACAAGAAGGTGCCCCAAAAAATGACGTCTGTAATATGGGGTTCTATTACCGGTTCAAAAGGAGTGTTATACCAGAAGACTCGAAATAAGTACATAATATATATTCTGTAGGTTCAGTTAGCATATAAATATTATTAATGAGTGGCCAACAATGTATTCAATGACACATTTCAGTAACTGCTTCCAAAAGGCTTATAGGTAGAATGTCATTATCCAAAACATTTTATTGTTTGTGAAACCAACCACAACAGAGGCGTGCCATTGTAAGATAATTGTCAAAATTGAATGAAGAATTACAACAGGGGAATGATATCGCAGCACTGTTTCCATACGTGCAGTCTTACATTATGAGCGATATAGCTATGGTGTGGCTACTGAAAGAATATAAGAAGCCAAAACTGTGAGGTACCGTATGTGCAATTGCATCAAACGTCAGGACTCAGGAAACAAAACGGGGACCTTCAGAGAACCCTCCCTCTCTTTCCCTGCAAAGACAAAGGCAGATGTATCAGGACCACATATGACAATGCGCTCTCCCTCTAAAATAACCAGAGCATGTCACTTACAGGAGGTGCTGCAACTGTGACCTCCAGCTGAAGCTCTTGTACAAGAGCATCTTCTTGCTCCGTTGCTTGATCTGCAGCACGCTTCACCAGGGAAGATGACACGCTAGTACCTTCCACAGAAAGAGAATGCAGTGGAAGCGTATACAGCTCGTCCAAGAGCTTGGTGTCAGGGTTCAGAGACCCAAAAAGCTTCAGGCCGAAATTTCCCTGTAAGATGCACACATCACATCAGTTATCTTCCAACTTTCAAAAAGAGTAACTAACCTGAACGCACCACAGCAGCAATTTCCTACCTTGGGTGTTATTAGCTTTCCACAAAGCCGGTCGATAGCAGTCACTGCCAGGATAGTCTGAAAGTAGAAGGAAAAAATAGAGTCAGAAGACAACCTAACTTCAGGGAATTACCGAGTGCTGCTTTGAACGGATTCCCACCTGCATGTAGGCCTCAATTAAATCATCCACACCAATACCAAGCCTGTTGAAGTCCCGGCTGTCCATCAGCAGCAACCTGTCTGTCTCCGTTCCCCAAGTCCCATCTGGATTCTGCAATCAAATCCATAAGAATAGGTCAGCTGCAATATGGGAGGCAACCTGTTGCATAAGGGTTTCCCAACAAGTCAGAGATTTGTGGTACCTTGTATGAAAGGTTGGTTCCAAGCATGTCCCATGAATGGATCCCACTCTCAAGCTTCTCAGCGAGTGGAAGCTTGGCTCTCCGTGCATAAATGGCCACGGGAAAGAAGCCACCTGCTCCGGACCCCACCATCATCCTCAGATCAGAGGCGTAGATGTTCCCTTTGCTTGTCGGAATCGTCCCCACGTGGTACAGCCTTCCACTCACACTCTGGGAGCTCCAGCCGTTGTTCCCAATCAGGGCCTGCAATAACGAGGACAGAATTGAGTCATCTGCACGACACTACAAATTCCGGCCAGAAATTGTAGGCAATGAATGAGACATAAGTGCCTAAATAAGTGAACTTCTCGCCCTTGAGGTACCTGAACAATGAACCGGTCATAACGCTGCTCAATCGCCATGAACTCCTTCAGCTCTTCGTCATTCGTAATCGTCCACACGCCCTGACCTGCGTTAGCATATGGAACCTTCACAACAGCCAGACCACCCATTCTGCCGACCCAGAGGGGAATTTCCGGCTTGGCGACATCCCAAATGGTCTCAGGAGTAAGGATGGAGAGTCCGGTTGATGCCAGCGCAGCGTTGTGAAGATCGTACGCTTTTGCTCCCACTGCCTTGTTGCGTCCGCCGGCCAAACAAGCAAGGACAGGGTTGAAAATCATAGTCCGCGTCACGGGAGGTATTCTAGTCCATGGCCGCTGAGTCACGTATCTGATAGCACCTCTAACTTGTCTCCACTGTGGCTCTGCAGCACCAGAATTCGTTGGGGAACATTGCTGCTTCCCTTCGCTGGAAGACGAGCTCGTACGTGAGACTTTCGCTCCTGCTGTAACAATTGGCACTTCCTCCTTCTGAGCCTTCTGGATGGCTCCAGCGATGTTGATCTCCAAGATTCCATCCGGACGCCACCTCCATTTCGGCTCTGGTTCATCAGCGTAGCAGGGAGTGAGGTAAATTTCTTCGCCCGTGAGATCCGCCAACGCTGCCGCATATCCTGAAGCCTCCATCTGATTCTTATCGTACAAAACAGTCAGAATCCCCTCTGGAATCTTCTCTCCATTCCATTTGCCAGAATTTAGCACCGGAAGAAATGCCTTTTCTAGCAGAGTCTTATAGCCGGCGTGCTCAAGGTCTTCGTTTTCCATGGGCATGGACTTCTGTCCTGAGGGACATGAGTTCGTCTCAATAACGACGAATCGCTTCTGACCCTTCTCGGTAGTCACAGAGAACAAGTCAGCTCCACCCCACTGAAAGTACCTGAACACGAGGAACCGATGGTTAATAAATGACATATTCAAATGGCGAATATGGTCTCAAAAATCGACGACGACTCACTTGCACGCATATGAAAGCGCCTCTTGAACCGCCTCTGGTTTTGCTGCAGGATGAAGGTGAACATATCTCTTGGCGATCCTCTCGTTTCCGAGCCCAAGAAACGACCTCACAAGAGGGTGAATCTGTGCATTGAGCACTCGAGGATAGAAATGCGAGGCCGGATCAAACGAACCGGGCTTGTACACTTCAGTCACCCTCAGGTCCCTCTTCAGCGGAGAAGGCGGAGGTGAAAGGCTCTCTTCCATTCCAGCCGGCGGCATGGTGATCAGCAGAGAGGAAATTGTCAGATAAGAAGAGCCAGATGCTGAAGTGGTTTTCAAGCTTATGCCGTACTACAGGAGGCCTGTGACGGTGAAATTGTGGACAAAACCACAAAAACAAGTTTCTCAGGAGCAATCAATAGGCATAAAACTAAAAAGCCGCCGTGACGATCAACTCGACTGGTCGTCGGCAGCCACCTGAGTGAGTGGTCTAAAAGCTCTCAAGCATCCAATATCTGCGTCTGCAAAGCACACGCTCAGGCAGAGTTAGTTAGTTTGGCTCATCATTTTCCTGCATGACTGGGAGAAATATTCCAGGTTCACTGGAACCAGCAGCTCCTCGTCATTGCTCAGTCCAGTCCAGTTCAGGCTTCTGCTGGGCTTGTTGGAGATTCCCAAGATGCGAATGTCTCTGGCGGTTTGATTCCACTGAACCGTGATTCCTCGCCATGCCGCGAATTGCGACTCGTGATGTGGAGTCTGCTGCTGGAGAGGGTGATCGGTGACGCGGCATCGAAGCCACATATGGCTGGTCAGACAATTCCAGCCACACGAAAGTGGCTGTCGAAGTGTTGCGATATTGAAAACACGAAGCATTTACACTACAAAATTTACTACAAAATATATAATATAGGCACAGGTACAGCAAAGTGACAACTAGTTTCGCTGGCTGGGAAACTCAGCACAAAGCTTAGTCGTCCCGGTAATGAGGTACATGTCGGCCTGATGCAGCTGCTTCTCCCATTTCAACATCTCCGCCACTTTCATCATCTCCATCTAGGAGCTCATCCTCCTCGTCGAACATCTCCATAAATTTCGCTGTGTCGCTGTCCATCCGTCGTCTGAAGAGTGGCCATGCTCCAGATTTCAGCCAAAAGGCAAGAAGGCCAGTGAGGCAGCTGATGCCAGTAACCACGGCAATCACTATGAGAAAAACGTTAAGTAGATTCACATTGTTGGTGTCTGTGCCCTCAAACTCATCTGTGGAGTTAGAAATTAAGGGGAAGAAAGGGGCAGCAAGCGAACAAAACTGAAACAGCACACCAAACAACTGTTCACAAATTTACTGTGAACATGTCACAATCCTGCTTTGGAGCTATCTGGCACAGATTCGGCTAAATTTAAGCAGCTACTTCTGGTAAAACACAATTCCTGTACGCCCTCTAACTGCAAAGTCAACTGGTGGAGGAAAACTGTGAAGCCAGGCACTTGGCACATAATTGCTGAACCTGTTATTCGAACTCTTAGAGTGCATACACCCACCATACCACACCGGTAGCACTTTTCTTTGTTCACTTCGTTGACTTTTGAGTCGACTCAAAAGTCAACATTTCCAATCCTTCAACCAGGTGGTGGCACTTTTCTTTGTTCACTTCTAAAACAGCATTGCTAACAAGATGAAGAGGAAGTGTACGTACCTCCAGAGGACCGTGAGGTTCTGTCAGAGTTGCAATGAGGGCAGACAAACGTCACATTCAGCTCGTTCTCCACGAGGCGAGTGAGGCGGCCAGATGGGGCGGGAGCGAAGTCCAGGGGACACAGGTTAAACTTGTCGAACGCATCGTCCTCTGTCAACGTGTCCGCGTCGTAGAAACCGCACTGCTTGCAGTGGCCCTCTGTGAGCTCCGTCAAGGGCTGCAGACAGGGCAAGAGGCACAGGTTGATGAGTGAGGCGGCCGGATGGGGCAGGAGCGAAGTCCAGGTGATACAAGGAGAAGCGGTCAAACACATCGTCCTCTGGGGCTCACACCGAGGACCGACCTGAAAGAACTCCTGCAGAGTGCCCACCTGAAAAGAGATCCTGCAGAGCACCCACATGGAAGAACTCCTGCAGAGCACCCACCTGGAAGAACTCCTGCAGAGCACCCACCTGGAAGAACTCCTGCAGAGTACCCCCACCTGAAAGAACTCTTGAAGAGCACCCACCCGGAAGAACTCCTGCAGAGCACCCACCTGGAAGGGCTCATGCAGAGTAAAATTGTAGTCCACATTTGCTTCCACGACACCGTCGAGCTGGTGCTTGGGCTCTCCCTCGCACTGGAAGTACACGGATGGCTTCCAGAAGGGTAGGTCATGCGTCTGGAAGATCTTGATGCGCTGAAGCCGCACCACCGCGGCTGGTTTGGAGAAACGACACACAGGGATTTGGCAGCAACGGACGGAGAAGGAATATGGAGCGAAATCGTAGACGGCAAGTGCTATGAATAAATGCGTCGAGCTGGAGCTTGGGCTCTCCTTCGCACTAGAAGTACACGGATAGCTTTCAGAAAGGCACTTAATGCGCCTGGAAGAACTTGATGCGCTGAAGTCGCACCACGGCAGATGGTGCGGAGTGCACACACAAGGAATTGATAGGAGAAATGGATAGGCACGTGACTTGCGAAAGAAAGCGCCAAAAAAGGTCGTCGAATGTGCATCGACGGGTACGTGAGGAAAGTTTTATAGCCTGGAAAAGAGCACTATGGATCTAAGTCTGGAAAGTTGACGTGAGAGATTCACAGACAGTGAGATCTTGTCGACAAGCGCATACCTTTTCGCTAGATAGAAAGACCATCTCAGAGCTTGATGAAAAGACGAGGTGAGTGCGTGCCCGTTCAATGTGAGATCGCCCTGAGACTTATAGCCTCGAGTACAAAAACGGCACAATTTCGCGAATCGTCATCTCACCTTCAGAGAGAAAGGGCAAGAAGACGGCGAGCAAAAGGCATGTTAGAATGCAGCTGAGCGATAGACCCCTCATAATATCTAGCCCTAAACTGCAGCAAGAAGCACGAGAATCTCTCTATCGAGTTTCGCCGAGTGAAAGACTTTCAGGTGTTACTACGCTCGACTACGTCTTGGCGATAGCTTTGATAGAAAAAGGCAAGTGATGAGGACGATGGGGCATCTAGGAGTTGATTTCCAGTTTATATTGGTCGGTGCGTTGCGTTCTGTAGCGGTAATTATTTGGAGACACCACTTACCGCGAGAAACACCTATTCAACCGTACTGTACGATCACCGCGGAAATGCCTGCCAGAATGGTTGCACATGCTCCTGCCTGCATCTAGAATCTGAATGAACCTAGTTCGACGACGTCACACCGAGGAACGAGGTTTGGGAAAACGTGTAGGGCATCCAGACCACAAGCTATGGGATCTGGATTCTGGAGGTCTACAGAGGTAATGCTTCCTATTTCATTGGAGCAGATCTCCACATAAGCTTCAAATCTAGACGATATCGAAGCTCGCTGAAAGGAGTACACTTACACAATGTTGCCTGGTTGTTGTCAGTCGCCAAACCAGGCCAGGCCGTGAAGCAAAACCAGTCAGAAAGCATCCGAACCAGTGGTTTTGATTCCGCTTTTGCTGTTCGGCCGAGCCAATTTATCCGAAGCTGTTGTCCTGCCAACGGCCTTGGGAACGCCCAACCTATAGATTGCAGTTGCTATGAGTCTAGTTTCCGTCAGTTTCTAGGTTCTATTGTGGTGTTCCTTGGCAGTCTGCTTCTTGCTTCTAAATAAGTTAGGCTAAACGTTGCTCATTAGTCTGGCAGTGAGCCAGATCGCAAATTCCAGTGCGGAACTTTACGGTGCCAAGCCTACTTGCCTTCTCATTGTGAAGCTCATTTCGGGAACCTATTCCAGCCTATTCGAGGATGTATCCACTCGAAGAAAAAATGGCTCAAGGGTGAAGTAAAGCCTCCAATATTCACGCCAATTCAACACCGTCGACTCTTTTTATATTCCCATGCTGTAGCCTGAGAAACAACAAACCAAAAGACCTTCGAAGGCGTTTCGCATGGTGAACTGCCAATAGATCCGTTAACATCATGTGGAGCACATTCCGCAATCTGAAGAACAACATCTCGGCGATCGCTTCGGACGTTCTTGACACCGCGGAGGAGCTCGACTTTTGACGCGCCTCCAGAATATATCCGTTAACATCATGTGGAGCACATTCCGCAATCTAAAGAACAACATCTCGGCGATCGCGTCGGACGTCCTTGACACCGCGGAGGAGCTCGACCCTGGCCTGTTCGGCAGTGGGCCCGGCTCGCCGTCTCACCAATCGTCTTCGGACTCCTACTCCGAAGGTTCCTCTGCTGACTCTACCCCGGAGAGGCACGGCAAAGCGGGTCCCGAGGTAAGTGTTTGTACCATTCCGTTCGTATCACCGCTTCGTTCATGTATCCATGCTATGTCAGGAACAACTCTGTCCCCCTGCTTTTGCTTTAACCCCAGATGTCTCTCGCACGCCCTAATTCGCCATTTGGTAACCACCTTTCGCCGTGTCACAGGATCCTTCGCAGCTGCAATGGCCAGGGCAAACAACATCAGGGTTTCGGGCCAAACGAGGCCCTCTCCCCTTCCATCAACAATCAGCCTCTCGCCTGCAAGGCACCCCGGACCCTACTGTAACGAGGCTTTTGCCTGATACATCTCAAGATTCTCCTTCAAACCCAAATTCAGGGGCTCGGGACGATGCTGCTGAGGCGTCACACCGTGCCAGTCAGGGTAGTCACATTCAAAGTAATCACATTGGAGATCCAAACCAGGTTCCACATGGAACTTCTAATCTCCAGCACCCTACTCAACCACCACCCACCACTGCTGGAAACGCGGCCTATCCTGCGGGAAACACACCTGCGGGAGGAAAGGGAAACCCCTTTGGCGCACCCCTGTTTCAAGCCAGCTCTGGAGGAGTGAAAGGACAACCGCAGGAACCACATCGCCAGCAGCACCAGCAGCAGCAGGAGGAGTTGCAACAGTCGCACCCACAGCGGAGACCTGTTGCATCGGCTGCTGGCCTTCCCCCCCACGGACCTCCCCCCCACGGACCCTCCCCACACGGACCTCCCCCCCACGGAGCTCCCCCACACGGACCTCCTCCAAATGGCCCTCCGCCTGTCAGACCTCCCCGCAATGCACCTCCTCCGGTGGGACCTCCCCAGTTTGGACCTCCCTCTCATGGCTCTCCATCATCTATCCCTCCCCCAGTAAAGCCTGCCCCAGATGAACCTCCCCTTGGCACGGCTCCTACCTTTGGTGGCCCAACTGCTTTTGCACAAGCACCTGCAGCAGGTGCAGCAGCAGTGCCGGCGGCGGCGCCAATATCAGCACCAGCAGTGACATCTGCAGTCACGTCAGCTGTCGCGTTAGCAGCAGCAGCTGGGGTCAAGTCAGCAGAATACGGATTAGCATCAGCACCAGCTGCAGAGGAGAGGGGGAAGGGAGAGGAGGAAAGGTCGCAGGCGGGGGAGAGAGCGGGAGGGGTGGTGAGGTTAAGGGAGGAGAAGCAGAGACTGGAAGGGGAACTGAGGGTGGTGAGGGGCGAGATGGAGAGAGAAAGGGAAGCTGCAAGGAAGCTGGCACAGCAGATGACAGGTGAGGACTGAGGACAACCTTCCTCCACCTCAGCTCAACGCACCGGACCTCACCAACTCTCACCACAACCCACCCCACCCAACATCATCACCACACGTTTGCACACCCCACACACCACACTTCACCACAGCACACCTCACCTCTCCTGTCTGCGGCTACCTTCCTGTCTTTCCCATCAACCTCCATCTCCCTTCTTTTCATCCCGGCCCTTCCCCTTTCTTCCCCTGACACTCACCCACTTCCCCCCATCCCCCTTTCCGTTCTCTCCGCCCTCGTTTCCTCCCTCTATCTGCAACCGTTTTCGCTCCCTCTTGTGTCCCTTCTTGGCTTTCCGGCAGGCGGTCGAGAGGGGTGGGAGTCAGCTGTGCAGGAGTGCAGCATTCTCAAAGCCGAGAGGCAGCAAGTGAGTCACAGCCACATGCATGCACATGCGTGCACACATTTCTATTCTTGCTGGTTGAGGAAGAAGGGTGGGAGTCAGCCGTTCAGTAGTGCAGCATTCTCAAAGGCGAGAGGCAGCAAGTGAGTCACAGCCACATGCATGCACATGCGTGCACACATTTCTATTCTTGCTGGTTGAGGAAGAAGGGTGGGAGTCAGCTGTTCAGTAGTGCAGCATTCTCAAAGCCGAGAGGCAGCAAGTGAGTTACAGCCACATGCATGCACATGCAGGCACATAGACAGAGTAGGGGCCACATAGACAGAGTAGGGGCCACATAGACAGAGTAGGGGCCACATAGACAGAGTAGGGGCCACATAGACAGAGTAGGGGCCACATAGACAGAGTAGGGGCCACATAGACAGAGTAGGGGCCACATAGACAGAGTAGGGGCCACATAGACAGAGTAGGGGTCACATAGACAGAGTAGGGGCCACATAGACAGAGTAGGGGCCACATAGACAGAGTAGGGGCCACATAGACAGAGTAGGGGCCACATAGACAGAGTAGGGGCCACATAGACAGAGTAGGGGCCACATAGACAGAGTAGGGGCCACATAGACAGAGTAGGGGCCACATAGACAGAGTAGGGGCCACATAGACAGGGTAGGGGCCACATAGACAGAGTAGGGGTCACATAGACAGAGTAGGGGCCACATAGACAGAGTAGGGGCCACATCGACAGAGTAGATGTGCACAAGGGAGCTGAGTAGGATCTTGACGCCAGACAGCAGCTGCACTACAACCCACCTCACCCCACCCCAACCCACCCCACCCCACCCCACCCCACACCACCCCATCCTACCTCACCCCAAGCCCCCCCATCCCATCCCACTACACCCCACCCATCCCTACCCCAACCCTGCTGGTCAACGATTTGGCAGAGGAGCAAGAGGCAACAGAAGAGGAGTCGGCAATCAGACAGCAGACAGAGGAAGGGTAAAGAAATCGAAGGCTTTCTTATACTCACTCAGTCGATTTGTTACCCCATTTGCTTGGCCCCTTTCCTCTTCCCACCCCAGCCGTTCAACGACTTGGCAGGGGCGCATGAAAATATCAAAGAGGAGGCAGCACAGCACCACATCCCCACCACCCCCTCCCCTCCTTCCCGCCCTTCACCCCAGCTGTTCAACGACTTGGCAGAGGCGCATGAGAAGATCAAAGTGGAGGCAGCAGCACCTCCTCCCCACCACCCCCTCCCCTCCTTCCTGCCCTTCACCCCAGCTGTTCAACGACTTGGCAGAGGCACATGAGAAGATCAAAGTGGAGGCAGCAGCCCGGCAGCAGACAGAAGGGGCGCTGAGGCAGGTGGAGGCTCAACTGGCGCAGGCAGTAGCTGCTGCTGACGCCTCCAAAGCCACGTGGCAGGTACTGATGATGTCAGCAAACACAAGGCGTTTTACGAACAAGAGAGAGAGAGAAAAAGTCTCCCCTTTTTCTTCACTCGTTTTTTTGTCACTTTATAGGAGACAAAACGTCACGAGTTCACCTTGTGATTTCACCACATAACTTCACCTTTTTCTCTTTCCATATTTCTAGAAAGCATGACACTGAAACATTCTTGCGTTGCGTCTCTTCTGTTTTTCTCAACTCGCAATCCCGCTCTCCTCTCAACCCTTTCTTCTCCCACCCCTCTCGTCTCTCAGCTCGCTCTCATACCCTCTCTTCTCTCACTCTCTCTCCTCTAACCTTCTCTCTTTCCAATCCTCTCCCCCTTTTCGGCACTTTCCAGGCCGAACTGCAGCAGCTCTCGCGCCAGCTCGCCGAGGCTCGGGCTGCCGAAGCTGGGGCTCAGCTTCGGGCCGCCTCTGCAGCTGCTCCGGCGGCTGCGGCCGCAGCTCAGTCAGAGGAGGTGCGTACCTTGCACGGGAATGGTGGAGGTCGTGTGAGCATGCTTGTGTCACTTTTGTCATCTTCTCAATAATGTCAGAAGAGGTGTGTATCTTGCATGGGAATGGTGGAGGTCGTGTGAGCATGTGGTTTCTTAAGGTCTAGCTTTTGAGGCGCCTAAAAAATCGGCAAGTCAGACGAGGTGTGTACCTTGCATGGGAATGGTGGCGGCATGCTTGCGCTACTTTTGAGGCTTATGAGTCAGCTTAAGAACCCCATAACACTTCCCTGTGCCTCCCCCTTTGCGCTTCCCCGGTGCTCCACCTCTTTTCCCCTCCCCACTATCGCAGCGATCCCAAATAAAGGCGAAAATGCAAGCAGCTGAGAAATCCCTTTCCTCCCAACGCACCTCCTTCCAGACCTCCCTTCCTCTCTGCCTCTTTCCTCCCTTCCCTCCCTATGCCCCTCCCCACCATCGCAGCTATCCCAAGTAAAGGCGAAACTGCAGGCAGCAGAACAGGCCCTTTCCTCCCAGCACTCCTCCTTCCAGACCTCCCTCCAACAGCTAAGGGAAGAATGTGACCGTCAGGTGAAAGCAGCAGAGGCCCAGGTGAAAACAGCAGAGGCCCAGGCGAAAGCAGCAGAGGGCCAGGCGAAAGCAGCAGAGGCGAGGAGGAAAGAAGCGGAGGAAGCAGCAGAGGCGAAGGCAACAGCTGCAGTAGTAGCAATGGAAGAGCAAGCAGTGAGACGGATAGCAGTGGCAGTGAGAGCGGCAGAGAGGGAGGCAGAGGAGAGGAGAGCAGAAGCAGAGAAGGAAGCGGAGGCGAGGAGAAGGGAGATGGAGGAGGCAGCGGCGGCGCAGAGAGGGGAGTTAGAGGGGGTGCTGAGTGCGATGAAGGGGGAAAGGGACAAGGCGAAGCGGGAACTGGCGAGGCTGAAACAGCACCTGCTGGAGCTGGTGAGTTAGAGGGATAGGGGGGGAAGGAGAAGGGATCTCCTGAAAGCAAACCAATTTTGATTGACTTACTACTCTAGCCCTCCTGTGTTGAATCGGAAGCATATCTTGAGACTACTCCATATATGCCCACGCACCCACCATCCTCCAACCAAACCAAACTAGTTTTTTCATTCCTTTGGAGAAACAGTTGAGGCAGGAGGCAGTCATGGTGTAGCACGAGCATCCTGTATGCACCCCTTCCCGTCTTCCCCCCTTCCCCCTTCCCCACCCCCGTTCTTTTTCTCTCAGTAAACCGCCGAATCAGTTAAAAGTGGTGTAGCACGCACTGCGCACATTAGTGGTGACTAGTTCTCTCAGTCATGGTGTAGCACGCACCCCTTTTTTGTACTCTTTCGGGCCCCCATTCTGCGCCCCCCTCCCCTCCCCATCCCACCCGACCCCACTCCTCCATCTCCCTCCCCCCACTCTCCCCCTCCTTTTTCCTCTCAGGAAAATGCCGAGTCAGCCAAGGTGGAGCATGAGACCGACCAAATCAAATCCCTCGAGGCGCAGCTACAGGACAAATCCCGTGAACTGGCAGCTCTGCAGTCCGCACTAGCAGACGCACGTTCCGCCGCGGAAGCTGCCAGGAAAGAGGTGGAGAGCCGAGCGAAGGAGGTGGGGGAGGAGGGAGCGAGGAGGGAGAGGGAAAGGGAGGAGGCGGAGAGGGAGAGGCAGGTGCTTCGGGCCGAAATTGAGGCTCGGGATCAGGAGCTGAACAATCTTCAGGCGGCCCTGGGGCATTTCTGCGCCGAAGCTGAGGCTCAGGTATGGTGGGCCCTAGGCAGGTGCTTCGGGCCGAACTTGAGGCTCGGGATCAGGAGTTGAACAACCTGCAGGCGACTCTGAGGCAGTTCTACGCCGAAGCTGAGGCTCAGGTATGCCCTCGGCAGAATCAGTTTGTCCATCTGTATTTCCTGTTTCTGTGCATTTTGGTGCGCTCAAACAGTTGCCCACCAACTGAATCAGTTGCTTGTCTGTGTTTCTCATTTGGTGCATGCTCTCTTTGGACGTGCAGAGCAATCTTTTAGTCAACTCATGAATCGATTGCCTGTTGCTGCTGTCTGTGTGTCTCATTCTGGTGCCTTCTCCCATCGGACGTGTGCAGAACCGGTTGGCAGCAGAGCTAGCGGCAGCACGGGACGACAACACCAAGCTGGCTGAGCAGCTGCAGGTCAGCGCTTGCTCCTTCCCTTCCTCCCCCCCTCCTCCCCTTTTATTCCTAGTTGTTCCTTCAGTGCTTTCCTGCAGCCGGCAGCAGGGCAGCAGAGCTAGCGGCAGCACGGGACGACAACACCAAGCTGGCTGAGCAGTTGCAGGTCAGTGCAGCGACAACACCTATAGCTCCTTTGCAGCGAGTTTTCTCAATTGTTGTCGCCTTGCAGCTGCTCAGACAGCTGGGTCAATTTAGGAATTCTCGGGTATTTTGAGAATTCACAGGCATTTCTTGGAATTGTGGGGCACCGAGTTATGTTCTCAAAAGATCCTGCAAATCCTTGGCAGCAACGCAGATATAGAGGCGGCTAGGCATACCAGCTCTCCAAATGCGCTGAGCAGCTACTGGTTTGTCGTGAGCCATCATATGTGCAGAGCAGCACCTGTTCCGATCCGAGTCCCAAGTCTCAAAAAAACCTTGGAGACGTCTCAAAAGTCTGAGCAGCTGCAGGTGTGTTGTGAGCCATTCATCCATCATATGTGCAGTGCAGCACCTGTTCTGAGACTGAGTCCCAAGCCTAAAAAGGCATCTGCCAGCAGGTGTTTGCTTTTAAAGCGCCTCAAAAGTGTTTTCTTCCCTCGTCTCCTCCTTCGCCCTTTCTCCCCTCCCATCCCACATCCTTCCTTCCCACATTCCCTCCCTCTTCCCGCCCCCCTTACCGGTTGGTGCGGGACCTTGCAAGGAGGAGGATGAAGGAGCCACAGGCAGCAGAGGCGAGAAAATGAGCTGTTTAAAGAGAGAACGGTGTTGCTTAGTCGTTCCCCCCGCCTTTCCCCTCCCCTCTACAGTTGGCAAAGGACCTCGCAAGCAGGAGGGCGGAGGAGGTAGAAGCAGCCGAGGCGAGAGCAGCAGAGGCAGAGAGGGGGAGAGCAGCAGCGGTGGTGGGGGAGCAGAGGGCGGGGAACGAGCTGTCTAAGGTCCGCCAGGCTCTGGAGCAGTGCATGGTGCGGCTCAACAGAATGTCTTCTGATTCTGACTTCACTGTAGACAGGTGAGAAGCAAAAAAATGTAATGGAAGGGGGATTATAAAGGGGATATGTTTGCTGGAGCAGTGTATGATGCGGCTTAACAGAATGTCTTCGGATTCTGACTTCACTGTAGACAGGTGAGAAACAGATTTAAGAAGCGCCTCATAAGGGGGATAGTCTTTTCTGGAGCAGTATATGGTAGTGTGTTTCTCAAGCGAATGCCATCGCACTCAGGCTTCACTGTCGGCAGGAGAGACACAGAGACGATATTAACAAAAGCGCTTATGAAGGGTATGGATCTGGGTATGGATCTGGGAGCAGTGTGTGTTCCGGATCAAAAGAATCTATTCTGATTCAGAATTCTCCTTCCCTCCGCCCTCACCCTCTCTGTTTGACTTTTTTTGTGTCGTGGAACTGCGTGCATGTGGAGCAGGAGAATCGTGATCAAGCTTCTGGTGACTTACTTTCAGCGCAAGCACAGCAAGGAGGTGAGTGGTGCAGCCTTTTCAGAAGGTAGTTTTCAGGTGAGTGACTTTCGAATCTGACTGTTTGTGTGTATCTATGAAATTCGTTTTAGGTGGGCTTGGTTCCCTGTACTGTGCTCATGGTACCACACTACTTTGCTGCTCTGTTACCCTGTTACCTGGTTACCGCACACGCTCCCAGGAATAAATTTATTCCTGTTTCCACGTTTCTCCCTTTCAAGGTGTCTCACAAATTTGCTGCTCTGTTACCCTGTTACCTGGTTACCACACACGCTCAGGTGCTTGACCTCATGGCGCGTATCCTGGGCTTCTCAGAAGAGGACAAGCAGCGGGTGGGGTTGGTTGGCAGCATGTGGTAGGGGGTTGTTGCAGGCGCCTTGACCTTCTATCTCTTTTACTTTCTTGTGGTCCCCTGTTACCCGGTTACCTGGTTACCACGTTCAGGTGCTTGACCTCATGGCTCGGATCCTCGGATTCTCAGAGGAGGACAAGCAGCGGGTGGGGTTGGCAGCAGCAGGCCACATGGGGGTGGGAGGAGGAGGAGCAGGGGGTGTGAGGGGCGTGTTTGGGCTGCCTGGGAGGCTGGTGGGAGGGCTGTTTGGAGGGGGAGCGAGCGTGGGAGGAGTGGGGGGAAGCACTGGTGCCCTGGCGAGCATTGCAGACGACAGCACGGTGAGTGGGGCGTGCTTGGGCTGCTGAGGAGGCTAGTGGGAGGCTAGTGGGAGGCTAGTGGAGCACTGGGGCTCTGGCGAGCACTGCAGATGATAGCACGGTGAGTGAGTGGCGCACAGGGTTGTTTCTTAGTGGGCCGTGTTTGGGCTGTATGGGAGGCTGGTGGGAGGACTGATTGGAGGAGGGGCAAGTGTGGGGGAGTGGGGGGCGCACTGGCGCTCTTGCGAGCATTGCAGACGACAGCACGGTGAGAGGGTTGTTTGGCACAGTGAGAAGGGTGTTTGGCACGGTGAGAAGGTTGTTTGGCACGTTGAGAAGGTTGTTTGGCACGTTGAGAAGGTTGTTTGGCACGGTGAGAAGGGTGTTTGGCACGGTCAGAAAGGTGTTTGGCATGGTGAGAAGGTTGTTTGGCACTGCATCCCTCCATTGTCAACCTCCAACCCCCTCCTTTCCCCTACAGACCTTCACAGACCTCTGGATTGACTTTCTCCTCAAGGAATCCGAGTCACGGGAGCGTGGGGAGATGCCCGCCGACCCCTCGTTACAGTCACAATCAGCCAGCCAGCAGCAGGGGAAGCAGGACCTGTCTCGTTTCAGCCAGCACCACCCGGACCACCAGCAGCACCGCCAGGAGCTTTTGCAGCAGCAGCAGCAGATGCACCAGCAGATGCACCAGCAGTCACAGCAGCAGACGCAGCATCAGCAGGACCGACAGGCAAAGCAGCGATCCTCCTCCCATCCCTCCTCCCCGCGCTCCTCTTTCTACTCCCCTTCTCCCTCCAGCCCGCCCCGCTTCCCCGGCTACCCTGCCTTTTCCGCCGCTCCGGGCAGCCCGCCGAAATATTTTCAGCCCGTGTCGCCCCGGGCGTCTGGAGGCGGTCTGGGCGGCGGGGCAGGCGGATATGTTTTGTCTCCAAATGCGGGCAGGTGGAGAAGCAGCACGAGCCCCCAGAGAGAGTCCTCCCAGGCTGTAGCGCAGTATGTGGCATCTCCGGTTGTAGCAGCACCAGCACCGGCTGTAGCGGCTATATCCCCGGCTGTAGCGCTGGGGTTTTCTGCAGCGGGGTTGCAGCAGCAGGCAGGAGAGAGCTACAGCTACCGAATGTCAGACCACAACCCAGTTGGGCTTGCAGGGACTGCATCAGCAGCTGTAGCAGCGTCTGCTACAGCTGCTGCTGCTGCTGCTGCTGTGGGAGCAAGAGCAGGGGCAGAAGGAGGAGCAGCGGGAGCAGGAGTGATAGGGGGCGGAGGAGGAGGAGGAGGGGAGCTGCCATTTATTGCAGCAGGGGCCCAGACCTATAGGGATCCGATGCACAGCCTCCCATCCCCTTACCTGCCTGGCATCCCTGGTCTCGGCCCTGGCATGGCCGGTACACATGGAATGGGTGGCACAGGTGGGATTTCAGGTGCCGGCACAGGTGCTTCAGGTGGTTTCTCAGGTGGTCCAGTCACCACAGGGATGATGGGTGGGGGGTCAGCAGTGCCAGGGATTTCAGGGGAGCTTTGGAGTGGGTCGGCAGGGGCAGGGGGAGGTATATCTGGGGCAGGTGGGATTATGGGCAGTGGACCAGGAGCCGTGGTGGGAATGTCTTCAGGAATAGGGTTACCACAGAGTGGAAGTGGTAATGGCATGTTACAGGGATATACACCGCCGAGCATGCACAGGCAAGGGTCTGGTGGTATGAGCAGTAGCAATGCGCTGTTCAGTGCAAGTGGGGGAGGGATGGTGGGGGTGGCTATCGATGTGGACTTAGATGGTAATGGTAACGCGTCAGAGTTTTCATCTGTACCTTTAAATATGGGCCCAGGGCAGAAGGCCACTGCTGCGTTGTCGTCGCTGTCGGCTCGTAGTGGTCAAGTGGTGGTGAGTGCAGCTCGGAACCTGTTTGGGCAACAGGAGAGTGAGTCGGCGCTACAATTGTAGGCTCTTCCTGGGAGTGTGACAGCGCCTCATTAAACCTGAATTTATCGTGTTTGATATTGGACTGGACAGGATATAGAACTAGCTTATCATCAAGCCATTGGCAATATCTTATGTAACAACATTGTGTGATGATTTGTTATTTTTGGTTACCAGTCAGTACTCACTTTTACTGTACAGAGCAGATTGCGAGAATCCTACGGAGACCGCATGCTGTCGAGGTCGCTTTTGCTGACCTGTCGATCGGTCTCAAAGTATAACTTGATTGCGATTGGCTGAAAGATTCAAAAGCCATCGGAAATCCGTGGGTCGCTCGCAGCCTCTCACCACGCGAAATTTCGCACGCGCCAATTCAGGCTCGACTGACTCGAAGCAATTCGTCCAAAATGTGCTGTTTCGTTCCGCCAATCAGGCACTGAGCCGTTGGGTGAGGAGCGACCACGTCACTCGCTTCCAAGTGGGATGAGTTACAGTAAAAGCAAGCCAGTGTTAATCCACGTGGCGTGCCAATAGCCCGAGGTGGATTTTTCCCCTTACCTGGACAAATCAGAGAAGAGCTCAACGCCTTATTGACTCAGCCCGAATCCTGAATGCCCAGTTTCTGGCTTTGGGCAAGCATCCCATCCCAGCCAGCCCATGATCCCACCCTCTCTTGCATTCATGTGCACAGCCGTGATTTCCTGTTAACACCTGGTGTAGTACGATCTGGTACGTTAAAGTGTGGTTCAGTGTGGTAAAGCGCCTCAGTCCGAGGCTGATGCAGTTAAGTGGGTCTTTAGACAGCTCGTTGCAATGCATCAGGACTGAGCATTGCAGTAGTTTCTAACAGCTCATCAGTACGGAGCAGCATAGCAGTAAGGAACAGAGCAGAGCAAAGAGAGTGATACATTAGGGTTGCTAGTAACGGACAGAAATAGTATAGGACGTTCAAATTCCTAGATTTGTTGTCAGGGTCATTGGTGTTGCCGAAGCGCCTCAACTGCGAGGCTTGTTGATGGTGCCTTAGCGGACTTGACCAGCTTCCAGTTTGCGGACCAGCTAGCGCTGCTGCTGGTTCGAAAGGCATTACTCGTGTCTAGTATCTCGTTCGTTCCGGTCGTGAGGTTCCTGAATTGCATATATTGACAGTTGCCGTCCAAGACGTCAATTAGCTATTCAATCCTAAATGTCGACAGATTTCATGGCTGCCAAGACGGCGAAGGACGGCCGTGCTCTTCTCAAGCCCGTTGTCGTCCGACAGAAGGCCCAGCAGCAAGAGACGGATGCTTCTGATCTCGTATCGAACCTCATAGAAGCAGCGAAGAAGATGCAGATTCGCAAGCTGAGACGAACAATCGTAGACATCAAGAAGCAGAGCAGCAAGAACCCGTCGGGAGGTAGAGCTTCAGGCGTCATGTCACCAGCACTTGGCCTCGGAAATGGTGCGTTACTTCGCTAAATTGGATCACCAATCAGCCCTTTTTTGTTCAGTGGAACTCAAAGCAGCAAGAGAACTTCGAACATTGTACCGTGCATAAAATGCACCAACAATTTCTGCGTCTACTTCTCTTGGCAGTCTCTGCTCTGGAGTCCAGACCACTCAAGACGCCTCTGGTTCAACCAAGCATCAATGGCACCGATGACAAGGGCCGAACGGCTCTCCATTTCTCCTGCGGGATGGTTTCTACAGAATGTGCAGTTGTGCTGCTAGAATCAGGTAAGATTCACCTGCTTTCTCAGCCCAGTATACTCAATAACTGTGAAAGAAAGACTTGGAAGTTACAGGCCCTGAAACCGCTGACCTGTTTTGCTGGTACAGGCGCTGAGGTGAACGTACGGGACAACGAGGGGTTCACTCCCCTCCACATGGCAGCCGGCTACGGTCGCAGTCAATCAGTCGAGCTCCTTCTCAAAGCAGGTGTGTCTTTCTCAACAGCTGACCTGTCCTTTCACCCTCCACTGCGCAATTTCCCCCTTTTTTTTTCGGGCCCCAACGCCTTTGTCGAAACCCACACGTTCTGTCGAACTTACACGTGTTTTGTCGAGCCTCCAGACACAGTAACAGAAACTTGAAAAACGAACTCTGACACATTCGAACTTGCAAACACACCCGTGCTGACTCACAGGAGCTAACCCGTTCGTCAAAGACAAGATCGGACGCACCCCGCGGGAACTCGCCGTGGAAATCCGAGACACCGGCATGCGTCACGACGGCTCCTCCGTCCCTCGCGGCGACATGGAGTCAACAATCACTCTCCTGGGCAGCGCTGAGTGGAAGGAACACCAGGCGGCGAAAGAGAGACACCACAATGCGATTGGTGGAAATTCGGTGGAAAGCAGCGGTGGTTCTGCTGCAGATGATGGGGCGAAGCGGCCGGCTGTGGGGACTCCGTTGGACGAGTTGCTGGTTGCGGCGCAGGCGGGGGAGGCTGACGGCGTGGCGAAGGCGCTGGCGAAATTGGAAGCGAGGTCGGATGTTACATGGATCGCTGGGCGTGCCGCTTCTCTCGCGAACGCGTTCTCAGGTGCAGTGGAGCGCGCTTAGCTGATAGAGTTTAAAGTTGATAGATTTGAAGGGTTATTGTCATGGCGTCTTGCCTGCCGTGATTTGTTTCCAGTTCTTGATTGTCAATCTCTTCTTTCCCGCTTGATGCTTTGGTCTCGGTGCATTACTCTCTCAGCCCATAACTTCCCTCTCTCATCACTCAACCACTCACCCACCTCTCTCGTGACGCTCTCGCCTCTCTCCCTCAACCACTCATCCGCCTCTCTCTTCACTCCCACTCACTCGCCTCTCTCATCACTCAACCACTCGACCGCCTGTCTCTTCTTCATCTTGCAGCAGCCTGCCGAAACGGCCATGTAGGCATCGCCGAGACGCTGCTCAAATCTGGAGCGTCCGTTGACGCTGTGGACGGGGAGGGAGCAACGCCCCTGCTGGCCGCTGCTGACAGTGGCTTCGCCAAGTAAGAGGGACTGCGGGGAACGTTTTGAACCTGCTTGCCGTTTTAAGCAATTCAGGAAAAGAAAGAAAGCACCTGACTTGACACACACGCACGCACGCACGCACGCACGCACGCACGCGCGCGCGCGCACACACACACACACACACACGCACACACATGCACACATGCACACACGCACACGCGCACACACACACACACACACACACACACACAAACACACACAGACGCAGACACACGCGAACACACACACACACACACACACACGCACAATTCACGGACCAAGTTTTTAAAAGAGCAGAAAGCACCTGGCTTGGCACGACTTAGTTGACTCATTCAATGCTTTCCCAATGCTCCCACCAATTCCTCCTCAATGCGTCCCTGTTGCTCCCAATTCTTCCCAACTTCTCTTCTAACCTCCCCCAATGCTCCCTCATTGAACACCTCCCCTGTGGTGCTTCTCTGCATGTGTCCCGATTCTCCCCTACTGCATCCTCGCTGTGCCCCTCTGCGTGTGTGTCATCACCATGCAGCTGCGTGCAACTCCTGCTAGAAGCTGGCGCTCAGCCTGATGCCCCCACAATGCCGTCCCAAGGTTCCACTCCACCAGCGCTCCCTCATTGCTCGCCCAATGCCTTCCCAATACGTGTGTGTCTCATGCAGCTGCGTGCAGCTCCTGCTTGAAGCTGGCGCTCAGCCTGATGCCCGGGACAAAGTGGGAGTGACGCCTCTTATTGCAGCTGCAAGTCTACTGTACTTAGCTAAACTTCTAAGCCAGCTCTGATACTTGTCTCCGCTTTTATTAACTGTCCTTCGGACCAGATTCTGTCTCAGGCCTACCTTCTCTGACATGTCATACGTTTCACTCTCTCTCGCCGGCTTCACAGGCATACAACGGTCATGACGAGGCTCTCTCAGCGCTCGTGCGCCACGGAGCTGCTGTTGTGATTTCTGAGTCAACTTTGAAGCCTAACGTAATGTGTCATGTGTCACTCTCTTCTCTCCCACCCCTTTCACTCGCAGGCATACAACGGTCATGAGGAGGCTCTCTCAGCGCTCGTGCGCCACGGAGCTGCTGTTGTGATTTCTGAGTCAACTTAGAAGCCTAACGTGTCATGTGTCACTCTCTTCTCTCCCACCCCTTTCACTCACAGAGGAGGCTCTCTCAGCGCTCGTGCGCCACGGAGCTGCTGTTGTGATTTCTGAGTCAACTTAGAAGCCTAACGTGTCATGTGTCACTCTCTCCTCTCCCACCCCTTTCACTCACAGGCATACAACGGTCATGAGGAGGCTCTCTCAGCGCTCGTGCGCCACGGAGCTGGTGTCGATGCGAGGTCGCATGGAGGCGTCACGCCCCTCATTGCTGCTGCAGAGGGCCAGCATGCACCCTGCATCCACCTGCTCGTCCAGGTGAGCATTCCAAGGGCAGACACAAGCTGTGCGGCAAGTGGGACGTATCAATCAAGGCAGCATGCGCAGGAAGATGCCAGTATCCAGGGCAAGACAGCGCTGATGCACGCAGTGGGGCGCAACTCAGTGCCTCAGCTGGAGGGTGCGTGGATGCTTCTCCCCTTCCCTCACATTCGCTATTCCTCAAGCAGGCCGGAGCAGACGTGAATGCACGCACGTCAGAGGGAAAGACAGCACTCATGCATGCAGTGGGGCGCAACTCAGTGCCGGCAACAGAGGCTCTCCTGGCGGGAGGCGCGGACGTTGGGGCTGTGGACGGCGAGGGCATGTCTGCACTGCACCACGGCGCTCGCCTTGATGCATCGGACTGCGTGTGAGTCCCGCTCCTTCAAATGACCGTTTTTTTCTGGTATCTGGCGCTGTTGGTGGGAGTTGCCGTGAGTGCTGTTGATGGCGAGGGCCTGTCTGCACTGCACCACGGCGCTCGCCTTGACGCTGCTGATTGTGTATGAGTCCCTTTTGTGGTCCTTGGGGACTTCAATTGTGGTTTGGTGAGGGAGGGGCGGGCGTGAGCTGCAGATTGCTGTGCCATGCTGTGTGCCAAGGCCGTTATTGAGGCGCCTCATCAAAAGGGCGGGCGTGAGCGTCAGTCTGCTGTATCATGCTGTGTGCCATGCCAAGGTTGTATGCATGGCCAAGAGGTGCACACAGAATGACACAGCAGACTGCAGCTCAACACCTCTTGACAAAGAGGTGCAAGCAACTTGGGGTATTGCTACTGTGAGTTGTTCTTGCTCGTTTTCTGCTTGCCTCCTCCTTTAGTCAGCTGCTGTGCTGCACTGCGCGCCAGGGGTGCGAGCATGACCAATTCGTGCATCAAAGTTTATTCACGGCACCAAACTATAGTCTCCCTCCCTGCCTCTCGCCTCTTCCGCTTGTTCTGTTGCAGTGAGCTGCTGTGTGCCAGGGGTGCGAGCATGACCAAGAGGTGCAAGAAGGGCCGCACTGCTCTCATGGACGCACCCAAGGGCTCCTCCTCTGCTGCCATCCTGGTGAGTGAGCGATCTGGCAGTGCAGTCTTAGTTGTGAGTCAAGAAAAAACTCCCAGGGCGTCTCCACCGCCGGTGGAATCCTAATAGATCATCCTGCAGTGTTCTCGCTCAAGTGTTCCACTTTTTTGTTTCCGGTGGTTTATGTCTCTCATACTTTTGCACCGGATCTGCTGCATGGGGCACGGGTGCAGGAGAAGAAGTGGGGGTGGCAGCAAGGCTGTTCAGTTCAAACATAGACATCCAAACCAACCCAATGAATGGCCTGTCTGTGTCTCTGTGCATGGGGCATGGTTGCCTGCAGGAGGGGAAGTGGGCGGGGTTGGAAGAGGAGGTGTTCTCGAGCTGCTCAAAATGTTCGCTGATGATGTCGCGGCCTCTAAGCCTGCAGCAGGCGCCTTAGAAGCCATATATCTGACTCTCCAAGTGTCTGTGCGTGGTGCGTGATTGCAGGAGGAGAAGTGGGCTGCTCTGGAAGAGGAGGTGGCGAGGCGGCAATTGGAGCTTCTCGAGCTTTTTGCTGATGATGCTTCTGATGCCGCCGCCTCCAAGCCAAACGCACCCGCAGCAGCAGGCGCCAAGAGCGGCAAGGACAAGAAGAAGGCCGGGAAGGGGAGGAGCAGGACCCCCAAGGGGATAGCCTCCCTGACCAGCAAACTGCAGGGGCTGGCAGAAGGGCCAGGCTCGGCGGCAGGCTCGGCAGCAGGTTCGGTGGGCTCTGCTGGTTTGGTGGGTGATGTGCAGAATCTGGTGGTAAAGACCCCAGAGTCATCTAGCCGACCTAGTATGTCCCCTGTGAGTTCGGTTATGGACTTTGGTCAGACCACTGATAGCTCGGGGATGAGCACTGCAGAAGACGAGGAGGGGATGGATGGGGAGGGGGACGGGGAGGGGGAGGAGGGGGAGAGTGAGTATGACACACAGGATATTTTTGAAATTATGGCAGCTGCTAGCAAGAAGGGTTCTGGTGGGGTTGGCAGGGTTGGTGGCGGGATTGGGTCGGGTGCTGGGGTCGAGGATGGTAATGATGGGTTTATTCCGGTGGGGAGCGGTGAGAAGGCGCCGAACAGAGTGAGTGAGGTGAGCGGGTGGCTGTCTGGGGGCAGCTACAGCAGGAAGGCTGCAGGCGAGGGTTCGGACGCAGCAGCACTGCATAAGAAGAGTGAAGGCCCTGCGAATGCCTCTTATGCTGCAAGGGCCGCACAGAAGAAGAGCCCTCCTGCTGCCCCGCCGAGCTTCACACAGCAGCAGCAGCAGTCAAAGAGCAAAACTTCCCTTCCCAAGTCAGTCAAAGCTCCAGTATCTGCTGCCTCCCAGCCGCAGCAGCACCGGCAGCCACAGCAGGCACAGCAGAAGGCTTCTCCTCCAGCAGCAGCAGTAGCAGCAGCAGCAGCACCTGCACCAGCAGCAGCGCATGCAGGAGCGTCGCCTTGGATCCGCGCCCTTGTGGGGGGGCAAGCTGCTTCAGCTCCATCTCCTACCGTCCCTTTGGCTGCAACTCCATCTCCCACCGTCCATTCGGCCCCAACTCCAACTCCTGGCCCTGGCAGCAACCCTGCTTCGTCCACTGGCTCGCCTACTCCCAGTGTGGTGCACAGCGGTTCCAACGGATGTGCGTGCAAGCAGAGCCATCACTGTGGGGAGAACACAGGCGAGCTTGCGAGGCGAGTTGCCGAGCTGGAAGCAGAGCTCAGATCCGCCAGGGCTGCAGCAGATGCGGCCAGGGCGGCTGCAGCAGCAGAGAGGGCGAGAGCAGCACAGCTGGAACAGCAGCTGATTAGTGGACGTAAAGCCACTGAGATAATAAGCGCTCGGGACAAATCGCAGATCCAGGTTCTGCAGGTGAGAAGATGGACTTTTTCCTGCCCGCCCCCTCTTTCTCAGTCCTCCCTCCCCTCTCCCGCTCTTGAAGTTTGAGACCTTTGGTTGTGCAGTCTGGTTAGTGTGTGCGGTACTGATCGGTTAGGGTAGAAATAAGTTTGGCGAATATCGAAACTGCGAAAACACAAAACTTTTTTAGACTGTATTCCCGGTTCTGAGTCCCCCTTTTTTTTTGTCCTTCCTGCATTTTTCCCTTTTTTTGTGTCGTGCGCTGTGTCCTTTCTGCAGCCTTCGTGCTGAGAGTGAGGACTGCAGCAAGAGACTCCCGCAAGTGTTACCTTGCAGAGCAATCGCTTGCTCGACAAGACAACATATTCTCGCAGTTTTTAGCGTCCCGCATGCTGTCTTGCCATGCCTTATCACTCAAAAGGATGGATCCAGGCCGATCGGGTCGTATTGTCAGATAGGCGCATGTGGTGTGGAGGTGTTTGGGTAGATGGAGATGGTTAGAAGGAGATGCTGTGCTTTCATTGTTATTCTCGAAACCTGATTTGAATCATGCGTTTTTCAACCATCGCTTGCTTTTGTTCTTGGGCATTATTGTTCTTCCAGATCTCCTTGTCAGCTTGTCTTCTCGTTTGTTTGTTTGCTTGTTTTTCCTTCTTTCTTTCGTTCTTTCTTTCTTTCATCCTTCCTTTTTCTCTTGCTTCTTGTGCTTTGTATTCGTGTCCCCCTCCCACTGCCTTCCCGTCCCCTTTCATCTAATTCCTCTCTTCCTCTCCCCATTCTTCTCTCTTTCCTTACTCTTTTTCACCCTCCCATCCTACCTTGCTCTCTATCCCTCTCTCTCCCTCCCTCACTGCCTCCCTCCTCCCTCCTTCCTCCTCATTTCATCCCTCCCTCCCTCCTTCCCGCTCCTGCCTTCTCCTCAACCCCCCCCTCCCCCTCCCCAATCCCACCTTCCCCCTACCCATCAATTCCTCTGATCCCGATCCATCTCTTTCTTGCAGCAGCCACCGCATCAGCATATTCACTAGACTTAAAAAAGAAAATCCATTCCCCAACCCTCCCCAATCCCACCTTCTCTCCCCTCCCAGCAATCCCTCTGCTCCCAATCCATCTCTCTCGCAGCAGCCACCGCATCAGCAGAAGCCTCTCGCCGCGCCCTCGCCTCCTCCCACTCCGACTGGCACTCTCAGCTGCAGCGTATCCGCTGCCAGGCTGTAGCAGCTGCCGTCACTGCTGCTACAGCCAGCTGGCAGGCTTGGGAGAACTCCCAGTTCCGTCCGAACTTGGGCGTTGCTGCCTCTGGGGGTGGTGTTGCAACGAAAACAGCGGCAACAGCAACAGCAGCAGCGGCGGCGGCGGCGGTGGCGGCTGCAGCTGGTGCTGCGGCAACAGCCGGGGTAGCAGCTACAGCGGGTGGAGAAAAGGGAGGCACAGTTTCAAACCTATCGAACTCCTCTTACATTCCGAGCCCGTCTAGCCCTTTTTACGACGCAAGCTTGACGACAGGCCATGCAAGCCACCTAGAAGCTGCTGCCACAGCTGTCAACGCTGCCCCTGTTTCCCCTTCCCCTTACGGCATCCTTAAGGTGGCTCTGCTGTGTCAGCAGCTGAGCGATAGCACTGCTGCTAGCAGAGCCAATCCAGCGGCAGCTGACGGAGCAGCAGCAGCAGCAGCGGCAGCAGCAGCAGCAGCAGCAGCAGCAGAGACTATGCCACGCCACTCGAGCCACGCGACACCAGGGGTTCAATACAAGCCCTCGACCACCACTGAGCGTACCGCTGCTACGGCCGCCGACCCAGTCTCTCACGACCCCATGCTCTCATTCAAAGCATCCCTGCTTGCTGGAAAGACTGGCAGAGCCGCAACTGCTGCTGGCATTGCTGTGCCTGGTACTGCAAGGGCTGGTGCAGCCAAGCTTGGAGATGCTGATGCTTACCCGGCTTATCCAGCTGATGAGGATGTATCGTATCCAGCTGACGCACTCAAGTCAGCTGTCGGTTCTGGGAAGCTTGGCTTAGACTCACTCCCAAGATGACGCAGCTGTGTCCCTCAAAGCCTCGTTTATTTCTGGAAAGCTTCTCAGCAACTGCACACTGGACCGCTCCAGTAGTATGGAATTTCTGCAAGGGATGAAAGCAGGTACGCTGGAGCCGCTTTTCTCTTCACCGCACCACCACCATGATACAACAGCAAGCATTATGCGAAAAATAGGTTCGGTGCCGAACCTGCTGTCACTGGAGCACTCTGCTGCTCTGCACTCCCCTTCACCGCTCCGAACCTCTGGATTTCCAGGATTTCGGAAGGTGGAATCTTTTCCTGATTTTCAGCCTTGGAATAGCGAAGGCTACAGCCAACCCGGTAACAATCTTTTCAGCTACCATCCGCTCAGTTACAATCTGAACCGCATTTCACCCAGCTACAACCAACCAAGCTTCAATCAGCCCACCTCTAAAAACCTCATACCGACTCCTTCAGACCACTCTATACCACAGCGCTTTCACAGTCCCATCCAACCAGACAGATTCGTGGGGAATTTCCACCGCCGGGTGGATTCATACCCTGATTTATCTCGTGCTGGGCTGTCTTTTACACCCGGTCAAGAATCCCCGTCTCTTGCTCTCCCGCTCAAATCCCCGAGGCTGCTAGACCGAGTGATTCAGTCTCCTAGAAAGAAACAATCCTCCCTTATGCATCGGTCTTCCAGTGAAAGCTGCTTATCAAGCCTAGCCGAATCGGGCTTATCAGGCCGAGGGGAGGGGAAATTGCTAGGGAAGGCGAGGAGGGGGGTTGGTGGTGGTGCAGCGAATGTGATTCCTGAGAGGAGCAGCGTGCTCGCTTTTGAGAGGCTGCCGTTTGCTCCCAAGGGTACGTTTGAGGCGCAGAAAAAGGCGTCTGGGTGGTTCAGCCTGGTCCCAAGCCCTGACGTTGAATGAGGTAGTGAGAGCTGCCTGTCGAGTCTAGCGGTATCGGGTTCAGCAGGCCAAGTGGGGGGAGGGGGGTGGAATAGCTGGGGAAGGCGAGAAGGGGGGTTGGTGGTGCTGCGGATGTGATTCCTGAGTGGAGCAGCGTGCTCGCTTTTGAGAGGCTGCCTTCTGCTACCAAGAGTACGTTTGAGGCGCAGAAAAAGGCTTCTGGATGGTTCAGCTTGGTTCCCATCCCTGCGTTGAGTGAAGGGGCAGGCAGGAGTTGAGGTGTAGTGAGATGTGCGTGTCGGTTCTAGCTCTCTCACGGTTAGCAGGCCGAAGTTTGGAGGAATGGTTAGGGAAAACGAGCTGGGAGGCTGGTGGATGAGCAGCGGATGCGATACCTGTGATGTGAGGAGCAGCTTGCTTGCTTTTGAGAAGCTGCCCTTTTCTCCCAAGAGTGGTGGTTGAGGTGGAAAGAAATGCATCTGGATTATCAGCTAGTCCCTTTCTAGCCCTGATGCTGAACGAGAGGGCCGGAGTTAGGGTATAGTGAGAGTCTAAGTGTTTGCAACCAAGGGTGCGTGTAAGGAATGGCAAGGCATGTAAGTGGTTGGTTTCTAGCCCTGACTTGTAATGAGAGGGTTAAAGCGAAGGTATAGTAAAAGGCCAAGTGTCTGCTTGCACGCTCCAATGTTATGCTTGCGGTACAGATTCAGCTTTGTTACCAGCCATGACGTTTTATAGAAGGGCATATTCTAATCACTACAATCAGCGTGAGTTGAGGATGACACGATTTATCCAACGCCCCAGTATATAATAAAGAGGAAACACCTCCAAGCAGCTTGTCGGTGGTGGTTGTTGCTGGTGATGGTGGCATGTGGTGTTGATCCCATTTCAACCACCGACCACGAGTTTGTTGAAATTGGCGTGTGCAATTCGTGCGGTACGTAGCCACGTGGACACAAACGAGTGCCACGTCAAATGGTTTGCACCCCACGTTGAAACCCGTGGAACGCGACCGACCAAATTGCACATGAGCAGCCAGTCGGTGACCTCGAAGAAATGCGCACATTCCGCTCGCGCCAAGTGGATGTGTGATTGGAATTCCGCAAGCCCCGCCGGGCCGCATCAACCTCACGTCAGCATCCAAGCCAAGCAACAGCGCGTACGGTTGCGTCATTCTGTCTGGTATTGGAAACACACTGATCGGTTTAGAGGTGCGAATAATGGTTCCTCTCGCTTGGGGAATTCTGGTTCGGTGAAATCTCTGGTGACGACGAATCGCGAATTCGGTGAAATCGTGTTTTGGGAGTCACTCACTCATCATGCACTATCCATTCCCTCCCTTCCACCCACCAGCACTAACATCGCAATTCGCTATCCAGTATTTAGGCCGCCATATCTTTTAGCATTTCTCATCCAATTCAACGTTCTCACCAGCTCACACACCCCCGCCTTCAACATCTTCGCCTCTCGCATCCATCTCGTCTCGCGTCCATCATGGCCCGATTTTCCTTCCTCGCAACGTCGCTCGCGGTTCTGATCCTCGCCATGGCTAGCAGCGCATTCGCGCGACACTACGCTGGCACCGCGGCCGTTAAGCCCGCCCCAGTCGCCTGCACCAAGTCGACTCTGGCGCCATACACAAAATCTGTCCAGCTCACAGCTGACGGGTACGTGATTTTTTCTTGGTGAAGCATATGTTCTCCGTGTTAAACAAGCAGTGGCGATTTTGAGTCACTTTTTAGCATGAAAATGCCATCGTTCAAAGTTCCTCACCCGCTTTTCTCACGGACTCGCATATTCTCACGTCGCCCTTCCACCCCGTTACCCTCAGACTGTTTCTCCTGCACTGGAACATCACTAAGAAGAACGACGGAATTATCGCTGCACTCGAGGCGAAGCCCGGCAGCGGCGCCGAGACCGGCTGGATGTCCATTGGCTGGACAGCGAAAGCTGGCCTCATGTCTCCCGCTGACGCAGTGGTGGGGAATCTGGCTGCAGCCGCGCCGAACAACGTGCTGGCCTACACGATGAGTGGCAAGACTGCGAACAAGGTCAAGAAGTCAACTGCAGTGAAGCTCTCGGCGAAATCCGTGGTTACCACTGCTGACGGTGGCAAGATTGTCAAGTGAGTTTCGCCATCCGCTTTGCAAAAGCCGTACTCCGTCATGCCGCGCGTTCATGCACCTCCGAGGTTGTTTCCACTTCTGGTTTAGCGTTCCGTACTGACCCCGTGCGTTTCATCTCATTTCAGGTTCACTCGTTCAGGCAAGGGCGGTGTGGGTCCTGTCAGTTACACGGGTAACAACAACATGATCTGGGCCTACTCCAGCACCCAGGCTTTCACCTCCCACACCAAACGGTATGATTCTCAAACCGTGTGCCTTGCAAGCTAAATACTTCCCTCTTCTTACTTAGGATATGTTTTCTACACATTTATTTCTGATTGACCTCTTTCACCAAATTGCTGATACACTGCCTTTTTTTTTTTCACCAGAGGTGGCATCGTCATCAACCTCGCATGCAAGGTGTAATGGCTTTCCGTGCTAATATTAGCACGATGGCGGCCTTGGCTCCTCTGTAAGGAAGGTAGTAATTAGTAGTAGCAGACAGAGACAACTTGGCGCATCAGGAATCAGCACCAAGGGTGTGACACTGCCGCTGCTGTTGACCCCATTAGGCTTATGAAGACTGTGTACTGTAGTGTACCTTGTTGCTGATTGTTGATGCAATACATATTGACCAGTGCAAAGATGACTAGTGTGAACAACGTGCTTAAAAAAAACCAAGCCTTTTCATTCAACAATGTCTGACAGTCACTCATTCCTCGGATTCGTTTGTGTTGACGCAAGAACCAGGATTGCAGAACGGTTTACATTTTAACCCATTGGATAGCAGAAGCATATGGACGGAAATAGAGTACAAATAAGAAACAACACAACTAGCAATAGTATTTTAGCGACAACAGGAGCCTTAGCTCGCTGCATAGATGAAACTGGCCGTACTATCAAGGGGCAGCTTATTCCCTGACAATTCAAAGAAGAAAAGAAACGAAAATGAAAAGGAAAAAAAGCAGGAAACTGATTTTGCCTAGTCAATGCCCGAGTGTTAACCCTCGTCTTCAGAAGTCTTCACACAAAGATATACGGTAGTTTGATCTATTTTTCCGGCCGCTCCACGTTTGGAAGCAGCTGCTGATAGCAACTCCCCTCCTCCCGCTCCCCCGTCCTCTGATTCCCCTCCTTCGTCTTCCTGGTTGTGAATCGCGATCATAACTTTGAAGTGCAATCCGTTGCTGGTTGCACTGGCAGCACAAGACTAGGAGCACCGCAGTGCTCCTTCTCTTTCCCACATGGCTGCTCCTTCCTCCTTGGTCTTCCGCCCTACGCCCCTCTTCACCCCCTCTGTTCCCCCCCCGCCCCACCACATATTCCCCCACCCCCAACTCACACACACTAAAACACCCCATAGTAGACACAATTGAGTGTCGAATAGATTGTCGCTAGGATACAAACAAGGTAAGGCCTTGCACTTAGCAGGCCCACCCCCCGCCTCCTCCACAGCTTTCCTACCCTCCTGCTGCTGCTGCCCCTTGCATTCTCCCTCAAATGAAATCCAAACACCCGTCCAGAAAGTCCCACGAAGCCCCCTTCATATCGAAACCCATGATCCCTCCCCCCCGGTTCCCCGGTTCCCCCACCATCTCCGTCCCATCGCCCCCCTCCCCTCCGCTCTCTGCTCTCTCCTCTGTGAGAGACAGAGGGGACAGGCGGCCAAAGCAGGAGAAGGGGGAAGAGGCTGAAACGCCCGCTATCCCCCCCACCATCTCCTCCCTCTCGTCCCAGAGTCGTGGCTTTTTGAACGGTCCACCTAGGATCTCGTCGTCTATTCCATCCACGGCTCTCGCAGCCTCGCCTTGCTCCCCCAACTCATCCCCACCGTCCATCTCGAGGAGATCTGTGAGATCAGCGTTGAGTGTCCGGGATTTGGGTGTGCATGCTGCTGCTGCTGCTCCTCCTGCTGCGGATCCTGCTGCTGCAGTGGCCTCCCCTTCACATGCCCCTGCTGTAACGTTGTAAGGCACTGGGAGCATTGACTGCTGCTGCTGCTGCTGCTGCTGCTGCGGTTGCTGCCACTGCAGTTGCTGCTGCTGCTGCTGCTGCTGTTCCTGCTGCGGAGCACCAAACAGAGCAGCAGGGTCGGCAGGCGCCACCACACCGCCACTAGGGAAAGAGTAACTCCTGTCTTCCCCTGCTCCCCTCTCCATAGCCTCTGCTGCTACTCCAACCCCGAAACCCCCATCTCCTGCCCCAACAACACCTCCACCAGCAGCGCCAGCAGCACCAGAAGCAGCAGCAGCACCAGCAGCATAGGAGTCGTGAACCGAAGCTGTTGTGTTCCCGCCACTGTTACTCTCATTGTGGCTATCCCTGTAACCAGCACTACCGGACCCCACGCCAAGGCCCAGGCTCCCTACCGGACCAGGAGGGGTGAGAGTGTTGGTATTGGAAAGACCAGAGCTTCGATTGTAGCTGCTAACGTAGCTGCTGGTGGGGATGTAGCTTGAATACACCACCTCTGGCTGCTGCTGCTGCTGTTGCTGCAGTTGAAACTGCTGCTGCTGCTGCTGCTGCACGCCAGGGCTTGTCCCTCCATCTTCCCTTCCTTCTTCTCTTGCCGCTCCAACAGTCGGTGATTGGTCCAGACCAGAAGGGGCTGGAGCAGATGGTTGGGAAGGAGGGAGAGTGAAGGAGGAGACTGGGAGCATCTGGTATCCGTTTGAATCGCCAGCCACCGATGTGAATTGCCCCACCTGCTGCTGCTGCTGCTGCACTGGTTGCTGCTGCTGCTGCTGCCACTGTTGCTGATACTGCTGCTGCTGCTGCTGCTGCGTTTGCAGCTGAAACGGCTGCTGCGGTTGGTGCATTTGACACTGCTGTTGCTGCTGCAGCTGCGGCTGCTGCTGAGTTTGCAGAGGTCGGCTGGCTGAAACTGAAGGCCTGGCAATGCCAACAGGCATGCTGAACTGCTGCTGCTGCTGCCCCTGCTGCTGCTGGTGCCGCACCTGCTGCTGCATGCATGAATGCCCCTCTGAATACTGCTGCTGCTGCTGCTGCTGCTGCTGCTGCTGCTGCTGCTGCTGCTGCTGATGTGGCATGCCACCTGGCAGCCTCAGCATGCCAGCCGAGCCAGACGACACAGCACCCCTTTGCGGGGACCGAGCGCCGCCCGCTGACGTGGCAGGTGCTGCTGACACAGCGCGGCCAGCTGACGTGGCAGGCCCGGCAGACATGGATGACGTGGCAGGAGATGCGGTGGGGATAGACAGCAAGCGGATGGAAGGACCCCCACTAAGTGCAGATGCACTGGGAGCAGCACTTACGTAAGTGTTGGCGGGAGAATCACCCCAATAATTTCCTCTTCCTGAGCCCATACCTGTAGCAGCAGGTATGGGAGGGGCACCCATCGAACCTGCAGGTTCGGCAGAAGAGGGCGCAGCCAAACCGGAGCGGGAAGGCGTGGCAGGTACCTGGCCTGCAGTGGAGGCTTGGTATGGAGTCTGGTAGATTTGGCCGGAGGCAGGTTCGGTGGCAGGAGCAGCAGACTGAGGGAAATGGCTGAAGGGCTGCTGCAGCTGCTGCTGCTGGTGGTATTGATTGTGCTGCTGCTGCTGTTGCGATTGCTGGTATTGCTGCTCATACTGCTGCTGCTGCTGCTGTTGCTGCGGCTGCTGCTGTGGCTGCTGCTGCTGGTAACCAGAAAGAGCCAAGACAGCAGCGACAGCTGGAGCAGGAGAAGCACGAGAACCAGCAGCACTGGCAGCACCAGCGCCAGCGGCAGGAGGCGAGGCGTAATCAGGGGCAGGGGCAGGGGCAGGGCGGAGGGTGGGAGTGGGTGCAGGACGGAAAGCAGTAGAGGCGCTGCTGACGGGACTGGCAGGAGCTTGACAGGAGGAAGGGTGAGAGGCTAACGGCTGCTGCTGCTGCTGCTGCTGCTGCTGCTGGTAATACTGCTGGTGATGGTGCTGCTGCGGCTGCTGCTGCTGGTGATGGTGCTGCTGCGGCTGCTGCTGCTGCTGTTGCTGCTGGTATTGCTGTTGCTGCTGGTATTGCTGTTGCTGCTGCTGCTGTTGCTGCTGCTGCTGGTATTGCTGCTGCTGTTGCTGCTGCTGCTGCTGCTGCTGCTGTTGCTGCTGTTGGTATTGCTGCTGCAGGTATTGCTGTTGCTGCTGCTGCTGCTGCTGCTGCTGCTGCTGCTGCTGCTGCTGCTGCTGCTGCTGCTGCTGCTGCTGCTGCTGCTGCTGCTGCTGCTGCTGCGGCTGCTGCGGCTGCTGCGGCTGCTGCTGCTGCTGCTGCTGCTGCTGCTGCTGCTGCTGCTGCTGCTGCTGCTGCTGCTGCTGCTGCTGCTGATAGTTTTGGTGCTGAGAAACGGAAGAGGCAGGAGAAGAGGTGTGTTGAACATGAGGAGAGAGCCGCCCTCGGGAATGAGAGTGAGGTGAAGGATAGGAGGAGGGATGGGAAGATGGGTGAGAGGTAGGGAAGGACTGGGAGTGGGTAAGGTGGGGCGGCATGTGCGGACGAGCAACGCCGCCCACTTGCTGCTGCTGCTGCTGCTGCGGCTGTGCTTGAGGTTGGTTCGGAGTGTGGGAGAGAGGATGGGGTAGAGATTGCGAGTGTGCGGGAGTGTATGAGGGAGCGTGAGCGTGAGTGTGAGAGTGAGTGTGTGGGGTGGAACCGTGTAATGGACACTGATGCTGGTGCTGATGCTGGTGCTCCTGTTGCTGGTGATACTGCTGCTGCGGCTGCTGCTGCTGCTGGCTACCACAGTGCGCCTGCGCTTGCACCTGAAGGCCAAATCTGCTCATGCTGTTACCAGCATTGGCTGCAGCGTATGTAGCAGGGGAAGAAGCACCACTGCCAACACCACTAGCAGCACCACCAACAGCATTAGCAGCAGCCGAAACTGCAGGAGAAGAAGCAGCAGAGGGACCAGGAGGAGGGCCCATGAAATGTTGAAGCGTGGGAGTGAGGGATGGAGCAGCAGGAGTGCCTGGTGTGTGAGCGACTGAAGTAACCGCAGCGGGTGTGACCGCAGCGGGAGTGACATAAGACGGAGTGGCTATGCCCACGGGGAGAGAGGCAGCAGGAGCAGCGCCACATGCACCTCCGTTATTAGCACCTCCGTTATTAGCACCAGAAGAAACGTCAGCCGCCGCAGCAGCAGCGGCAGAGGCAGCAGAAAGCAGCATCGACCCATGCACAGGCGCAGAGGCAGAAGAGGTGAGGGCCCTTACTGGGAGAGTCGCTCCCCCTTGGCCCTGCACCTGTCCGCCCTCTGGCAACGCCTGTTGCATCAAACTCCCATAACTGCTCGTGCTTCTGTTATATTGTCCTTGCTCCTTCCCCATGGTTCCGTTTGCTGGGCTGGCCACAGCAGACAGAGACAGGGACCGAGAGGGTTGCTGCTGCTGGGGGTTTTTGAAGGAAGCAGCGGCGGCAGGGAGAATGCACGGGGAGGGGCAGACGGGAGGAGGGAGAGACGCAGGTGTGCTTGTAACGGGGGTGGCTGCAGGAGTGTTGAGGTGGCTGGGATGGGTTTGGGGGTGAGTGTAAGGAGTGGAGGGGTAGGGGCGGAGAGCGGGGGTTTGTGGGGGATGGGAGGGGGGGTAGGAAGGGGAGGGCGCAGATGCAGAGGGAAGGGTAGCGGGGGGGGCGCGCGGAGGGGGGAGGGGGAGGGCGGGGTTGGGGAGGGGGGTGAGGGAGGGGAGTTGGGAGATGCGGTGGGTGGGGTTGCTGCTGCTAGTGGTGGTGACAGAAGTTGGTGTTGAGACATATGCTTGTTGCAACTGCTGCTGTTGTTGGTGGTGCAATTGCTGCTGCTGCTGCTGCTGCTGCTGCCATTGGTGCTGTTGGTGCTGCAATTGTTGCTGATGCTGCTGCTGCTGCTGCTGCTGCTGCTGCTGCTGTTGCTGCAGCAGCTGCTGCTGCTGGTTCGACCCCCCAGCCGCTTCCCCCGCCCCCGCTGCCCCGACCCCAGCGCTTCCCCCGGCACCAACCCCGCCCAGCACCCCTCCGCCTCCCGCTCCCCCTCTTGCTGCCGCCGCATTCCCAACCCCCCCATTCCCACCGCTCCCATTTCCGCTCCCCCCGATCCCGCTCCCCGGAGAAGCAGCAGCGGCAGCAGGGGTGGGAACGGACACCTTGAACGATTGAAGAAACGATGCAGCACGGGAAAAGAGAGAGTTCTGGGACAGCTGCTTCAGATGAAGAGCGTCGCCGGGAGTCTTCGAGTCCGAAGCAGCAGCACCAGATTGACCTGGTTGACCGGGTTGACCTGGTTGACCGGTTTGACTTGAGGGAGCAGCGCAGTTGCTGGGCCCTGGGATGCCAGTGCCAGTCGCTGCTGCTGCGGCTGTAGCAGCGGCTGTAGCGGCTGTATCACCAGGAGCAGCAGCAGCAGCAGGAGAACCAGCAGCAGCAGCACCTATTGCTGCAGTCTTTGGAGTGGCGGCGCTGGCGCTCGCAGCCACTTTAGCAGCAGCTTTGGCAGCGGCCGTAGCAGCTCGAGCGGCGTTCCTGCCCGAAGGAGTTGCCGAAGCAGATTTGCTCCGAGCCACAGCTCTCCGGCTCGCTGGTGGCTTACCACCCGGCGTCACAGCCGCTGCCGCCGTTGCCGCCGCCGTTGCCGCCGCCGGAGCCGCAGCAGCAGTAGTTGCAGCAGTAGCGGCAGAAGCAGCAGCCCCAGGGGTCCGACTCCCTCTTTTGTTTCCGATTTGCTGATTCTGCTCCTGCTGGTTCTGCCCTTGCTGCTCATGTTGCTGTGGCTGCTGTTGCTGCTGTTGCTGCTGCTGCTGCTGCTGTTGCTGCTGGTGGAACGGACCAGTGGCTGGGAGACCGCTCCCAAGGGAGAACACAGGCACAGGCCTGGAATCCAGAGCCATTGGCTCAGGTCCGGTTGCTGCCGAACCTCCTGCCGAGCCTGACGTGAGAGGGTAGGAGGCGGAACGCTCGAAGACAGGCTCGGGTTTGATTGGAGGTGCGATGCGCGGGGCGGTGAAGGCAGGGAGCGGGTTAAGCGCGGGGGAGGCGGGGACGGAGGCGGAGGGGGCGGCGGAGGAGGGGACGGGCGGAGGCGCAGATGGTTGCGCGTTCTGGGAGGCCTGGATGAAAGGATGAAGTAGCGCCTGGGTAGCGTGGTGGATGGGGAGGGAGAAAATACGAAAAAAACATATTAGAAAACGGATGGTAAAATTCCGTATGGTTTTGAGTGCATGTGTTCAAGTCGTTTGTGGCCATATGCGGGTGCAAGAGAATGAAATCGCGAGACGAGCTCACCTGCTGAGCAGAGGGGCGTTTAGCTGGGTCGTACTCCATCAAGGAAAAAATGAGCTCCGCCATGAGAGGATCGTGTTGTAACAGCATTCGGCCAAGTCGACCACGCCTGCAAATAGGAGGTAAGGTAGGAAAACAGGGGGATTAGAGATGTCGAAATCGTAGGTTTTCGCAAACTGTTTCGCGATGCTGGCGAATGCTCTCAGCCATCGTGAGCTTCGCGATTGATCCTAGCCACGCGAAACCGTTTTCCACCTGCACCAACTACAACAATGTGCAATCCAAATTCAAATTTCTTGTCAGCCGCGTCGCGCTTACCGCGCCGCCAATCCAGATTTCCGATTGGGCCACCATGCCCCAATCCCTTCCTCCTCCAGGCGGTCGTGATTGAAAAAGGAATTTTGCTATCCCAACAGCTAAGTTCTCACCTACCGCTGCCCCTGAAATATTCTTACCGAATTGTCGCATGGTTCTTCTCCGCTGAGTCGTCGTCGCCCACGCCCTTCCCGCCCTTCCCGCCCTCTCCGTCCGCTTCTCCTGCGATCTCCTCCAGCTGCTGCGACGGGTACACGCGCGCGCTCCTTGCCATCTGGGGGAAGAGCTTTCCGTTGCGAAACAGCTTCGCGGGAGGAGGTAACCCGAGCATCTCCACCATCTGGCGAAGCAGCTGCGCGGGCGAATCGCAGACGAAAAGCAACCGGCCAATCGCGAGCTCCGAAAGAACACACCCCAGCGACCAGAGATCGATACTCTTATCAAAGGGCAGCCCGAGCAAAACTTCAGGTGCCCGGTACGCGAGTGTCTGAACATCAAAATCCCGACACAAGTCCTTCACCTGCCGCTGCATGAACGAATTTCCAAAATCAGCGAGTTTGATATTCAGCGGCGCCGGCCGCGGGGAATGCACCGGGCAAACTCGCCCCCCCGAACCCGACGCCCCTGCAGCAACCGCAGCGGTTCCGCTTGGAATTGGAGCAGCAAGGAGGATATTTTCGGGCTTGATATCCCCGTGGATGAACCCGATCGAATGGACCGCCGCGAGCGCCGTGAGCACTTGGCGCGCAACCGCGCGGACGTCCTCCACTCTGTCGGGGAACGCTGGCGCGCGCGCAACTGGTCCGCTCCGCGCGCCCTCCGCAACGGGATCCGCGCAAGTGCACGACGCGGAAGCACCGCCGGGAGACGCGGTGGCTGATGCGGCGGGTTTCGCGGAGGCGTCTTCAACGGCCCGGCGACAGAGGTAATCGAGGAGCGACCCGTGAAGCTTCTCCAACACCAAACACATGTGCCCGGAAAAATCAAATCCTCCTGGTTCAATCAGCCGCACAACGGGACAGCCGTCAGCTTCTCGATCCCCGCTCTCCGCGCTCCCGTTTTCTGAGCCGCCAACTGCGGCCGGCAGAAGCGAGTTGAGGATATGTAGCAGCTGTAGCTCCTGCCGTCCCACCTCACGATACTGCCGGTGCATCGCCTTGATCACAACGGTCGGTTGTATCTGACTTTGGTTTTGATTCGACGCCCGTTGGAGATCAGACGCCGTTGGTAATCCCCCGAGCGCGCCCGCTCCGCTTGCCCCAGCCGCGGAGCTGCCTGCGGTATCCACCGCCTCGAACACGCGCGCAGACCCGCCTTCCGAGATCGTTGCGCGGAAGCGGAACCGTCCGCCGAGTAGGGGAAGGTGAGAACCCACGCGCAACCGGCCCGCGGGAGTCGTGTAGTTAGCGGTGGTGGTCGGCGGCGGCGCGGCGGCACCCGCGGCGTTCCCCGTGGAGCTTGCTCCGATTGCGCCCGTTCCGCCAAAAGGGAGCCCGCGGGTGTTGTGCGCAAGCGAAGGAAGGAGGCGGCCGATTGACGGGAACGACGGTGCGGCGGTGGCGGAAGAGTTGAGGTTGGCGGGGGGCGGAAGCAGCGGCGGAAGCGGCTCCATTGGCGGATGAACCTCCGCGGGGGACTTGGAGGACAACGAAGGCGGGGAAGCGAGAGCCGGGGCCGCGGGGGCTTCGGAGAGCGCGGGAAGGGGAAGGTGGAGGAGCGGGGGCACGATGGGCTGCTGCTGCAGTTGCTGCTGCTGTTGCTGCGGCGGCGGCTGCTGCTGCTGCTGCTGCTGTGGTTGGTGGGGAGGATACTGCTGCTGTTGCTGCTGATGTGGTTGGTATTGCGGATGCTGGGGGGGCGGCGGCTGCTGCTGCTGCTGGTACTGTTGTGGGTGTGTTTGCATGGACTGCTGATTCCCGTTGGACGGGGAAAGAAATTGCGCGGAGGCGCTGGGTCCCGGTGCGCTGCTGCCTGTGACGCTTTGAGGCGGGGCGAGAGAGGGAGCGGTAGGCAGAGGAAGAGACATCGACGACAACGACGAGTTGTCTTGCTGAGTGTGAGGCATACTCGCGTTACCATTGAGAGAGAGAGGGCGGAGCGACGGCGGGTGCGAAGGCTGTTGCCCCTGTTGCTGCTGCTGCTGATATTGCTGATGATGTTGAAATACCGGAAGAGGCTGCTGTTGCTGCTGCTGCGGCTGATGCGACGGCTGATGCTGAGGCTGTTGCTGCTGGTATTGGTTCTGCTGTCCTTGTTGCATCACCATCCCTTGCGCAAACGTCTGCTGCTGCGAATACTGCGGCGCGTACTGCGGTGGGATTTGCGCGGGCTGGTACGACTGTGGCTGTAGAAACTGCGGCTGTTGTTGCTGCGCTAGCTGCGCCTGTCCCTGCTGCTGCTCAGCCACCCGCACGCCTGACTGCTCCGCGGGCGCAGCGCCTCCCGCCGCCCCACCCATTCCCCCAAACCCCGATCCATGAATCGGATTGTGAACATTACTGCCTAGAGATTCTGTCTGGTGACCGTTGAAAACCCCGGTCTGGCCCGCTTGCTGCGGCGCTTGTAGCGGCGCCTTCAGCCCCTGCTGCGGCGCATGGAGTTGCGCTTGCGCACCCTCCCCGTCGCGCGCCTGGAGCAGCTGCTGCTGCTGCTGCAGGGGCATGGCGGAACCGAACAGCGCGCCGTTCGGGAGGGGCATCAGCGCGGGTGCCTGCGCGGAGGGCGCGGTGGAAGGCGCATGCGCGGATGGGGGTGCATGCGCGGAAGGAGGCATGTGTCTGCGTTCCACCTCTTGGGATTCCGCAAAACCGAGAGGCATCCGCCCCTCGATATAATCAGCACCCGACACGTCCCCACGTCTATTATCCCTATGCTACCAGTTGTGCTGAGACTTCAGTCACCCCAAATCATGGAAACGCTCGAGATATCTAGAGAATCGGTCTCGCTCTTTAGTCCAGTTGTTCAATCTTAAGAGCGCCCGGCATTCTTGCTCCGAATATAGCGTACGCCACCGCGTCTTTTGCGCATCTAATGACAGTTCGCTGAATTAACCTAGGCTACTACGCAAGTCTGGAATGCGGTCCGTTTACGTGAATAATCTCCTAGGTTGATGGAAGATTCGCGCCTCTCTTGGTTCTAGAGCTGAGACATTCAAATCAGACTGTACGACGAGACACGCAGAAGCGTAATGGCATGTGGCGAAGGGCTATTCAGAAGGAAGACAGGCGGTGGCTTGTGTGGGACGCTTGGTTGTTTGATCGCCCCTGTGTGTTCTCTGCAGCCACCTTGCTTCCCGTCGTGACGGGCTAGGAGAAGCAGAGGAAGTAACCTAACTGAGGGACAGGATTGACTTCCAGTCGCATGACGTCGGAATTTGGCGGACGGGCGACGGGGCGGGTTGTGGTCATGAGTCATGAGCGAGCAAGGACGGGTAATGAGATGACGAGTGGGGTTGTGTGGGTGTATGGCTTGGGTTGGGTTAGGGTGGCATGAATGGCTGGATGGCTGCTTTGGTGCTTTGCCGCCGTGGTTCGAGTGGCTGCGCATGGTGTATGGGTTTCCTTGCGCCGTGCGGCGTGGTTGTGCAACTTGTGGTTTGAAATGAGTTCTGACGTGGTACAGGAAAGCAAAATAGGGTTTGAGTGCGGTCATAATGAGTGGTTTTGGCAGTTGCGTTTCGGGAAAGGCATTTGAGAAATGCGTTCAAATTTAGCCGCAGCGGAAGATTGCGGGAGGGGCGAATTGAGAAGAATGTGGAACGGGCGGTCGCACAAGCCTCATCCCGTCGCAGCCCGTACGACATGCTCTCCACCGAAAAGGGGCTGATCGTCGACGTGAGCGACGTTTGCGACAGCTCGGCTGAAGGAGGGGGAGCTTGAACGACAGTTGCAGATAGAAATGGCTACGACAAACAGCTTCCACGTCACCTGTCGCGATGTCTTACGACGACTTGCGATCTTGTGGTGGTCATGCGATGGATTTCAAATCTTCGACTTCCCAGTGCGGGGCGCGGGACGCTCGGCTACCAATTACGTGCGCGGGCAACTCCTTCCCGCTTTCAGGTAGTGGCCGATTCGATGAGAGAATCCGCGATCCGACAACACGAAAGGAAATGGAGCACAGCCCAAGTCAATGCAGTCCCAACTGCTGAGGAATCGAAAACGACGAAATTGACGGCCGAGTGTACGGCCCTGTCTGGTCTGGACCGTCATCACCAAGGTAAGCATTGTGAATTGTAGCATCTGCAAGAAAGATTCTTTACCCTTTTTTCCGTGTTACGTTGCAAACACTGTTCCTCCTGGCTTTCGAACGGGAGTAAACCTTCAAACTGTATAGATTATCGACGTTTAAGACTACAGTTTATCGGGACATGAAGAAGGAAAACCATTATCACAAAATGCAAGATTGTGGTTGACAATCTGGGGCCTTGTCCGTTTTCGACTTCGAACCGTCCACAGTGATACCGCCCTAGCGCACAACTGTAATTTGACACCAATACACACTACAGGATTCGTATCATTCGAGTACAGCTTCAAGCAGGGTGCCTTTATGAAAATAAGGTCAAAAAAAAAAAAAACAATGTAAAATAAGAGGGGTGGCATGGCACTGACACATTATATCACAAACCCAAGCGCACAAGAACCTCATCAAGGAAAATTATGAAAGGAGCCGAGAACGCAAGCAGAAGCAGCAGGCCATACGCAACATTCCTCGGCAGGCCACATATGCGTACATCATCGTCCTCGTCTCCATCATTCCCTCCCCGCTTCTTCCTCTTCTTCCTCTCCAGAAGCTTCTTCCGGATAGCTGCGTCACTCAAAGCGCCCTTTGGCTGCAATGAAGGGCGCAGCAGGGAAAGGCAGGGCATATGAACAGGAGTCGTAAAGACGAATAAAAGCTTAGTGTTCTCATCATAGTTCATACAGAAGGAGCTATGAAAGAAATGCGCACAGGAATGAACATGGATGAGCTGAAATTTTGACAAGGAAAACATACAGCACACAATTCTTAGTTAAATGGTGTACAAATCCACTTACCTTGTCTCCGTTATAATCATCTTCTTCTCCTGACTCCACTTCCTCCTCTTCCTCCTCCTCGTCCTCCTCATCCCCATGATCCCACTCCTTTGCCTGCCAGTACAGCTCAGCAGCACGCGGGATCGCCACATCACGCAGGGTCAGTGCCACGTCGGCCTCCCTCTCCAGCAACTCAGAGGCCAACAGGTGGACCGCCTCGTCACCAGCGAACGCCAGGTGGCAGCGATTGTCGTCAAACAGCTGGAAGAAGCTGCAGCACGGCACGGGTGTGCAAATGGGGAAGATTGTAAGGGGGATGGTGAAAAGCCCAGCGCTGTATGTTGGCGTCCAGATCATCAGTAGCTATATATCAGCACCAGAAGTCACAAGATTACTTGTAGAGCAACCAAGGACAAGCCAGAATCCTTGCACCTCAAAACGAGTCACTAGTTGGGTGCAGGTGGTACCTGGGGTTTTGGGGAAGGTGATACCTGGGGTTTTGGGGAAGGTGATACCTGGGGCAGGGTTTTACTCGCAGCCGGCCTTTGCTGTCCTGCACCTCCTTGAGCGTCAACTCCATCCCTTCCTCCCACAAGATTGGCGTCCTACACTCCACCCGAACCAACCCACCAGCCTCGGCGCCCGCTGAACCTCCTGCCCCGGCGCCGCCGCCACCACCACCGCCAGTGCCTGCCCGGGTTTGGAAAAAGTAGGCCTTCGAAAGCACGCGATTGGCCATCCATTCCTTGCATCCGGGCAGGAACTCGAAATCTATTACAAACCCCGACTCCCCCTTCCCACACTCGGCCTTCTCACCCTTCCCTCCACCTCCTCCCCTCTCCCCATCCCCCTCCTCCCCTCCCTCCACTCCCTCCTCCCCTTCGTCTCCTTCTCTCCCCTTGAGTGGCCTCCAGCGAATGTCTGAGAGGTGAGCGAGGAGGGGGTGGTCGCGGCGGCGAATGGTCTCGACAAGGCAGGGCACGGAGCGCAGGACAAGCAGCCAGAAGCGGGGGAGATGGGCGTGGGAGGGGTCACCGCTGCAAGGAAGGAAGCAGGGAATAGCAGCGGAAAGGTGTGGTTTCAGCGGCAAATAGTCTCTACAAGGCAGGGCACGGAGCGCAAGACCAGCAGCCAGAAGCGCGGAAGATGGGCGTGGGAGGGGTCACCGCTGCAGGGGAAGGGTAGGACCCCATTTAGATCTGACTGCTCACCTGTCGAGGGCCTTGGGGCCAACCACAACCGCCTTGCGCCGAGCGAAGATGCCAGAAGAGCGTTCACTCAGAGAGGCGCGAGCAGCGGCGATGGTGGCCTCCCTTGCCTGCTCTCCCTGCTGCTGCTTCTCTTGAAGGTGCTTTAACGCTCTGATGGGAGTGGAGGGGCCAAAGGAAGGGAGAGGGTGAAGATGCCGGAAGAACGTTCACTCAGAGAGGCGCGAGCAGCAGCAATGGCTGCCTCCCTTGTGTGCTCTGCCTGCTGCTGCTTCCCTTGAAGGTGCTTCAACGCTCTGATGGGAGTGGAGGGGGGAGAGGTGCGGGGAGAGGCCGCACAAATGTGCTACAGACGCATAAAAACACATTTCTGCACGTGCACAGACCCTCATGAACCAATTATTGCATATACACACTCTGTCGCACGCGCACACACACTCTCACACACACAAATCCCCTCAAAATCCGCCATTTGTCTGCACCTGATCCGGAGCCGAACCAGCCGATGAGGTCCGGAAGATGGGCGCCGAACGTGCTCGTACCCCTCATCGTCTGCCACGTCAGCATCATCATCATCACCACCACCACCGCCCCCCACGCCACCCTCTTCCTCCCCAAAGCCCCCGCTCGTGAACAGATCAGCTGCCCTGGGTACCACCTGAGAGAATGTGGAAGGGAGAGGGCAAGGTAAGGGGGCAAGTGAATGGGGAAGGGAGGTTGGGGAAGCATCATCATCATCACTACCCCCCCTGCCGCCCTCTTCCTCCCAAAAGCCCCCGCTCGTGAACAGATCAGCTGCCCTGGGTACCACCTGAGAGGTAGGGTGGGAGGGAGGGTGGGACGGAGAGAAGGGGGGACGGTGCAAGTACAAATCTGTACATATACCACACATGCACACGATTTGAAGACCGTGAACACTTCGGGCGTACAACTCTGTATATGTACCACAAAAGAGAGCGTTCCACCGCACTGAACCGCTACTCATGTCATTGCACACCGCCTGCCAGATGTCCATCTTGCCAAAAGGAAACACACACTGCATAAGACACACACACCTTGTTACCGCACCAAACACCATTGCACCGCACTGAAACGGCACACACCTTGTTGCAGAGCGCCTGCCACACGTCCATCTTGCCATCAAATAACATCAGCTGCCCAGGACAGATATACCCCACTACCCCACCACACCGCATCACACACCATTGCACCGCACTGAACCGGCACGCACCTCATTGCACAGCGCCTGCCAGACGTCCATCTTGCCATCAGATAACACCCGCTCCTGAGGCACCCTCAGAACCACCTCCCCCAGATCCTCCCCCCCGAACACAGGCATCCCCTCCAAACCCTCCTCCCCCTCCTCCTCCCCTTCCTCCCCATCCCCCTCCTCCCCCTCTTCCCCCTCCTCTCCGTCCCCCCCTCTAATCCTCCCCCCCTTGCTGCTGTGCTGAGCCATGGCTTTATTCCCTCGCATGTTGCGCGAGAGAGTGAAGAAGTTGAAGAAGGAAGGGCAGGGCTTGGTCTTGACTGTGGCAGGGGGCTCCGCTTCCCTACCTGCTCCTTTCTTCCCTTTGCCACCCTGTGATGGAAAAACAAAGGGAGGGGAGGGAGGGAATGGAGAAGTTGAAGAAGGAGAGGCAGGGCTTGGTCTTGACTGTGGTAGGAGGCTCGGCTTCCCTACCTGCTCCTTTCGTCCCCTTGTCACCCTGTGGTGGAAAAACAAAGGGATGGGAGCGCAAGAACAAGGGGAAGGGGGTTGCTTGCAAGAGAGAGGGAACGAGGGAGGGAATGGAGAAGTTGAAGGAGGGGCAGGGCTTGGACTTGACTGTCGCAGGAGGCTCCACTTTCCTACCTGCTCCTTTTTTCCCCTTGCCACCCTGCGATGGAGAAAACAAAAGGAGGAGGGTGGGGGGGGGAGAAGGTGAATGGGGTCAAGACGATCGAACGTTGTCGTTGACTAAAGGATCTAAGGTTTTTTTAGAACTCATCCTTGAGGCATGTTCGCAAAAATCGCTGACTTTTTCTAGTGGTGTCGCAGTTAGAGAGTCGGCTGCGAGACGCAGAGCGTCATATGGAATATGGGGAAAAGGAAATTCCAATATTCAGCGTCATATGGAAACAGACGGGCTGAAATTCCGGTTGAAGAAGGTGGGTGACAAGGGAAGCCCAACAACGCCATCCCAATGACAAGCGCTGATGGCACTGTTTTTGAGTCGACTCAAAAACAGCGTCATACGGAAACAGACAGGCTGAAGTTCCTGTTAGAGAAGCCCAGCGACGGCATCCCAATGACAAGCGCTGATGGCAGACCAAGCATATCAAACAGATGACATGTAAGCTGATTGCGTTGAGGGAGCAGCTGAAACTGAAGAGGAAGCGGACTAGGCCTGAGAGTCGGGGCGAGGGCGGACAAGAGAGGTGTGGGAAGACAATCCTTGCTTGACGTGCACTCATTGGGGATTTTGGACAGAGTGAGCTGTTTTGCGAGAAGATGCAGAAGCAGAAATGTCTGTTACGACTGCTGACAGCAAAGAAAGGGGGGAGGGAGGGGATGAGGTTGGACTACCAGAGAGAGGCGGAGTGGTGAGGGTATTGGAGCTCGATTCTCCGGAAACATCTCCTGTTGGCTCTCAAACTCATAAGATGATAAGTTTTTGGAGAATCGAGATCAAACACCCACCTTCTGTCTCTCTCCAATAAACCGCCCACATTCCGATTGACGTCACAATCTTCTATGCACAATAAATACCCGAGCCAGTGCAGGGCAAGAGAAGAGGAACACAAGGGAGTGAAGAATCCCTCGTGTTCCTGAAGGTCAGCTGCTCCAGGGGAGAACGGGAACACGCGCGAAGGATTTGAAGAAGGAAGAGCAGGGCATGGTCTTGATTGCACCAGGGGGCTCGGCATCATATAACCTGTCCAATGAGCCCATTTCATCCGCCCTTTCTAACCAGTGTCAGATAGTTTAGCTAATCAGCCCAATTCATCAACCGACCAGGCTTAACTCACTTTCCCCTTCCTCCCAGCCTTCACGAGCAGCATCAGCATACAACAGTCTATCCAATCAGTCAGGTTCACCCACTCCCAAAACCCTATAGGCAACCAGGATAAATCCAACTCACCTTTCCCTTTTTCCCAGCCTTCACAATCTGTCGCAGCGTCAGATTCTTCTCAACGCTCTTCCACTGAATCTCCGACACCTCTTTCACCACCACCACCAATCCTCCCCCTCCCCCTCCGCCCCCTTCCCCCTCTCCTTCCTCCATTTCCCCCTCCTCTCCGTCTCCTCCTGTAGCCACCTCCACAGTCTCAATATAGAGCGATTTGTTAGAGAAAAACGCGTTGGGGCCGAAGTGTAGCTCCAGGCGAGTGACTGTACCGCCTGTGCCCTTATCAGAGGCACCGGTACTGTCATCAGCAGCTTTTCCACCGCCCTTAGAGGGAGACGTGAGGCGCACACGCACGTCCCTTAGGCTCTCGAAAGCTTCCTCATCTCGCTTGTGAATGAACTCTGCTACAGCATCCTGTGAGCGCAGGGAGGAGAGGGCAGGGGAGGGCAGGTGAGGGCAGCGGAGGGCAGAGGAGGGCAGGGGAAGAGAGGGGAGAATAGAGTGAGGCGAGTCAAGGTATTATCTGCACACGCACGTCCCTTGTGCTCTACAGTCCTCCTCGCAGTGAACTCCTCTACAGCATCCTGTGAGGGCGGGAAGAAAGGGAGAGCAGAGTGAGGGCAAACGAAAGAGCAGAAGCGGTAGGTACGGGGAGAGCACGCGGCCAGAGGGAGTGTGAGGCGAGTCAAGTCAGCATCTGCACTGCCCCTGCACGTCCCATAGGCTCTCCAATGCCTCCTCGTCTAACTTGTTAAGACAGAGAGGGGAGGGGGGAGGGGGAAGCGGAGGAGAGTGTGAGAAGAGGAATTAGCAAAGGACGTAGGCGCATCCAGCCTGTCTATATCCAGGCATTAGCAAAGGACGTAGGCGCATCCAGCCTGTCTATATCCAGGCATTAGCAAAGGACGTAGGCGCATCCAGCCTGTCTATATCCAGGCATTAGCAAAGGACGTAGGCGCATCCAGCCTGTCTATATCCAGGCATTAGCAAAGGACGTAGGCGCATCCAGCCTGTCTATATCCAGGCATTAGCAAAGGACGTAGGCGCATCCAGCCTGTCTATATCCAGGCATTAGCAAAGGACGTAGGCGCATCCAGCCTGTCTATATCCAGGCATTAGCAAAGGACGTAGGCGCATCCAGCCTGTCTATATCCAGGCATTAGCAAAGGACGTAGGCGCATCCAGCCTGTCTATATCCAGGCATTAGCAAAGGACGTAGGCGCATCCAGCCTGTCTATATCCAGGCATTAGCAAAGGACGTAGGCGCATCCAGCCTGTCTATATCCAGGCATTAGCAAAGGACGTAGGCGCATCCAGCCTGTCTATATCCAGGCATTAGCAAAGGACGTAGGCGCATCCAGCCTGTCTATATCCAGGCATTAGCAAAGGACGTAGGCGCATCCAGCCTGTCTATATCCAGGCATTAGCAAAGGACGTAGGCGCATCCAGCCTGTCTATATCCAGGCATTAGCAAAGGACGTAGGCGCATCCAGCCTGTCTATATCCAGGCATTAGCAAAGGACGTAGGCGCATCCAGCCTGTCTATATCCAGGCATTAGCAAAGGACGTAGGCGCATCCAGCCTGTCTATATCCCTGTCATCATGGTCTCTGCTCTCCAAAGCCTCCTCATCTCGCTTGTGAATACAGTAAGCTACTGAATATGGTGTCTGGGGTGGAAAGGTGTGGGGAGGGAGGGAGGGGGGGGGGGGGGGGGGGAGAGGGAAAGGCGTGAGGCTTCCTAGGAATGGGAAAGGGCTACCAACTTGACACATACACACAAAAAAAAAACAACAACAACAACAACAACTCTGATAGCAAGTCTTACAGAGAAAGCAAAAAAAAAAAAAAAAAAAAAAGCACGCACATGTTTCTTCAAGACAGTGAGCCAAAACTTGGGCACGCCTTTAGGCTCCTTCGTGACCTTCCCTCCTTGCTGCTGCTGCTGCTGCTGCTGCTCCCCTCCTCCCTCCTCCTCTTCCCCTTCATCTTCCTCCTCTGGGTCTGCAATGGCTGCCTCCTCCTCTGTCGGCTCTGATTCTCCACACACGATTTGCTTTCGCCTCTGATATACATGGCACGGAGAGATTTGAAGGGATGGATGAAAAGGATGGATAATGATGTTTGAAACGTCCCAAAACAACGCCTGCCTCCTCCTCTGGGTCTGCAATGGCTGCCTCCTCCTCTGTCGGCTCTGATTCTCCACACACGATCTGCTTTCGCCTCTGATGTACAGAGACAGATTTTGACAGGTGGATGGAAGGATGATTGGATTAACGGGTGGATTTCCACGTCCATTAAAAAACAACATGTAGTCAAGACATGCATGCATATGATAGATAGATTGGAGAGACATGCATGCATATGATTGCATATGATAAAACAACAGCCGGAACTGGGGAATTGATTGGATGAAACTTGGGGATGCCCAGGAGAGAAGAGATTACCTCGAAGAGAGGGTCGCTTGTTCGCTGATAAGCCTTAAGAGCCTTGGACACATCCGCGTTGTAAACGGATTCGAGTTTGTCGTACTCCTCCTGAGAGAGAGAAAAAAAAAAGATAGGAAGAGGGTGAAGCAAACTGATACAAAGTGAAGAACCATTTTCTGAAGCAGATGTGAAAAATAGAACAGCAAATAGAATCGAGACTTATTTTTTTAATCTCTCAACACAAACGACTCAAAGGGACTCAACACAACTAACGATTTGCTTCCACGGGCTCTGTTATAGTTGGTCTCGTCAACTGAAGCTCGTTTAACAGGTAACAGAAAGCGGGATGATAGAAGAGCTAACCTGCGGCTTCATACGCTCGTCTAGTAGCGTCTAATAGCAGACGGAAAGCGGGATGACAGAAAGACAACTCAATGTTACATAAGCTCGTCTAGCGGATCCATGGTTGCGGTACGCGTCTTGTTGAGACGAAGCAACGCAAGTAACCTTTGAGTCAACTCACAAAACTGTTTCATGCGATGTGAGAAGGCTCACCTGCAGCTTCATGAGCTCGTCTAGCGGATCCATGGCTGCTGCTTCACGCCTCGTCTTCGCGGCTCGTCGTCACGCCTCGTCGAGACAGAGCAACGCAAGGGACGGAAGATCTGCTTCCAGAAAAAAGCCCAGAAATCTGATGAGGAGATACACGGTAACCAGAATGGAATTGAAAAATGCTCGTCGAGGCAGCGTCGTGAGAGATTCCGCGTCGAACTTTACAATTTCAGTTCGTAATATGTATCCCTTCGTCTAAATCTGAATTTCCGAGTCGTAATCTCTCCGAGAGCTGCTAGAGAACGCACGAATGCCGTCCCTTGCTGCTTCCCAACAGCGAAGTCTCCACTCCGGAAAATATTTTCCTGCAACCGACTTTCCTAAGCGTCTGTAGTTATGCTTTCTGTGGCATCCATGGGTTCATAGTATCCCAAACCGAAAGTTATGGTGCATACAGCACACATGGCTCCAAGTGAAGGTCAACAGAGGAATTGAACTGCCGTAGCCCATGTCAGGGTACGGCTAGAAATTGTTTTTATTACAGAGTCCTGATATTTCACGGTGTCCTCAACAACTCCGCCAAAAAGCGACAGCGTAATCGGGTTCTGGTTCGTCATCTCCCGAGTTTTGTCGGTTGGGTAATTTATATCTGTGCGACACCTGAAAACTGAGGCGAGTTCCATCAGCCCTTCGAAAAGGGTCGACACAAAAAGCAAACAGATTGTGCCCTGCTTCAAACTTCTTGGCTGGGAACGTTATTATTTTGCAGTAAAGCGGTTTTATACGGCTCGTAACGAGCTTTAGCAAGACATGCTAAAGCGAGAATTGTGTCGCCCTCGTTAGATACTGATTGTAACAAGCTAGCCGCCAAAAATATGTATATACAGCAGCCACAAACAAAACTCGTTGCACTTTCAATCTAAGGTATGAAAAGCAGGCAGCGCAATGCAGCACTTTTGCTTGTCCTTCAACAAAATGCAACGACCTTCTTTGTCCCACTCCAAATCACAAACAGCCATGCCGTCCTGCACACGAAACGTAGATGCCGAACTGCTACTCACCCTTTCCTTTTGTACTACTGCATCTGCTGCTCCAGCACCATCAACCCCTTCCGTGCTTCCGCCATCATCAACCCTTTTCTTGCTCCCACCATCGCTTACTTTTACCGGCTTCCACGTAAATAAATGTGGTGTACCGGAGCAAAATGCAATGGAAGGAACAGCCGGGTGCCAGGCAGCCGCCCTGATTGGCTGACGCTGCAGCAGCACCGCCGCCAGCTCAAACTTGCGTCGTGCCGCCCAGATCCAAAGGACGGTCGGGATGTCATCGCAGCGCGTGGCTAGGTACTCCCCGTTGGCGCTCCACTGTATGAGACCTGGAGGGGGGGAACGAATAAAGCAGGGGGGTGAAGGGGAGTGGGGAGGGGACCGTTGGGTGGTGGGAATGGGTGTGTTGTTTGGGATGTCATCGCAGCGCGTGGCTAGGTACTACCCGTTGGCACTCCACTGTATGGGACCTGGAGGGGGGAGAAGAGTGGGGGGGAATGGGGGTGTTGGGGGTTGGGGATGGGTGGGGTGTTTTAAAGGAGGAAGAGCTTGAATGGCAGAATGGGCAACTGCTTTTGAGACGTTTCAAAAGCCACGTGTAGAGAGGGTGTTTTTGAGACGTCTCAAAAACACCCTCTCTACACGGGGATGGGTGGGGTGTTTTAAAGGAGGAAGAGCCTGACTGGCAGAATGGGCAGCTGCAACACGGTTCTCGGCCCCTGACATTGCAGCAGCAAGGGAAGCATTGGGGATGGAGGGTGTGAGGTAAGAAGAGAAGAGGAGAGGAGGGGGGAGTAGAGAGATCTCAACAAAGCTCAGGCAAGGTCAGTCAAAACTCAGTCAAGCTCAGGCAAGCTCAATCAAGCTACGTCAATCACAGTAAAGCTCAGTCAGTTTCAGCCAATCTCAGTCAAACTCAGCCAATCTCAGTCAAGCTCAGCCAATCTCAGTCAAGCTCAGTCAAGCTCAGTCAAGCTCAGTGAATACCAGTCAAGCCCGGTCAAGCTCAGTCGAATTCAGCCAATCTCAGTAAATCTCAGCCATTCTCAGTCAAGCTAGGCCAATCTCAGACAATCTCAGTCAATCTCAGCCCATCTCAGCCAATTTCAATCAACCACCCAAACAAATTACACAAGATTCACACCCCGAGCACAGACTTACCAACTCCTTGTTTTGGGTTGGGCTTGTCAACTGGAGGCTTCTGGACGGGCAGCTGAACGGGCAGCTCAAGCACCCTGTATGAAACGATTTCCACGTCTTCCTCCTCGTGGGCTCCTGCAAAACAGGACAGATCAGTTAGAAAATAATATGTGTTTCTAGGAAAATATTTTCTCCAGCTTATGTATTCGAAATATGCTATACAATAAGAAGACTCAACATGACATATCTTATGCCATATGACCTCAAAAATATCCTACAGGTTTCACATCACACATGGTATCAGGACACAACGCTCCTGATATCAGAACACAATGCATCTGCTATCGGGACTGACTTCAACACGTATCTGATGCTATCAGGACGAAGCTAACACACTTATCACATGGTATCAGGACAGAACGCACATGGCATGACAGGACACATGCTATCAGGACACAACTCACCTGGTGCCATAGTGGTGGCAGCTTCAGAAACCCCAAGGCATTCCTGGGGGTAGAGGAGTGGTCGATGAAATGGATGGGGTGGAAAGGGGTGGAAAGGGGTGGGAAGGGGTGGGACGGGATGGGAAGGGATGAGGAATTAGAGGCCTTGTTGCGTTGCACAGGTACAACACATAAAAGTAAAACTGTTTGATAAGACTCTGAATATATTCGCCAAGATGTGCAATTTTGATTCTTCGTTTCACGGCCGGAAAGCATGTCTCTGAGACTCCTTTTCAGGCGCCTCAAAAGTCGTTTGATTCTTCGTTTCACGGCCGGAAAGCATGTCTCTGAGACTCTGAGAGCAAGCACACCAATCTCTCGCGCACACCACCACACCGCACACACACACACACACACACACACACCACTTCTCACACACCTCGTACACCACGGCGGCAGCAGCCAGTGGGATTTTGACAGCTGGCGCGTGCGGCAGCTCCACTACTGGCCGCCCGTCCGCCGCCCGGAAGACTCGCAGCAGGCGGTCAGCCGAACAACCCACCGCCACCAGAGCACCTGAAGAAGCACCTGGCAGGGCACCTGAACCGCCGCCTGTGCTGCTGCTGCTGCTGCTGTTTGCGTTGCAAGGGACAATGGAGCCCGAAGCAGCGCCAAGTGAAAAGGCAGGGGAGGGGGCAACAGCCCTGACCCCCAGCCCCGGCCAGGGCAGCTCTATGCGTGCTTGGGGCTCGCCAGAGGGTGAGAAGAGCAGCAGCTGGTGGGGTTGATGGGGGTTGAGTGAGAGTAGAGATGGGGAAAGGGGATGTGAGGAGGTGTTGAGAGTAATTGGGTAAGGAAACTGAGTTAACAGCCCTGCCTCCCAGCCCAGGCCAGGGCAGCTCTATGCGTGCTTGGGGCTCTCCAGAGGGTGAGAAGAGCAGCAGCTGGTGGGGGAGAGAAGGTGAGAGGAAGGGGGGAAGAGGGAGAGAGAGGGGTATAGGAGGTGCTGACGGTAATGAAATAAGGTATGCATTCTGACTCCTAGCCCTGGCTAGGTCAACTCTGTGCAACTGTGTGTTTGGGGCTCTCCGGATTGTGAGACGAACAGCAGCTAGTGGGATAGAAAGGAGAGAGAGGTGGAAGAAAGGGAGGGAGATGTTATAAGATGTAGCTAAACTCGCGTTTGCTGCCCATCAACGGTCGACACGATAGCTGAATTCAACTGATAAGATGTAGCCAAAATACTTTTTTTCGTCCAAGATAGCTCACGTACCCTGAATTCCATTGGGTGATCCCAGACGATAACCCCACTGCCCTCAGCCGCCCATGCCACGTCAGCAGCGTCCACAGTGTCCGTGCGGAAGCAAACCACCTCCTGCCACGTGTCACAAGCGTACAGGCTCACCACGTCACGACTCTGCCCCGCTGCTCCCCCTCCCCCTCCCCCTCCCACTCCCGCTCCCCCTCCTGCTACAGCAGATGCTCTTCGTGCTCCTCCTCTTGCCTCTGTTCTGCCACCTTTCACCCCTCCCACCCCGACAGCAGAGCTCTCACTCGTTCTTCTAGCATTGGCACTACCAGCACCAACACCAGCAGCAGTACCAGCAGCACCAGCAGCAGCAGCAGCCCCAGATTCTATAACCCCAGCAGCAGCAGGGGTGGAAGCGGCAGGTGGCATGCTTTGATTGGACGGGAGCGAGTGGAGGGCTGCTAGGAGGAGGTGATTGGGTGAGAAGGCGAGGGCGTGGACAGGGTGCTTGGGCAGGGGGATGTGCACTGGGGGAGACTGGCTGTGGGGTGGGGAAGGAGAGGGAGGAGGGGAAAAGGAGTAGAGGGGATTTAGGCAGTGAAACGGAGGAGGTGGTTGGGGGAGGAGGAGAGGGCGCGCACAGGGTGCTTGGGCAGGGGGATGTGCACTGGGGGAGACTGGCTGTGGGGTGGGGAAGGGACGGGGGTGGGGAAAGGAAGGGAGAAGACAGAAAGGAGGAAGGGAGGGAAAGACCAAAGAAACAAATTGGATGATAAGACACTGGAGTGGAGGAGTCATTGCGGGAAAAAGCGAGGGTGCGGACAGGGTGCTTGGGAAGGGCCGCAGGGGGGTGTGAACAGGAGGGGAGTGGCTGTGTGGATTAACAGGTGAGGGAGAAGGGAAAATGAAAGGACTTGGCAATGGAAGAACGGCGAGGCTGTGCTGCAAGGTGCTTGGGTTGGGGAATGTGCGCTGCTATTCCATATAGCCCCCCAGAAGTCACATAATCACATTTTGTAAAAGTCATCGGGAATTAACTTTCCACATAGACCTGGAAATGGCTTTCCGTGTAGTCACTTAGAAGTGACATTCCATACGCTCATCTGGAAGTCACACCCCATATAATTACCTGAAAATAACAGATTTTGATATTGTCACCTAGAAGTCACATTCCAGCAGGTGCATGTAATCCGGGGCCCACGAGGCGTGTCACACTCCAAGCGTGTTACGCATTTATCGAGGCCTTCAACAGCAGGTCACAGTGCACGAGAACGAGACAGCAGGCGTGTTGCAAGCATTGATTGAGGCCTTCAACACGCCTGCTGTCTCGTCCTCGTGCATGCAAAAGTGACATTTCCATTCAGTGTAGTCACCTGGAAGCCACATCCCCTATGGTTACCTCGAAGTCACATTCCATATAGTCACACGGAGCCTGTGGTCCGAGGAGAGCAGCAGGTGGGTCGAGTCCGGAGCCCATGCAGCGTGCAGCAGGCCTGCTGTCTCGTCCTCGTGTACTGTGGCGGACCAATCAGGGAGAGCCACCGCCCACACCTGAAGAAAGGGGCCGAGGGGAGACAGGGAGATTCAGGGTGTGTGTGTGCGTGGGGAGTAGGGAGCCCATGCAGCGTGAAGCAGGCCTGCTGTCTTGTCCTCATGCACTGTGGCGGACCAATCGGGGAGAGCCACGGCCCACACCTGAAAAGAGGGGTTTCATACATATTAAGGGAAAGGAATGGGAGAGAAAGACGGTGTTTCATATGTGATAAGGGAGGGAAACTGAGGGTGCGGAGTGAGGGGCCATGAGGCGTGCAGCAGGCCTGCGTACAGAAATAATCTTAAGCGCACTGTAGCTTACACGCCTTGTAGCTTACATCTCTGAAGCTTACATGCACTGTAGCTTGTGAGTAGCAAGCTGCGAACACCATTGTGGAATCTGGAGCCCATTCAACGGCTGAGATTGGGCCTGTGCAGGTGCACGTTCGGAGGTCCTGTAGTTGAATTGAGTGGGCGCATACAGGGGACAGGTATCACAGATTGGCAGGCAGGGAGCGGAGGAGAGTGGGGGCAAGAAAAGTGAGCTGGATGGCAATAGGACGGAACAACAAACGATCCAATTATTTCAGAAACATTAAAAAAAAAAAAAAAAAAAAAAAAAAAAAAAAAAAAAACACACACACACACACACACACACACACACACACACACACACACACACACACACACACACACACACACATTTTCAAAACAATATTCGTGCAGACCGCCGGCTCAAATTGTTAGCGCCAGCCAGCAGTCCAGATATGCATGAGATGGTTATAGGAAACAGATTACTTGCCTCGAGTGACGGTACGGTCAGGTGCAGCCTCTTCCCCTGCGCGACGGGGAGGCACCGGCCGCTGGGGGAGAGTGTGAGGTGAATCAGGAGATTGAACAGTACCTACCGCACAACAATACTTGCCTCGAGAGACGGTACGGATCGCAGGTGCAACTTCTTCCCCTGCGCGACGGCGAGGCACCGTCCGTCGGGGGACAGGCTGCAGGCGCCAGTGTGAGGCAGCACCTCTGCGACGTCCATTTCAAGGGACAATGATACTTCAAGGGGTCGGAGGTCCTAGTCTAAAGAGAAAGAACGTAGTCTAAAGAAAAGGGACGTCACTACGGTAGTCTAAAGAAAATCCCGGAGTGTACGGGGTGCTAGTCTAAGCTAATTTTTCTCAATACTGAACCGACCGACCGAAGATGGAGGTGGCGGTGAAAACAGTGAAAGTGGAAACTATTGAATGGAAGGGGATCTGACAGATGCACGGAAGATGGCAAGCAGGTAGGACGTTAGGTACTATGTATCAGTCTTGGGAACTCCGAAATACGTCTAGCGTTTAGTCAAGAGTTATCGGCTCTTTCTTTCAGTGTCAGGCATTGACGAAATCTCCCATGCTTGTCCTAAACCCGAGGCTGTCTTGCAATGCAAACCGGAGAAGTCAAATAAACCACCCACCTTGGGAATGTTGAAGTGCGAGAATTCAAAAGTTTCTGAAAAGCGCGGGAAGGTTGGTGAGGTGACTGAAGGGAGGAAAGGAGCTGTCAGAGTCGGAACCTTGCAGTTTGCAGTGAAATGCGTTAGTGGCGTAAGCATGACTAGTCGAAGAAGTGTGTATACGCAACCGTCGCTGAGCTCAATGTAAAAATTATGAGTGTTTTTAACACGTTTACTCACATAATTAAGAACTATTCTTATTCTTTCTCCATTTTATTATGTGATAAAGCTTCACCCTGGATCAATTCTCTCTATATCAGCACATCAATCTCAGAATTGAACACTAAAATGTAGGTAATATGCTCATACGCGATAGCAGGTTTTTGTTAGGTTTTACACAAAAGCCAACTTCTTTATGAAGAGGAGCAAGGAGGCAAGGCGAGTGGCCGCCAAAGTTATACAAGCAGTTCCCAAGGTAGCGCTTGCTCTCCATCTCACCTCCCTGAAACGAGGCACTTCGGAGAACCTAGGCCGCAAGCTGCGAGTAAATTGATATCCTTTCGTTATAATCGCTCTATCTCCGCACCTGATGGTGAGAGCATTGAAGCCGCCGTATCTAGCTGAAGGCGCTAGCAGCTCAAGGGGAGTAGCACACGTGGCCGATTCCGACGTGGAGAATGCGCAACCAGGCGACCCGTAACAGCCATGAGCATCGTCATGAGCTCAACGAGTTTTTAAGAATCCTATACTGATTGCTTACTGGCCATGAACAGCAGCAGCAGCCCCATAAGCTTTGTTAATCTCTGAGGATTCCCGATAAGGCCATCGCGTGCGAACCCGCCATGAGCTCAGTTAGTGTCTGAGAGTTCTCAACGCGACAATCGTCACGTCAACCCATCGCATGATCAGGCCATAGCGAGTGAAGCACCATGAGCAGCGTTGAGCCTTTCCGTCGGTACGTGCTCGCTCGTGTTGCCTCTGTAGTGCTCTCGCTAATGTCACAAGCGGTACCGTCACTACCGTCCCCTGTTATCACCTACGCAACAGCCCCAGTGGCTTGTAATTAGTCCAATTACGTATCTCCTTTCCGACTCCAATCTTTCCTCATCTGTACCGCAGGCTTGTGAAACTAGTGGCTAATAATATAACCAAATTCTTTTTTTATTTCCATTTTCTGCTCTCGCTCGCTCTACTCTTGCAGGCTGGTGAAGTTAGTGGCTCGTGCATTTTACGACGACGATGTAACAGATGAGAAAGACAAAGATAAAGACAAGGAGAAGGAGAAGGAGAAAGAGAAGGAGAAGGAGAAGGGCGCCAGTCGCAAGGCAGAGCGGATATGCGGAGGGGAGACCAAGGGACTAACTATAGTCGTCCTCGATGCCCTTACAAGGTACACTGTATCTTCCTTTGTTTTCCTTACCTTTCTGGCTGGTAAAGATCAAGGATCGATGTCGGTACATTGTCATGGCTTTAAGACCCCCCTCTCCCCACCAACAGGCGGCAATGGATGCGAGAGGAGGAACTAGCGGAGCAGCTACATCTGCACCCGAAGCTGCATATGGCAATGCTGTTCCCCTGTTTCCCCCCTCATTCTTTATCTCTCTGTTCACCACCCACCAACAGGTGGCAGTGGATGCGGGAGGAGGAGCTGGCACGGCAGCTGCATCTGCACCCGAAGCAATGCCTCCCTGTCCCCTGCTTCCTCTCAATAGATTCTCTCTCCATTCACCTACCCACCAGGCGCCAGTGGATGCGAGAGGAGGAGCTGGCATGGCAGCTGCATCTGAGTCAACTGTCAAATCATGTAACAACTCGTCTTTGTTCCTTCGCCTCCCTATCTCGTTCTCCCCCCCTCGCCAGGCGGCAGTGGATGCGAGAGGAGGAGCTGGCACGGCAGCTGCATCTGCACCCAAAGCAGCTGAGGCCCTCATATGGCAATATTTCCTTTTCTGTTTCCCTGTCTTTCTCTCCCTTTGCCACCCAACAGGCGGCAGTGGATGAGAGAGGAGGAGTTGGCACGGCAGCTGCATCTGCACCCGAAGCAGCTGAGGCGGACATTGAAGATGCTGGAGGAGGAATTGATGATCGTGCGCGAGCACAGGAAGGAGGTGAGAGCGGTGGAGTGCGGTAATGGAGGAGTTTGTATGTGTTACAGTCTAGTGTGGTGCGGTGCGGTGGGGTACAGACAGTGAATGGTAACCACTTGAACCAGGTGAGGCAGACGCTGAAGATGCTGGAGGAGGAATTGATAATCGTGCGCGAGCACAGGAAGGAGGTGAGGGCGGTAGAGTGCGGTAATGGAGGAGTTTGTATGTTCTACAGTGTGGTGTGGTGCGGTGCGGTGTGGTACAGTGAATGGTAATCACTTGAACCAGCTGAGGCGGACGCTGAAGATGCTGCAGGAGGAGATGATAATCGTGTGGCAGCACAGGAAGGAGTTGAGAGTGGTCGTGAGGAGTTTCAGGAGGAGTGGTCTGGTGTGCTTTGGTGTGATGTGGTATTGCGTGGTGTGGTGGGGTGTGGTGAGCAGTGCTAATAAATTGAAGCATATTGTTGTGCTATGCAGACCAGTAGAGTAGCCAAGAGGCAGAGGCAGGAATGAGTGGGTAGAACTAGCAGCATGATGTGTGCGTCCGTTTTGAATCCTTTTTTTTCACTTTTTTACTCCCTCAACTCTTTGTCCCACACCCCAACCCTCTCTTCCTATGCAGAACACTCGAGCGGCCAAGAAACAGAAGCAGGAGGGGGAGGAGGGGGGAAAGGAAGGGGAGGCGGAAAACGAGGGGTCGAAATGGGAAGGGAATCCGGGGCAGAAGCTGAAGCAGCACTCTCACTCCTACTGCTGCCTGCACTACCCCCAGGTGTGTACCGTAACAGCCGTTCTTACTAACTTTTCATCTTATGTACTCTCAACTCAATTGACCTTCCTCTCTGTTACTTTCTCACTGTGCTGGCTATCAAGCTCCCTCTCCTCAACTTTCATATCTATGGGCTCGTGAGGTATCACATCCATCGGGCGAAGAGTGTGTTACTTTTGAGAAATCTCAAACGTAAAAAATAAAAATAAAAAATAAAAAAAAGGGTAACGCCAACATGTCGTGAGATATCGCATCCATCGGGCAAAGAAAGAAGCTCTCAAATGAAGAAACGGGTAGAAAGCTGCAAGCTCGGTAGACCGACCTGACTAATCTGAGTAGTACTAAAATCACAGAGTACTAGGCGAGAACACGTGTAGGTAAGCGTAGTAGTATTAAAAGGCAGATTACAAGTGGTTCAGAAAACGTACGCGCGTTTCGGCTTTTCAGGGCCTTCATCGGCGTTTCCGAATCCTAACATGTCGTGAGATATCGCATCCATCGGGCAAAGAAAGAAAGCAGTCTGGTTTTCCCTCCTAACGAGGTGACTTTTGAGTCGACTCAAAAGTCACTTTCATATCTATGGTGTCGTGAGGCATCGCATCCATCAGGCGAAGCGAAGGGAGCAATCTGGTTCTCCCTCTCGTTCCTCCAGCCAGCGTGCCACTCGCCTCCCATCATGGCAGATCTACGATGTCGTGAGGTATCGCATTCACCGAGCAAAGAAAGCGATAAAGAACGAGCTGATGCAAGGGACGAGCGCTGCTGGACAGCCGCAAAGAGGTGATGCACCTGCCAGGTGACTTTTGAGTCGACTCAAAAGTCAGGATGAGCGCTGCTGGAAAGCCGCAAGGAGGTGATGCACTGCACCTGCTGTGCGGATTGACCTCCCTCCCTCCCTCCTGTTCTTTCTTCCCCCCGCATGCCGCTTGCCTCCCTCCCAACCTACCAGATCTACGATGGCGTGCGGTACCGCATTCACCGCGCGGTGGACGAGCTAGATTGACCTCCCTCTTACTCCTCCCTCCTGCCACTTGCGTGCCTCTCGCCTCCCAACCTGCCAGATCTACGATGGCGTGCGGTACCGCATTCACCGCGCGGTGGACGAGCTGGATTGACCTCCCTCTTACTCCTCCCTCCTGCCACTTGCGTGCCTCTCGCCTCCCAACCTGCCAGATCTACGATGGCGTGCGGTACCGCATTCACCGCGCGGTGGACGAGCTGGATGGACCTCAAAGAAGGCAATAAAGGACGAGCTGGACAGCCGCAAGGAGGCCATGTACCTGCCAGCCAGGCAGATTGACATCTCCTGCCTGCCACTTGGCTTCCCACTTGCCTCTCAACCTGACAGATCTACGACGTGGTGAGGTATGGCATTCACCGGGCGAAGAAGGCTATAAAGGACGAGCTGGACAGCCGCAAGGAGGTGATGCACCTGCTGTGACAGGCACATTCACCTCCCTCCTCTTCCTTTCCTCCCGCATGCCACTTGCCTGCCACTTGGCTTCCCACTTGCCTCCCAACCTGCCAGATCTACGATGTGGTGAGGTATCGCATTCACCGGGCGAAGAAAGCTATTAAGGACGAATTGGATAGCCGCAAGGAGGTCATGTACCTGCTGTGCCCCAACCCGCACTGCAAGGCCCGGTGAGCACAATAACCCCACTGTGTGTGTGCTGTTTGCAAGCCTTGAGGGTTCATTCATTTCGCTTTGGGCTGTGTTTGGAGTCGCCGTCTCAAAGCTAGACAGTCGCAAGGAGGTCATGTACCTGCTGTGCCCCAACCCGCACTGCAAGGCCCGGTGAGCTTTCTTGCTCTGCTCACTGCTCCCACCCTGGCCCGTGGGTGCTCCATTGTGTGCTGCTTGGGAGATGATTCACTGTGCTTTGAGCTCCCGCCTCAGTGTGCTGGATAGCCGTAAGGAGGTTATGTACCTGCTGTGCCCCAACCCGCACTGCAACGCCAGGTGGGTGTCTTTCATTGCTCCAAGTGTCGCTGCTGCTCCGTTGTGTGCTGTTTGGGAGGGTGGTCCATTGTCCTTTGAGGCGTCATCTCAAAGCTCGACAGCCGCAAGGAGGATATGCACCTGCTATGCCCCAACCCGCACTGCAAGGCCAGGTGGGTGCTGTACTGCTTCTCCGCTCACCGCTGCTCCCATCATTGCTGCCGTTCTTTTTTGTGCTGTTTGGTTTGGTATGGTGCCCCACTGTGCTTTGAGCCACCATCTCATAGCGACAGCCGCACGGGGGTTATGTACCTGCTATGCCCCAACCCGCATGTTTTGAGTCGACTCAAAACACGGGGGTTATGTGCCTGCTATGCCCCAACCCGCACTGCAAGGCCAGGTGGGTGGGGAGGGGGAGGATACTAATCGAGTTTTGAGACGAGTCTTGAGACGAGTTTGAGACGAGTTTTGAGACGAGTTTTGAGACGTCCATATGTATCTCAAAACTTGACCCTATGTATCTGTCTGTCTCTTCCCCATCCTCTCCGTGTAAGATACTCCACATTGGATACAGAGGGGGAGCATTTCTTTGACCTTTTGTATCTGTCTTCTCCCCCCCATCTCTCCGTGTCAGATACTCCACATTGGATACAGATAGACTTATCGATCCGGTGGACTTCAATCTCAAGTGCGAGCGCTGCCACTCAGAGCTGGAGGCCCAGTCTGACATGCTGGGAGGGGGAGGGGGAGGGGGGAAATGGCACCTGGTTAGCCTTATGTATCTGTCTGCGTCCCCCCCGCTCTCCCATATTACCAGGTACTCCACACTGGACACAGATAGACTGATAGACCCAGTGGACTTCAATCTCAAGTGCGAGCGCTGCCACTCAGAGCTGGAGGCGGAATCGGACATGCTGGGAGGGGGAGGCGGAGGGGGAGGGGTGGATGGGGAGGATAACACGAGGAAGAAGAAGAAAGAGGCGCTTCAAAACATGCTGGCTAGATTCGAGGTGAGTGGATGTGTGGTCGTGAAGGTAGGCAGAACAAAGGGGTGTGGAGATGGGTGCAGGGGAGAGGAAGAGGGGGATGGGGAGGATAACACGAGGAAGAGGAAGAAAGAGGCTCTTCAAAACATGCTGGCGAGGTTCGAGGTGAGTGGATGGTCAGGAAGATGGGAGGGAGGGAGGGAAGAGGGGTGGGAATATGGGGAGGGAAGGAGGATGGGGTGGATAACATGAGGGAGAAGAAAAAAGAGGCGCTTCAAGACATGCTGGCGAGGTTTGATTTGAGTGGGGAGTGGTAGAGATGGGTAGGGAAGGAAGAGGAGATGGGAATATAGAAAAGGGGCGGGGGCGGGGGGATAATACGAGGAAGAAGAACGAGGCGCTTCAAGACATGCTGGCGAGGTTCGAGGTGAGTGGATGGTTGTGATGATGGGGAGGGAGGGAGGATGGGGTATGGAGGGGGAAATGGTATGGGAAATTGGGGAGCAGGAATGGGAGGTGGGGGATGGGGAAGATAATATGCGAACGAAGAAGGGTGGCGTGGCGACGCCTTGGTCTCTATCCGAATGGGAGACCAAGGCGTCGCCACGCCACCCTTCTTCCCATCCACTTGCCCTGCCATGTCCCCCTCCTTCCACCCCCACACCCAGCGCCAACTGAAACCTCTCATGGAGCAGATAGTGAAAGTGAAGGACCTCTCACCACCTCCCTGCCGTGCCATGCCCTCCCCTCTCCTCACCTCCCCTCCCCGTCCCCAGCGCCAACTGAAACCTCTCATGGAGCAGATAGTGAAGGTGAAGGACCTCACGCCCCCTTACTTTAGCTCTCTGTCTGAGTGGGAACCCAAGGCTCATCAGGTTCCTCACTGTCCCATCGCCCTGCCCTCTCCCATCGCCCTGCCCTTCCGTTCCCCAGCGCCAACTAAAACCCCTGATGGAGCAGATAGTGAAGGTGAAGGACCTCACACCGCCCTACTTCGGGTCTCTATCCGAGTGGGAGGCCAAGGCGTCGCCAGCACAGAGGGCAGCCGCAGTGGGGGGGGAGATTCCCAAGGCCCTCCCCCGTCTGGCAGGGCCGGGGGGAGGGGGCGCCGGTTCGACTCCTCTTCCTTTCATGGGGGAGACACGGGTAAGTGTCACCTTGTCTAGGTGAGAGTTCAATGCACCGCCCACACAGAGGGGAGATTCCCAAGGCTCTCCCCCGGCTGGCGGGGCTGGGGGGAGGGGGCGCCGGTTCGACTCCTCTTCCCTTCATGGGGGAGACGCGGGTACGTTTCACTCGTCAGAAGGGTGGGGAGTTCCCAGGCAGCGCAAGCCTGCAAGACGTCGCCAGCACAGAGGGCAGCCGCAGTGGGGGGGGAGATCCCCAAGGCCCTCCTCCGGCTGGCAGGGCCGGGGGGAGGGGGTGCTGGGTCCACCTCCCTGCCCTTCGTGGGCGAGACACGGGTACGTTTCACAAGGTTTGGTTGAGTGGGAGTTGAAGCCTCTAAACTTCCAAATCTCTCCCCCGGTTGGCGGGGCCGCGGGGGGGAGAGTGGGTGCTGGGTCGACTCCTCTTCCCTTCATGGGGGAGACACGGGTAGGTGGATGTCAGGGTGAGGACTGGTGGGTGGGTTGTGCCTTTCTTGAGTGGGAGTTGAAGCCTCTCTAAACTTCCAAGTCTCTCCCCCGGTTGGCGGGACAGAGAGGGGGAGGGGGTGCTGGGTCGACTCCTCTTCCCTTCATGGGCGAGACACGGGTAGGTGGATGGCAGGGTGAGGACTGGTGGGTGGGTTGTGCCTTTCTTGAGTGGGAGTTGAAGCCTCTAAACTTCCAAGTCTCTCCCTCGGTTGGCGGGACAGAGAGGGGGAGGGGGTGCTGGGTCCACTCCTCTTCCCTTCATGGGGGAGACACGGGTAGGTGGATGGCAGGGTGAGGACTGGTGGGTGGGTTGTGCCTTTCTTGAGTGGGAGTTGAAGCCTCTCTAAACTTCCAAGTCTCTCCCCCGGTTGGCGGGACAGAGAGGGGGAGGGGGTGCTGGGTCGACTCCTCTTCCCTTCATGGGCGAGACACGGGTAGGTGGATGGCAGGGTGAGGACTGGTGGGTGGGTTGTGCCTTTCTTGAGTGGGAGTTGAAGCCTCTAAACTTCCAAGTCTCTCCCCCGGTTGGCGGGACAGAGAGGGGGAGGGGGCGCCGGGTCCACTCCTCTTCCCTTCATGGGGGAGACACGGGTAGGTGGATGGCAGGGTGAGGACTGGTGGGTGGGTTGTGCCTTTCTTGAGTGGGAGTTGAAGCCTCTAAACTTCCAAGTCTCTCCCCCGGTTGGCGGGACAGAGAGGGGGAGGGGGCGCCGGGTCCACTCCGCTGCCCTTCATGGGGGAGACACGGGTAGGTGGATGGCAGGGTGAGGACTGGTGGGTGGGTTGTGCCTTTCTTGAGTGGGAGTTGAAGCCTCTAAACTTCCAAGTCTCTCCCCCGGTTGGCGGGACAGAGAGGGGGAGGGGGCGCCGGGTCCACTCCGCTGCCCTTCATGGGGGAGACACGGGTAGGTGGATGGCAGGGTGAGGACTGGTGGGTGGGTTGTGCCTTTCTTGAGTGGGAGTTGAAGCCTCTAAACTTCCAAGTCTCTCCCCCGGTTGGCGGGACAGAGAGGGGGAGGGGGTGCTGGGTCCACTCCTCTTCCCTTCATGGGGGAGACACGGGTAGGTGGATGGCAGGGTGAGGACTGGTGGGTGGGTTGTGCCTTTCTTGAGTGGGAGTTGAAGCCTCTAAACTTCCAAGTCTCTCCCCCGGTTGGCGGGACAGAGAGGGGGAGGGGGCGCCGGGTCCACTCCTCTTCCCTTCATGGGGGAGACACGGGTAGGTGGATGGCAGGGTGAGGACTGGTGGGTGGGTTGTGCCTTTCTTGAGTGGGAGTTGAAGCCTCTAAACTTCCAAGTCTCTCCCCCGGTTGGCGGGACAGAGAGGGGGAGGGGGCGCCGGGTCCACTCCGCTGCCCTTCATGGGGGAGACACGGGTAGGTGGATGGCAGGGTGAGGACTGGTGGGTGGGTTGTGCCTTTCTTGAGTGGGAGTTGAAGCCTCTAAACTTCCAAGTCTCTCCCCCGGTTGGCGGGACAGAGAGGGGGAGGGGGCGCCGGGTCCACTCCGCTGCCCTTCATGGGGGAGACACGGGTAGGTGGATGGCAGGGTGAGGACTGGTGGGTGGGTTGTGCCTTTCTTGAGTGGGAGTTGAAGCCTCTAAACTTCCAAGTCTCTCCCCCGGTTGGCGGGACAGAGAGGGGGAGGGGGCGCCGGGTCCACTCCGCTGCCCTTCATGGGGGAGACACGGGTAGGTGGATGGCAGGGTGAGGACTGGTGGGTGGGTTGTGCCTTTCTTGAGTGGGAGTTGAAGCCTCTAAACTTCCAAGTCTCTCCCCCGGTTGGCGGGACAGAGAGGGGGAGGGGGCGCCGGGTCCACTCCTCTTCCCTTCATGGGGGAGACACGGGTAGGTGGATGGCAGGGTGAGGACTGGTGGGTGGGTTGTGCCTTTCTTGAGTGGGAGTTGAAGCCTCTAAACTTCCAAGTCTCTCCCCCGGTTGGCGGGACAGAGAGGGGGAGGGGGCGCCGGGTCCACTCCGCTGCCCTTCATGGGGGAGACACGGGTAGGTGGATGGCAGGGTGAGGACTGGTGGGTGGGTTGTGCCTTTCTTGAGTGGGAGTTGAAGCCTCTAAACTTCCAAGTCTCTCCCCCGGTTGGCGGGACAGAGAGGGGGAGGGGGTGCTGGGTCCACTCCTCTTCCCTTCATGGGGGAGACACGGGTAGGTGGATGGCAGGGTGAGGACTGGTGGGTGGGTTGTGCCTTTCTTGAGTGGGAGTTGAAGCCTCTAAACTTCCAAGTCTCTCCCCCGGTTGGCGGGACAGAGAGGGGGAGGGGGTGCTGGGTCCACTCCTCTTCCCTTCATGGGGGAGACACGGGTAGGTGGATGGCAGGGTGAGGACTGGTGGGTGGGTTGTGCCTTTCTTGAGTGGGAGTTGAAGCCTCTAAACTTCCAAGTCTCTCCCCCGGTTGGCGGGACAGAGAGGGGGAGGGGGCGCCGGGTCCACTCCGCTGCCCTTCATGGGGGAGACACGGGTAGGTGGATGGCAGGGTGAGGACTGGTGGGTGGGTTGTGCCTTTCTTGAGTGGGAGTTGAAGCCTCTAAACTTCCAAGTCTCTCCCCCGGTTGGCGGGACAGAGAGGGGGAGGGGGCGCCGGGTCCACTCCTCTTCCCTTCATGGGGGAGACACGGGTAGGTGGATGGCAGGGTGAGGACTGGTGGGTGGGTTGTGCCTTTCTTGAGTGGGAGTTGAAGCCTCTAAACTTCCAAGTCTCTCCCCCGGTTGGCGGGACAGAGAGGGGGAGGGGGCGCCGGGTCCACTCCGCTGCCCTTCATGGGGGAGACACGGGTAGGTGGATGGCAGGGTGAGGACTGGTGGGTGGGTTGTGCCTTTCTTGAGTGGGAGTTGAAGCCTCTAAACTTCCAAGTCTCTCCCCCGGTTGGCGGGACAGAGAGGGGGAGGGGGTGCTGGGTCGACTCCTCTTCCCTTCGTGGGCGAGACACGGGTAGGTGGATGGCAGGGTGAGGACTGGTGGGTGGGTTGTGCCTTTCTTGAGTGGGAGTTGAAGCCTCTAAACTTCCAAGTCTCTCCCCCGGTTGGCGGGACAGAGAGGGGGAGGGGGTGCTGGGTCGACTCCTCTTCCCTTCATGGGCGAGACACGGGTAGGTGGATGGCAGGGTGAGGACTGGTGGGTGGGTTGTGCCTTTCTTGAGTGGGAGTTGAAGCCTCTAAACTTCCAAGTCTCTCCCCCGGTTGGCGGGACAGAGAGGGGGAGGGGGTGCTGGGTCGACTCCTCTTCCCTTCATGGGCGAGACACGGGTAGGTGGATGGCAGGGTGAGGACTGGTGGGTGGGTTGTGCCTTTCTTGAGTGGGAGTTGAAGCCTCTAAACTTCCAAGTCTCTCCCCCGGTTGGCGGGACAGAGAGGGGGAGGGGGTGCTGGGTCCACTCCTCTTCCCTTCATGGGGGAGACACGGGTAGGTGGATGGCAGGGTGAGGACTGGTGGGTGGGTTGTGCCTTTCTTGAGTGGGAGTTGAAGCCTCTAAACTTCCAAGTCTCTCCCCCGGTTGGCGGGACAGAGAGGGGGAGGGGGTGCTGGGTCCACTCCTCTTCCCTTCATGGGGGAGACACGGGTAGGTGGATGGCAGGGTGAGGACTGGTGGGTGGGTTGTGCCTTTCTTGAGTGGGAGTTGAAGCCTCTAAACTTCCAAGTCTCTCCCCCGGTTGGCGGGACAGAGAGGGGGAGGGGGCGCCGGGTCCACTCCGCTGCCCTTCATGGGGGAGACACGGGTAGGTGGATGGCAGGGTGAGGACTGGTGGGTGGGTTGTGCCTTTCTTGAGTGGGAGTTGAAGCCTCTAAACTTCCAAGTCTCTCCCCCGGTTGGCGGGACAGAGAGGGGGAGGGGGCGCCGGGTCCACTCCTCTTCCCTTCATGGGGGAGACACGGGTAGGTGGATGGCAGGGTGAGGACTGGTGGGTGGGTTGTGCCTTTCTTGAGTGGGAGTTGAAGCCTCTAAACTTCCAAGTCTCTCCCCCGGTTGGCGGGACAGAGAGGGGGAGGGGGCGCCGGGTCCACTCCGCTGCCCTTCATGGGGGAGACACGGGTAGGTGGATGGCAGGGTGAGGACTGGTGGGTGGGTTGTGCCTTTCTTGAGTGGGAGTTGAAGCCTCTAAACTTCCAAGTCTCTCCCCCGGTTGGCGGGACAGAGAGGGGGAGGGGGTGCTGGGTCGACTCCTCTTCCCTTCGTGGGCGAGACACGGGTAGGTGGATGGCAGGGTGAGGACTGGTGGGTGGGTTGTGCCTTTCTTGAGTGGGAGTTGAAGCCTCTAAACTTCCAAGTCTCTCCCCCGGTTGGCGGGACAGAGAGGGGGAGGGGGTGCTGGGTCGACTCCTCTTCCCTTCATGGGCGAGACACGGGTAGGTGGATGGCAGGGTGAGGACTGGTGGGTGGGTTGTGCCTTTCTTGAGTGGGAGTTGAAGCCTCTAAACTTCCAAGTCTCTCCCCCGGTTGGCGGGACAGAGAGGGGGAGGGGGTGCTGGGTCGACTCCTCTTCCCTTCATGGGCGAGACACGGGTAGGTGGATGGCAGGGTGAGGACTGGTGGGTGGGTTGTGCCTTTCTTGAGTGGGAGTTGAAGCCTCTAAACTTCCAAGTCTCTCCCCCGGTTGGCGGGACAGAGAGGGGGAGGGGGTGCTGGGTCCACTCCTCTTCCCTTCATGGGGGAGACACGGGTAGGTGGATGGCAGGGTGAGGACTGGTGGGTGGGTTGTGCCTTTCTTGAGTGGGAGTTGAAGCCTCTAAACTTCCAAGTCTCTCCCCCGGTTGGCGGGACAGAGAGGGGGAGGGGGTGCTGGGTCCACTCCTCTTCCCTTCATGGGGGAGACACGGGTAGGTGGATGGCAGGGTGAGGACTGGTGGGTGGGTTGTGCCTTTCTTGAGTGGGAGTTGAAGCCTCTAAACTTCCAAGTCTCTCCCCCGGTTGGCGGGACAGAGAGGGGGAGGGGGCGCCGGGTCCACTCCGCTGCCCTTCATGGGGGAGACACGGGTAGGTGGATGGCAGGGTGAGGACTGGTGGGTGGGTTGTGCCTTTCTTGAGTGGGAGTTGAAGCCTCTAAACTTCCAAGTCTCTCCCCCGGTTGGCGGGACAGAGAGGGGGAGGGGGTGCTGGGTCCACTCCTCTTCCCTTCATGGGGGAGACACGGGTAGGTGGATGGCAGGGTGAGGACTGGTGGGTGGGTTGTGCCTTTCTTGAGTGGGAGTTGAAGCCTCTAAACTTCCAAGTCTCTCCCCCGGTTGGCGGGACAGAGAGGGGGAGGGGGCGCCGGGTCCACTCCTCTTCCCTTCATGGGGGAGACACGGGTAGGTGGATGGCAGGGTGAGGACTGGTGGGTGGGTTGTGCCTTTCTTGAGTGGGAGTTGAAGCCTCTAAACTTCCAAGTCTCTCCCCCGGTTGGCGGGACAGAGAGGGGGAGGGGGCGCCGGGTCCACTCCGCTGCCCTTCATGGGGGAGACACGGGTAGGTGGATGGCAGGGTGAGGACTGGTGGGTGGGTTGTGCCTTTCTTGAGTGGGAGTTGAAGCCTCTAAACTTCCAAGTCTCTCCCCCGGTTGGCGGGACAGAGAGGGGGAGGGGGCACCGGGTCCACTCCGCTGCCCTTCATGGGGGAGACACGGGTAGGTGGATGGCAGGGTGAGGACTGGTGGGTGGGTTGTGCCTTTCTTGAGTGGGAGTTGAAGCCTCTAAACTTCCAAGTCTCTCCCCCGGTTGGCGGGACAGAGAGGGGGAGGGGGTGCTGGGTCCACTCCGCTTCCCTTCATGGGGGAGACACGGGTAGGTGGATGGCAGGGTGAGGACTGGTGGGTGGGTTGTGCCTTTCTTGAGTGGGAGTTGAAGCCTCTAAACTTCCAAGTCTCTCCCCCGGTTGGCGGGACAGAGAGGGGGAGGGGGCGCCGGGTCCACTCCGCTGCCCTTCATGGGGGAGACACGGGTAGGTGGATGGCAGGGTGAGGACTGGTGGGTGGGTTGTGCCTTTCTTGAGTGGGAGTTGAAGCCTCTAAACTTCCAAGTCTCTACCCCGGTTGGCGGGACAGAGAGGGGGAGGGGGCGCCGGGTCCACTCCGCTGCCCTTCATGGGGGAGACACGGGTAGGTGGATGGCAGGGTGAGGACTGGTGGGTGGGTTGTGCCTTTCTTGAGTGGGAGTTGAAGCCTCTAAACTTCCAAGTCTCTCCCCCGGTTGGCGGGACAGAGAGGGGGAGGGGGTGCTGGGTCCACTCCTCTTCCCTTCATGGGGGAGACACGGGTAGGTGGATGGCAGGGTGAGGACTGGTGGGTGGGTTGTGCCTTTCTTGAGTGGGAGTTGAAGCCTCTAAACTTCCAAGTCTCTCCCCCGGTTGGCGGGACAGAGAGGGGGAGGGGGCGCCGGGTCCACTCCGCTGCCCTTCATGGGGGAGACACGGGTGAAAGAAACTATGAAGTAGAATCATTAAGATTAGCTCAAGGGAGCACAAGGTTATACAAGCAAGAGAAGGTTGGAGAGGAACACCAAACCTAGCACATAAGACACCAAGACCAAGTGGCCTAGTGGGAGGAAGGACCATCCAACCAACCCTAGTGGGGTGGTGGCCAACCAACCAAAGTTGGTTGCCCCAGCACATGGGGCAGTGATGGTTTGACAACCCCACTTGGCCAACAAGGTTGGAACCAAGTCTAAGCTAGGATATTTGGGTTCACCCCAATTAGGGTGTTTACCCACACTACACCCAAAACTAGAGCATGCATGTATAAGTATATTCTAACACAACCCCTTACATGCAGAAGCTATAGTGCCTGGGTGAGAGAGGTAAACAACCCCTGAATCAGGAGGAGGGAGGTGGTCCGAGGCCCAGGAGGGGGAGGAGGGCAGAGTGCGCAGAACGAGGAAGCGCCTTGGTGAAAATATCAGCAAGGTTTGCGGAAGCATCAATCTTCTTGACCTGCAAGAGCCCCTGCTGGGCCAGTTCCCGAACGAAGAAGTAGCGGAGTTCAATATGCTGGAGCGGCCATGGAAGACGGCATCCTTGGTGAGGTGGATGGTGCTCGCGTTGTCGCACCAGATGGTGGGGCAAGGCTGCGGGACACCAAGCTCGTCAAGAAGGAAGCCAAGCCACCGAGCTTCCTGAGCCGCCATGGTCACAGCGTACAGCTCCGCCTCACAAGTGGACAAGGCAATGGCGGAAGAACGAGTGGCACGCCAGCTGATGAGGCCGCTACCAAGGGTAAAGCCATAGCCCTGGGAGGAACGTCGGTCGGGTTGGCAATCCGCCCAAGACGAGTCACTGTACCCCGAGAGGGACAACGGTGGGGTCCCACCGAGAGTGAGGACATAGTCCTTGGTGCCGCGAAGGTAGCGCAGAACCCGCTTGGCCGCCTGCCAGTGCGTTGTCGTGTGGCGCCCAGTACCAACAAAACGAGCGAGGACGCTGATGGGGTATGCCAGGTCGGGGCGAGTGCACATCATAGCATACATGAGAGATCCGACCAACTCCGGATACGGGTAGAGGGAGGAGGTCGGGGTCACGGGAGTTGATGAGGCCGATAGCCCGAGTGTCGGCAATGCACCAGGCGGCATGACGAGACTTGAAATCAGTCAGCTGGGAGGTGTACGACGTCTTATCAGCAGTGTACTTCGCTTGAAGGGCAGTAGCCGTGGTGTAAGCAGCAAGGGCTGCCTTGTGAGTATCCACCAATCGCGTGTGTGTTGCCACCTCCTCCGCATAGGTGGTGAGACGCGAGGCATTGGTGGTGTTGTCGGTCACAAGGCGAGGGAGATCAGGCGGGCGAGGTGCGTCGCCAGGATTGGGTGGCGGAGGTGGAGGTTCAAGACCAAGAGAGGGAGGTGGCTGGGGCTCAAGGCCATCCGGTTCGGCAAAGACAACGGAGTGGAGGTTAAAGCCGCCCACAATGGTGGAGCGGAGGACGCCGGTGAGACTCTGTGAGAAACGGTGCCAATTCAGTGCGGTAGTGCCGTCCTGGACCTCTAGGCGAACGATGGAGCCGGTGTCAATAGGCACAGTGTCGGTCGTCATGAGTGTCGCTCCTGCTGCCGCCGTTGAGTTGCTGTTCAGCTCCGCCGCTGCTGCTGCTGTTCAGCTCCGCCGCTGCTGCTGCTGTTCAGCTCCGCCGCTGCTGCTGCTGTTCAGCTCCGCCGCTGCTGCTGCTGTTCAGCTCCGCCGCTGCTGCTGCTGTTCAGCTCCGCCGCTGCTGCTGCTGTTCAGCTCCGTCGCTGCTGCTGCTGTTCAGCTCCGCCGCTGCTGCTGCTGTTCAGCTCCGCCGCTGCTGCTGCTGTTCAGCTCCGCCGCTGCTGCTGCTGTTCAGCTCCGCCGCTGCTGCTGCTGTTCAGCTCCGCCGCTGCTGCTGCTGTTCAGCTCCGCCGCTGCTGCTGCTGTTCAGCTCCGCCGCTGCTGCTGCTGTTCAGCTCCGCCGCTGCTGCTGCTGTTCAGCTCCGCCGCTGCTGCTGCTGTTCAGTTCCGCCGCTGCTGCTGCTGTTCAGCTCCGCCGCTGCTGCTGCTGTTCAGCTCCGCCGCTGCTGCTGCTGTTCAGCTCCGCCGCTGCTGCTGCTGTTCAGCTCCGCCGCTGCTGCTGCTGTTCAGCTCCGCCGCCGCGCAATGTGGGGAGGGACGCGCAGCTGCTCCGTGGTGCTGGCAGGGGTAGCGCGGCGGGTAGAGGGGTCCGCGCGGTTGCTAGGAAGGGTGACGCGACGGTCAAAGGGGTCCGCGGGACTGTCGGTAGAGGTAACACGACCTTAGGAGGGGTCCGCGCGACTGCTGGCAGGGAAAACGCGACGGTAGGAAGGTCCGCGCGACTGCTGGCAGTGAAATTGCGACGGTAGAAAGGTCCGCGCGACTGCTAGCAGTGAAATTGCGACGGTAGAAAGGTCCGCGCAACTGCTGGCAGTGAAATTGCGACGGTAGAAAGGGTCCGCGCGACTGCTGGCAGTGAAATTTCGAAGGTAGAAAGGGTCGCGCTACTGTTGGCAGAGGAAATGCGACGGAACTCGTGGTCCGCGCGACTGCCGGCAGGTGTAACGCGACAGTCAGAGAGGTCCGCGCGAATAAGGGTAGAGGTGGCGTGACGGGCAGAGGGGCCACGCCGCCGTTAGCAGAGGTGACGCGACGAGAAGCGGGGCTCGCGCGGCTGCTAACAGAGGTGACGCGACGGGCAGAGGGGCCCGCGCGGACGGTATAAGGGGTGACGCGACGAGCAGAGGGGCCCACGCGGCCGCTAGCGGAGGTTACGTGACGAGCAGAGGGGCTCTTGCGGATGCTAGCGGATGTTACGCGACGGGCAGGGGGGCCCGTGAGTTTGTTAAGAACAGGATATCGACTTGCTCTAAGAGGCCGCGCGACGATTTCGCTTAGGTGCTGTAGTGTAAAAAAAAAGATAGAAAGAAATTTGTTATTAGGCCTAGGATCTAGTGGCATTTGCCTTAGGCTCTGAATACCATGAAAGAAACTATGAAGTAGAATCATTAAGATTAGCTCAAGGGAGCACAAGGTTATACAAGCAAGAGAAGGTTGGAGAGGAACACCAAACCTAGCACATAAGACACCAAGACCAAGTGGCCTAGTGGGAGGAAGGACCATCCAACCAACCCTAGTGGGGTGGTGGCCAACCAACCAAAGTTGGTTGCCCCAGCACATGGGGCAGTGATGGTTTGACAACCCCACTTGGCCAACAAGGTTGGAGCCAAGTCTAAGCTAGGATATTTGGGTTCACCCCAATTAGGGTGTTTACCCACACTACACCCAAAACTAGAGCATGCATGTATAAGTATATTCTAACAACGGGTAGGTGGATGGCAGGGTGAGGACTGGTGGGTGGGTTGTGCCTTTCTTGAGTGGGAGTTGAAGCCTTTAAACTTCCAAGTCTCTCCCCCGGTTGGCGGGACAGAGAGGGGGAGGGGGCGCCGGGTCCACTCCGCTGCCCTTCATGGGGGAGACACGGGTAGGTGGATGGCAGGGTGAGGACTGGTGGGTGGGTTGTGCCTTTCTTGAGTGGGAGTTGAAGCCTCTAAACTTCCAAGTCTCTCCCCCGGTTGGCGGGACAGAGAGGGGGAGGGGGTGCTGGGTCCACTCCTCTTCCCTTCATGGGGGAGACACGGGTAGGTGGATGGCAGGGTGAGGACTGGTGGGTGGGTTGTGCCTTTCTTGAGTGGGAGTTGAAGCCTCTAAACTTCCAAGTCTCTCCCCCGGTTGGCGGGACAGAGAGGGGGAGGGGGCGCCGGGTCCACTCCGCTGCCCTTCATGGGGGAGACACGGGTAGGTGGATGGCAGGGTGAGGACTGGTGGGTGGGTTGTGCCTTTCTTGAGTGGGAGTTGAAGCCTCTAAACTTCCAAGTCTCTCCCCCGGTTGGCGGGACAGAGAGGGGGAGGGGGCGCCGGGTCCACTCCGCTGCCCTTCATGGGGGAGACACGGGTAGGTGGATGGCAGGGTGAGGACTGGTGGGTGGGTTGTGCCTTTCTTGAGTGGGAGTTGAAGCCTCTAAACTTCCAAGTCTCTCCCCCGGTTGGCGGGACAGAGAGGGGGAGGGGGCGCCGGGTCCACTCCGCTGCCCTTCATGGGGGAGACACGGGTAGGTGGATGGCAGGGTGAGGACTGGTGGGTGGGTTGTGCCTTTCTTGAGTGGGAGTTGAAGCCTCTAAACTTCCAAGTCTCTCCCCCGGTTGGCGGGACAGAGAGGGGGAGGGGGCGCCGGGTCCACTCCGCTGCCCTTCATGGGGGAGACACGGGTAGGTGGATGGCAGGGTGAGGACTGGTGGGTAGTTTGTGCCTTTCTTGAGTGGGAGTTGAAGCCTCTAAACTTCCAAGTCTCTCCCCCGGTTGGCGGGACAGAGAGGGGGAGGGGGTGCTGGGTCCACTCCTCTTCCCTTCATGGGGGAGACACGGGTAGGTGGATGGCAGGGTGAGGACTGGTGGGTGGGTTGTGCCTTTCTTGAGTGGGAGTTGAAGCCTCTAAACTTCCAAGTCTCTCCCCCGGTTGGCGGGACAGAGAGGGGGAGGGGGCGCCGGGTCCACTCCGCTGCCCTTCATGGGGGAGACACGGGTAGGTGGATGGCAGGGTGAGGACTGGTGGGTGGGTTGTGCCTTTCTTGAGTGGGATTTGAAGCCTCTAAACTTCCAAGTCTCTCCCCCGGTTGGCGGGACAGAGAGGGGGAGGGGGCGCCGGGTCCACTCCTCTTCCCTTCATGGGGGAGACACGGGTAGGTGGATGGCAGGGTGAGGACTGGTGGGTGGGTTGTGCCTTTCTTGAGTGGGAGTTGAAGCCTCTAAACTTCCAAGTCTCTCCCCCGGTTGGCGGGACAGAGAGGGGGAGGGGGCGCCGGGTCCACTCCGCTGCCCTTCATGGGGGAGACACGGGTAGGTGGATGGCAGGGTGAGGACTGGTGGGTGGGTTGTGCCTTTCTTGAGTGGGAGTTGAAGCCTCTAAACTTCCAAGTCTCTCCCCCGGTTGGCGGGACAGAGAGGGGGAGGGGGCGCCGGGTCCACTCCGCTGCCCTTCATGGGGGAGACACGGGTAGGTGGATGGCAGGGTGAGGACTGGTGGGTGGGTTGTGCCTTTCTTGAGTGGGAGTTGAAGCCTCTAAACTTCCAAGTCTCTCCCCCGGTTGGCGGGACAGAGAGGGGGAGGGGGCGTCGGGTCCACTCCGCTGCCCTTCATGGGGGAGACACGGGTAGGTGGATGGCAGGGTGAGGACTGGTGGGTGGGTTGTGCCTTTCTTGAGTGGGAGTTGAAGCCTCTAAACTTCCAAGTCTCTCCCCCGGTTGGCGGGACAGAGAGGGGGAGGGGGCGCCGGGTCCACTCCGCTGCCCTTCATGGGGGAGACACGGGTAGGTGGATGGCAGGGTGAGGACTGGTGGGTGGGTTGTGCCTTTCTTGAGTGGGAGTTGAAGCCTCTAAACTTCCAAGTCTCTCCCCCGGTTGGCGGGACAGAGAGGGGGAGGGGGCGCCGGGTCCACTCCGCTGCCCTTCATGGGGGAGACACGGGTAGGTGGATGGCAGGGTGAGGACTGGTGGGTGGGTTGTGCCTTTCTTGAGTGGGAGTTGAAGCCTCTAAACTTCCAAGTCTCTCCCCCGGTTGGCGGGACAGAGAGGGGGAGGGGGCGCCGGGTCCACTCCGCTGCCCTTCATGGGGGAGACACGGGTAGGTGGATGGCAGGGTGAGGACTGGTGGGTGGGTTGTGCCTTTCTTGAGTGGGAGTTGAAGCCTCTAAACTTCCAAGTCTCTCCCCCGGTTGGCGGGACAGAGAGGGGGAGGGGGCGCCGGGTCCACTCCGCTGCCCTTCATGGGGGAGACACGGGTAGGTGGATAGCTGGTTAGGCGTCGCCAGCACAGAGGGCAGCCACAGTGGGGGGGGAGATCCCCAAGGCCCTCCCCCGTCTGGCCGGGCGGAGGTGCCGGGTCTACCCCTCTGCCCTTCATGGGGGAAACACGGGTACGTTTCACTTGTCAGAAGGGTGGGGAGTTCCCAACCAAGGCAGCGCAAGCAAGCCTGCAAGGCGTCGCCAGCACAGAGGGCAGCCGCAGTGGGGGGGGAGATCCCCAAGGCTCTCCCCCGGCTGGCGGGGCTGGGGAGAGGGGGAGCTGCTGGGTCGACCCCCCTGCCCTTCATGGGTCGACTCCGCTTCCTTTCATGGGTGAGATCACGGGTAGGTGTCACTTGTCTGAGTGCGAGCCCAATGCATTTTGTTTAGGGTTGATTTTGAGAATTCTCAAAATCAACTCCGCTTCCTTTCATGGGCGAGATCACGGGTAGGTGTCACTTGTCTGAGAGCGAGCCCAATGCCTTGTGAGTCGACTCAAAAGTTCACGGGTGAGATCACGGGTAGGTGTCACTTGTCTGAGTGCGAGCCCAATGCACCGCCCGCACAGAGGGGATTCCCAAGGCTCTTGTCCCCCTGGGAAGGGTTACAGGTGCGTTTGGTTGAGTGGGATTTCAAGCCTTTAACCCTCCCAAGGCATTGCTTGCCAGCACTGAGGGCAGCCGTAGTGGGAGGGGAAGGGGCGCCTGACCGAGCCAGTAGAGGTGAAATTTATTCCCACGTGGGCCATACGAGAGGGCATGGTGCTGATTATTACCTCCGTCTCCCATGCTCCACCCTTCCCACGCACTCCCTAATACAGGTGGAGGTTTTGATTGGTGGGAAGGACGTGGATGGTGGAGCAGGAGGGGGGGGAGGAGGAGGAGGGGGAGGAGGAGGGGAAAGGGCGTTGACCAAGCCGGCAGAAATGAAAGTCATTCCCAAATGGGCCATACGAGAGTGCATGGTGCTGACCGCTGTGCAGAGAGGGAATGGTGCTTGGTACATTTGCCACAGATTTGAATCTTAATGCCCGATCCCGTTTGCCCCACCCACCCCACTCACGCTCCCCCAACCACAGGTGGAGGTTTCGATTGGTGGGGAGGACGAGGCTGCTGCTGGTGGTGGGGGAGGGGGAGGGGGAGGAGGAGGGGAAGGGGCGTTGACCAAACCAGCAGAAATGAAGGTTATTCCCAAGTGGGCCATACGAGAGGGCATGGTGCTGACCGCTGCGCAGAGAGGGGAGGTGGAGGAGGAGAAGCCGGGGGGCGAAGGGGAGGGCGGGGAAGGGGGAGCGGGGGAAGGGGATGGGGGAGCGGGGGAGGGTGCGGCGGGGGGGTTGTCTGCAGAGGAAGAGGCAGAGCAACAGAGACTACAGGTGAGCTTTGGTATATGTATATATATATATATATATAGAAATTATCCATATTTATGTGTACGTATAATACATGTATTTTAAAGTTGCAACTCTTCAAGATGCCAGAGGTAATTAACCCGGTCTGGTCGATAGACTGGCAAACCTGCCGTTTTCGTTCCCTTGTTGTTTCAACACTCCATATGAGTTGCGAGGAAAACGTTTTGAAACCTTCTTGATTTAGGAAAGCAGTCACAAGCGCCAAATAACCAAAGCACCAACCTGGACACACAAAGGAGAAAAGGAAAGCGGGGGGGGTCCAAGTTATTGTTATTGTTTTTTAGGATATGTGACTGCTTTCCTAAATCAGGGTTTAGGGTTTGTACATTGGTTTGAGTCAGGATATGAGTCAGGAAGGCGATTTGTACATTGCTTTCGTGTCGGTCCAAATCCCAATGGGTTATACTTGATTGCATGCTCTTGAATATCCCCATACTGGAAACAAAAAGAACTTTCAAAACGTTTTTAAAACTCATATATATACATATATATACTTTTATATACATATATCTATAATGTATATTTATAATGTATATAGATAGACAAGTCATGTCACTTTGATATACATGCGTCTCCGCGCTTCTTTTAGGGATGATACAAGGCTTACTACGCCGTTTTGCCACAGCAGCAACTAGGGAATCCCCCTCAACCTATCCCCCAACTGCAACCTGCCCCTCCCCCCTGTTCCCCCACCCTCATATCATCAGGAATATCACAAGGCTTACTATGCCACATTGCTACAACAGGTGTACCCCACGCAACCTATTCTCCAACTACAACCTGTTTCTCCCCCCTGTTCCCCCACCCTCATATCATCAGGAATATTACAAAGCGTATTATGCCGCATTGCTACAGCAGCAACATGCAGCGGCAGCAGCAAGTGGAGCGGATACTGCTGCCCCAAATGCTGCTGCTACCGACACTGCCACAGCGACAGCTACTCCTACTGCTGTCGCTCCTGCTGACGCAGCAGCAGCCGGGGAGGGAGACGAGGAGGAGGATGTGACATGGGAAGAGGGGGACGCAGGAGCATATGCCACCCCTCCTGCTCCTGCTACTGCTCTCCCTTTCAACACGAGTCAAGCTCTCCCCACTACGCCTATAGCAGCAGCAATTCAGGAGGAGGATGAGGAGGCGGATTATGAGTGGGAGGATGGGGATGGGGGGGATGGTGGGGTGGGGGGGAGCGGGGGAGAGGGTGGAGGGGAGGGGGGTGCGGGAGGGGTGAGTGGAGGGGCGGGGAGTGGGGGTGGAACAGGGGATGGGGCTGGTGTTGCGGTTACCGTGGAACAGGTGGGGGTAGGAGAGGCTGAGGGTGAGGAAGATGAGGATATCGAATGGGACGAGTGATAGAGTGGGAGTAGTTGCTTCGCTACAGTAGTGCATTATGGTTTAAGAGATGTGTACAAAAATAAAGTTCAAAAGTCAGGGTTTAGGGGGTGGGAGGGGGGAGGGAGGGGGTGTGGTCTGGACCAGCATTGGCCAGGCAAATGGTTGCATATTCAGTCCATCAGTATCGTCAGAATCAGACGCACGGTGGGCTTTCAGTATCACCGCCGGGTGCAGGTTCTGATATACCGCAGAGAGGGGAGCATGTTTTTTGGATGAGAAATGTTAGCGGGTCTTATGAATAAGGCAATTTCTTTGAGACAGAATGTTACTGCAGCAGGTCTCTTCTCATCATGCTCTCATACATGGCAAGCCAAGCTATGTGCTGTGTTGAAGTTCGATTATGTTTTTGCTGTGCAATACCATATCTCTATTACACGCATTGGCTATCATTACAACTAGAGTGGCAGATATATGGTAGGCTTTACACATCCTGAAAACACACATGTAAGGATCCAGGCAATTAAAACCCGCTCTTTGTTGTACCCAGCACAAGCGGCTCGGACGGCAGCTTATCCCGATTATGTGGCTCTGAATAATCAATATTACGGCCAATCGGGCAGATGGCGAAAGGATTCAGGGCGTTCGGGCTGCAGAAAAACTTTTTGCGGATGTGGACCATGTTCACAGTGCTGGCGATCCCGGGCAGCTGGAAGATTTCCTTGGTGTAGTTGAAAAGGCTGGGGTACTCCTGAATCATCCTCTTATTACAGTTGAAGTGACCATAATACACCTGGAAAAGAGGGAAACATGCAACACCGGGCAAAAGCAAGGAAACTTGGCAGATTAGTACAACAAAATCTCCCCGGAGCGGCAAGCACCATTGCGATCGTGAGGACAATCGGTAAGAGAGAGGATTGTACTGATAGCTGACAGCAAGATGTGAAGAGAAAGTATCTATTATGTCAGGGGTGAACACACCTCATCAAATCGAATCAGATCCACAAACAGCCGGATGTCTGCCTCTGTGACCGCGTCCCCTGCCAGGTAGCGCTGCTTTGAAAGGATGTCTTCACAGCGATCCAGAGCAGAGAAGAGGGTTGCTACGGCCTGGAGTGGTGGGGAGGCGAGAGGAAGAGAGATGAGAGATCAGGAGAGGGGAAAGAGAGGGTGTGATCCTCTGTGAAGGCGTCTCCTGCGTGTAGCGCTGGCGAGACAAGATGTCCTCACAGCGATCCAAGGCTGAGAAGAGGGTTGCCACGGCGTGGGGCGGGGGTAGGAGAGAGGAAGAGAGATGAGGGATGAGGAGAAGGGAAAGAGAGGATGCCAGTTTCTGTGAAGGCGTCTCCTGCCATGTAGCGCGGCGAGATAAGACGTCCTCACGGCGATTCAGAGCTAAGGCCTGGCGTGGAGTAAGAAGGGGAGTGAAGAGAAGGAGAGGTGGGGAGAGGGGTGAAATGTGTGTCTGCCTCTGTGCAGGCCTCTCCTGCCATGTAGTGCTGGCAAGATAAGACGTCCTCACAGCGATCCAGAGCTGAGAACAAGGTTGCTATGGCCTGGAGTGGGGGAGAAATTGGTAGAATAAGAGAGATGAGAGATGAGGAGGGGAACGATAGGGTGTGAGTGAGCCTCACTAAACGAGTTTTCAGAGATATGTATCGCTGGCGGGCGGGACAATATGCATCCCTTCCCATCGCATCATAAGCCACTTGCTCCTCCGTAAAACCGCATTTGAACACGCCGCTGTTGATGGCCGGCCCAACCCACTCGCTCACCCACCTTCCCCACCCTCTCTCCCAGCACCAACTCTAACCCCTTCTCACCGCATCATAAGCTGCTTGCTCCTTGGCAAATCCACATTTGAACACGCCGCTGTTGATGGCCGGCCCAACCCACTCGTTCACCCCATCGATAGCCCCCCGCATGGCCGCAGGATAGAGGTCCACGTGGGGGTTGGCAGCGACGGCGTTGAATTCGGAGTTGAGCATTCTCATGATCTCTGCGCTCTCGTTGTTCACTATCGTGCCAGATTTCTTGTCAAACAGAATCTGGAGGGAGGAGTGAAAAGAAGGGAAAGAACAGGGAGGGACTTTTGAGATTTCTGAAAAGCCAGGGAGGGTAACAGAGCTCAGCGGAGGTCCGTAGAGGATTTTTTAGGCGCCTCAAAAACAACCAGGGAGGGTAACAGAGCCACGTGACATAAGTGTAGTTCTGAGACGTCTCAAAACTACACTTCCTCAGTCGAGGTTTGCAGAAGATTTTTTAGGCGCCGCAAAATAAGCCAGGGAGGGTAATAGAGCTCAGTGGAGGTCTGTAGAGGTCCACGTGGGGATTGACAGCTATAGCGTTCAATTCCATGTTGAGCTTTCGCATGATCTCCACACTTTCGTTGTTCAGTGTGGTGCAAGTCTGCTTGTGTGTGTTCTTCTGCTGTGCATACCGGCACCGAGAACGTTTTAAACGAAGGATCCAATTTCTCGTAGATATCGCGGGCAAAGTGTACACACTGTACATACGATGTATGTTGTACTGTACATACCGGCACAGAAAAGGTCTTGTATGAAGGATCTATTTTCTCGTATATGTCGCGGACGAAGCGAGCACCAAAAATCGGATCAGGTTGCGCCCCCGGCTCCTCAGCGTCCCCCTCCGCGGACGGAAACGCCCATCCGAAAGGCTCCTCCCCCTCGCGCGTTCGCACCCACGTTGGGTTCAGCACCTGCCACGTCAGCAGGATTGGAGTAGGGGAGAAGGGAGGAAATATGGAAAGGATGTACTCCATATAACACTACAGCCTGCCTTATTTACAAGCAGAAGAGCGCACAGTCACACCAGTCACATTAGAATAAGCACCCCTGCGTACAGTCACACTAGTCACGTCAGAATAAGCACCCCTGCGTTCAGTCACACCATAATCACCCCCACGTACAGTCACAGAGATGGCGTCGTCGAGTCCTTTCAGCTTGAGCGCCATGAGGCACCGCGACGCCCAGGGGCAGGCGTAGCTCACGTACAGGTGGTACCTGGGGGCGGTTGGGAGGGGGGAGAGGTGGGGGCAGAGGGGAGGGATTAAGTATAAGGAGCCAACCAGGCACGCCCAGGGGCAGGCGCAGCTCACGTGCAGGTGGTACCTGGGGGCGGTGGGAGGGAAGGTGGAGGGGGGGAAGACGGTAGGGAGGGGAGGGGTAATGAGGACGGTGATGAGGAGTAGATGTAGCTCACAAGGGAGGGATAGAGAGGGAGAGGGGAAGGAGGAGGTGGGGGAAGTGGGTGGGGGGATGGAGGGGGGGGAAGAGGGGGCGGAGGGGAGGAAAGGGGGGGCGGGGGGAGAGATTGGGGGGAGGTGGGCAGATTTTGATCGAAGAAGTCTCAACTGATACTCGCGGTGTCATCTCACCTTCCGCTTTCCGCCGGGAATCCGCTAGAACCGTCCGCTGTTACATGCTGGCGGAACGGAACCGCCGCCGCGGAAGGCGGAGCGCCTGGTGATGCCGACGCCGCGGCGGCAGTCACGACGGGCGGCATTCTGACTGCTGCGGAAGCGCGGACGGTCGGACCGGAACCTTGTTTGGGAAACGTGCGCGCTACTATCGAGGATGTAGTGTATCGAGTAATAGAGTGGTTGCTGCCAAGAAAAGTGGAAGGTTGGCGAGAGAACGGAGAGGAGAGGAGGAGCGTCGGTGAGTTTGGGAGGACGAGGAGACGGCGTGCGCACGACTGAAGGAGCACCGACGGCATTAACGCTGCTCTGCTCTGCACTGCTCTGCTCGTCTCTGCTCTTCTCTGCTGTAAGTTGATCTGCTGTGTTTCGCTGCGCTGCTCTGCTCTGCGCGCTGCGCGGCTCTATCGTTCGCTTGGCGGTAGTAGTACTAGCAGTAGTGGAGCAAACCAGCAAGACGATGCTGAAAAGGGACGCTCAGGAAACTCAAGAATCGTTCAACAAACAAGGTCGACTGGGGGAGCTTATGAAGCAGTGCAGTAGTAAGCTGCTGGCAATCGCAATCGCAAAATGCGGAAGCTCTTCTGGAACCGTGCCGCGCTGCCGGTCCCTTCCATACCCATTTCCCTCGATCCCTCCGCAAAACCTGGATCTCCCATCGCTTGATTGTTTCAGCCTGCCCGGCTGAGCAGCACATCGCTAAAAGTTTCACAACCCCAGCCCTTTTTGAAACTGTACACGTGCGAAGCGAATAGATTACGCACCCTAGGGAGTAGGGAGGCATTGCCGCAGAGTAGTGGTTCCTAGCCTTCGATGCTGCACGAAATGCGTTGCTGCCCGCCGAAAGAAAGGAAGGTCTCATCGTAAACACAGAACCAGCCACCCGACCAATCATGGAGCTACGACGCGGATCTGAAGCTGGACAGACGTCCAACGCTCGGTGGTTTGAAGGCTCGGGTACTTGTTGCGATTGGGGAATCTTTGCCACGCTGGCAACGCGATTAGGTCAGGAGGAGGTCGCACTAGTCAGGAGAGTTTAGTTTCCTCCGTAGCTTCGCCAGTCCAGGGAAGGAGCTAGCGAAATTGCACCAGGTCCAACCTTTAACTCGTTACAGCTAGCTTCGTAAAAATATAAGCTTACTGCAGTCCATATAAACAAACAACTCCGTTACTTGTGAATGGCTTTCCTCTTTCGATATGGCCAGGTACGCTTATCGAAGCAAGGGATTTGGTACAGCAGTTCCGAGAAGCTACAAATCTCCGAGCAGCTTCTCGGAATTGTCCCTTCCTTCGTCGGGTGGTTCGAGAACCACGTAGCCAAGCGAACGGTGGTTACACAATTTTACGCACATACAACCACTCCTTGCAACCCCTCAGCTCTGCGAATGAGGATTGCAGCGTTTCGCCTACAGTACAAGACCCTCGCACCTCGAAATTTCCTTCGCGCGTTTCGCACAAATCATGCTTTCGTCAAATTCTCCTCACCTGCAAATCCTGCAGTTATAAATTCGCTTCGTGGCAAAATAACTGTCACAAAATCATATTTCGGCTTCATATTTGCGCCTGGCCTCCTCTTCTTGCTTCTCGCACCGCTTCCTCTTCACCGTCTCCTCGGGGTCCTGGTTCTTCTCATCGTTTTTGTCGTGACAGTCTCCCAGTAATTCCCTGAGAGAACAGGCAGAAAGCGCGGGTAAGGCTAGTGGCAAGAACGCGTTTCGTTTCCTTCTTCGTCTTCCTTCTCTCCTCTGCAATTGCGTAATCCAGCCGAAACCAGCCATGGCGGCTGTTGCGTCGTCAGCCCTTCGCCTGCCGCTGTATGCGCTTCGCGCCGCCTCCGTCCCGGTCAAAATTCTTGCTGAGCACCGCTCTTCGCGTTCGACTGATTTTCCTATTACTTTTGCTACCGCCTCTGAACCCTGCAGTCTCCAGCAGTTTCGATCGCCCTCTAAGAGCGTGTGTAACTCGACGGTCTCACCAGCTCCGAGATTTGCGAGAGTTGCGAGGTTTGCAAGCTTCGCGAGTGGCGGCCGGGTAACCGTCGACTCAAACAAGTTCCTCTTCCAACAATCTTTGCTGCCACAGCAGCACCGGCCAGCCATTCGTCGCTCGTTCGTTCGACAAGCCGCCACGTCAGCAGATCCCGCCACGCCAGCGCATCCAGCCACGTCAGCGGATCCCGCCACGTCAGCAGCAGCGCCCGTTATGGTGCAGACGACGCTTCAGGAGTCGAGCGCGGACGGCGCGTTCAAGCGCACGCCCTCCGCCTTCCGCAGCCTTATTACCGCGGATGGGTCTAGCGGATTCCCCGCCGTCGCTGGCAGGTACGCTGGTATGGGATAGTTGTCCTATAACGCGGACGCGCTCCGCCCTCCGCAGCCTTATTACCGCGGATGGGTCTAGCGGATTCCCCGCCGTCGCTGGCAGGTGTGTAAACGGATAGGTGGTCTGATCTCTGGCGTTCAATAGCACGCCCTCTCGATTTCCGTGGCCTCGTCTCCCCCCTCCGTAGATATTTTTGTATCTTAAAAAGACTTATCGTTACCACCCCCGACTTTCCACCCCTCCCCAGGTACCACCTGTACGTGAGCTACGCGTGCCCCTGGGCGTGCCGCTGCCTCATGGCGCTCAAGCTCAAAGGGCTCGAGGACGCCATCTCCGTCACTGTAAGCAGCTCCCGTTATAGTCACTCCCATTATAGGCACTTCCGTTACAGGCACTGTAAGCATTGCGGTGACATGAGCGGACATGAGTGTGCGTCATTGTGGCCAAGCTCAGGGGGGCCGAGGACACGATCTCCGTGACTGTACGTGGGGGTGACTGTACGTGGGGGTGACTGTACGTGGGGGTGACTGTACGTGGGGGTGACTGTAAGTGGGGATGACTGTAAGTGGGGGTGACTGTTATGCGACCATGGGGAGGGCGAGGAGCACATTGGCTGGCCCTTCGTGGCGGTCACAGAGAGCGACCCTCGTTTCTCCTCTCCCTCCCTCGCCCTGCCTCCCTATCCTCCTGCTACTCTAAACCCGAAACTATTGCTCTTTCAGATAGTAGAGCCTGTGTGGCGGCGCACGAGGGAGGGCGAGGAGCACATTGGATGGCCCTTCGTGGCGCCGGGAGGGGAGGCAGAGGCGGCAGGCGCGGAGAGCGGCCTTCAATCCCCCTTCCGCCCCTCTCATTTCTTCCGCTCCCCTCATTTCTCCCCGTTTTTTCGCCACCTCTCGCACCCCTGTTCTATATCAGATAGTAGAGCCGGTGTGGCGGCACACGAGGGAGGGGGACGTTTGAGTCGACTCAAAAGTCACCTTTTTTCCGCCACCTCTTGTCGCACCCCTGTTCTATATCAGATAGTAGAGCCGGTGTGGCGGCGCACCAGGGAGGGGGACGAGCACATTGGCTGGCCCTTCGTGGCGCCAGGGGGCACGCCGGAGGTGGCAGGCGCGGAGAGCGACCCTCTGAATGGAGCTCTCTTCGTGAGGGACGTGTATGAGAAAGCCGACCCCGGTGCTGTCAAGTTCAGCGTGCCTGTGAGTGGTGCGAGTGGCAGTAGGATGGTATATGGCACTGGGGCTGGGGCTGGCTGGTTGCGCCAGGGGGGGAGGCGGAGGTGGCAGGGGCGGAGAGCGACCCTTTGAATGGAGCTCTCTTCCTGAGGGACGTGAATGAGAAGGCGGACCCCTGTGCTGTCAAGTTCAGTGTGCCTGTGAGTGGTGGTACTGTGTGTGTGAGTAGGTGTGTGTGTGAGAGTAGGTGTGTGTGTGTGAGTAGGTGTGTGTGTGTGAGTAGGTGTGTGTCTCTGAAACTGGGACTGGCTTTTTGTCGTTCATGTGAGTGGGAGTGGGAGTGGGAGTGAGTGTGTATACACAAAGCGCTTCTTCATCGTCTGTTCTCTCCTCTCCCCCTGTCACCTTAGGTGCTGTGGGATAAGGAGAGCAGCACGATAGTGAACGCGAGATCATGAGAATGCTTAACTCTCAAAAGACTTATTCTTCTGTTTCTTGTCTCCTGGTCGTCCTCCCTCTCTCTCCTCAGGTCCTGTGGGACAAGCAGAGCGGCACAATCGTGAACAACGAGAGCAGCGAGATCATGAGGATGTTCAATTCGGAATTCAACGCCATTGCCAAGAACCCCCAGGTGATTAATAGTTATAACAGCGTCAGGTGAATCCAGCAGTGTCAGGAGAATTCAACAGTGTTAGGGTACTTGAGCAGCCTCGTGTTATTAACCAGGTTCAGGTAGAATCGACGGATTCGAGTGATTATCACATTGTCAGGTGAATGCAACACTGCCAGGAGAATTCAGTGCCTTCTCCCCTGTCCTCTCCTCCCACTCATTCCTCAGGTGGACGTTTACCCGTCTCACCTGCGTGCGGCAATCGACGAGGTGAACGAGTGGGTGTAATCAGCAATCAACAACGGCGCCTCACCAATCTACGCCCTTCATCTTCCCCTTTTCTTCTCCTTCCTCAGGTGGACATTTACCCGCCCCACCTGCGGGCTGCAATCGACGGGGTGAACGAGTGGGTCTACCCGGCAATCAACAACGGCGCCTCACCAATCTACGCCCTTCATCTTCCCCTTTTCTTCTCCTTCTCCAGGTGGACATTTACCCGCCCCACCTCCGAGCGGCGATCGATGAGGTGAACGAGTGGGTGTATCCGGCAATCAACAACGGCGTGTATCGCTGCGGCTTTGCCAAGAAGCAAGGCCCGTACGAAGAGGTGAGTTCCTCTCTCTCTCACACACTTCTGTATCCTCATATTCTCTATACATGGGTTGAACGAGTGGGTGTATCCAGCAATCAACAACGGCGTGTATTGCTGCGGCTTTGCCACCAAGCAATGCCTGTACGAGGAGGTTAGCCTCTAAATGTTTTTCTCTCCATGATTTTTCCTTTGTCATACACTCTCAGTACTTCTCCTTTAACGAATCTTATAACATCCCCCATATTAGCCTTCCCTGTACTCGCACTATTCGCCTTGGGAAGGAGTTGATTGCGGTACACAACAACGGTTCATCGTCTTACATCGCGGTTCATCGTGTTACTTCAGGTTATGACATGTTTCTGCGTGCTCTCCTCCCTGATCCCTCGTGTGAGGCACCTCTATTCTCACCTCTGCCTTTTTTCGCTAATCCCTCCCGTGTTTCCACTCCCAGGCATTCAAGGAGCTATTCGCAGCTCTTGATCGCTGTGAGGACATCTTGTCTCGCCAGAGATACATGGCAGGGGAGATGTTTACAGAGGCTGACGTTCGGCTGTTTGTCACACTCATTCGATTCGATGAGGTAGGCCTAGTAATCCTTATAACCGCTTCACTTGACGAGGTACACCTTGGTAAGCCTTGCAACCGTTTGATAAGCACCAAGGTACACGCTTACAACTTCACAGAACTCGGTTTATTTAACTGTGATCACAACTGAATTACTCACTCTCCCACCATCTTTGTTGTTTTTCCGTTTTTTATACATTTTTTTCCGGCATACACGCAAGCACACACATTTCCCCGCACACATCTCCACCTCCCACTCACTCACAACCAACCCTTTCCCCCTACCCCCACACATAAACCTTCCATGCTCCCAAGTGCACATGGTTCATTTCAAGTTCTGCAAGTTTGAAACTTTGCTCCTCACTTCACCCACCTCCCCCCCTCCCCCCCCCCCCCACCCCCCTCAACCCTTCCTCCCTCGCCTCCTGCACCCTCCTTGGTACAGGTGTACGTGGTTCATTTCAAGTGTAACCGCAATTTCATCCGCGAATTCCCCAACCTCTTCAACTACACCAAGGAAATTTACCAGCTGCCCGGAATAGTTTCTACAGTGAACATGGCGCATATCAAGTCGCACTATTTCCGATCCCACCCTTCCATCAACCCCTTTGGCATCATTCCTATGGGTCAGGGTATTGATTACACTGCGCCGCACGATAGGGATAGGCTGCCTGGTGTTGCTCTGCCGTGTGGGAAAGAGTGAGTTGAATGTTTCGTCATGTTTTTGAATGGGCCAGGGTACTGATTACAATGCGCCGCATGATAGGGATAGGCTGCCTGGTGTTGCTCTGCCGTGTGGGAAGGAGTGATTGGGAACATTGATGTACCTTCAGATGCATCCCAATGATAAGGATAGAATCCAATGATCCAGTGAATAGTCAATGCATATCGAATCAAACTCTTTCCGAAGCCACCCTTCCGGGTCCCTTTGGCATCATTCCTATGAGTCAGGGTGTTGATTACACTGCGCCGCATGATAGGGATAGGCTGCCTGGTGTTGCTCTGCCTTGTGGAAAGGAGTGAGTGGTGCAATTGATCAATGTTACAATGTATTATAATATATAGAAAAAGGACCAGAGCCGATTCATAGTTGGCGCATATCAAATCCCACTGGTATTTCCGAAGCCACCTTTCCTTCAACCCCTTTTTTGGATCGTTACCGTGCGTCAGGGTACTGTTCATACTGCTCTCCATGATAGGAATAGGCTGCCTGGTGTTGCCCTGCCTTATGGGAAGATGGGAGCAGCTACATAGGTACCATGGCAAAAAAATCTCACGACCGGATAGACACACACGTAGAATGTGCTATGCAGGCGGTTTATAGTAGTTGGATAGCTAGAGGGGCTGTTTGGCAGGGATGAAAGGAGTGTCAAGGGTTGGTCTGCTGTAGCACGTGCCTTCGCACTTACGAGGTTGAAAGGTAATGAAAATTGGACAAGTGAGGTTACAAAACATGCAACTAGTGCGTCCGTAGAGAGATCAGGGACTAGCAGAGGAAACAGAAGGAAGAAAAGGAAACAAACAAAACTACAAAAGCAAAACGGGGTGTTGCGAGAATCGAACTCGCGGCCTCTCGCACCCAAAGCGAGAATCATACCACTAGACCAAACACCCACGTACGAGGCTCCGTATTTTATGTATAAGTTGTTAATACAACAATGGTTTTCATCATCACAGGAAAAGCAGCATGATTTCCTGCACCATCGCTGGCGGCGTCGCCTGCAGTGTCGCCCGCAGTGTCGCCCGCAGTGTCGCCCGCAGTGTCGCCCGTAGTGTCGTCCGCAGAGTCGCGCGCAGTGGGTCTCGCAGTGTCGCCTAAAACCACCCATGTGAGCCACAGCTGGGCGTTCTCGGTGCCCCATCAACAGCAGCGCCAACAGCGGCGCCAACTGCGGCGCCATCTGCTGCGTTTCCTTACCTACCCTTTTCCAGGTACGGTTGAGCCCCCACGGAATGCGGGGAGTGTACTTTCGGGGAAGGCGCTTCTTCTCCGCAGATTCTTTCCCCTCCTCTCCAACTACCCAGTTCCCTACACAATCCCGCTCCCTAATACCCAGTCCCCTCTCCCCCCTACCCAATCCCCTCTCGTCTCCTACCCAAACCCCCCTCCCATCAACCCAGTCCCTTCCCCTCCTACCCAGTGCCCTCTCCCCCTTACCCAATCCCCTCACCCCCCCTCTTCCCCACTACCCAATCCCCTATCCACCCTACCCAATACCCTCTCCCCTCCTCCAAAATTCTCCTCTCCCCAACTTCCCAAACCCCTCTCCCCTTTCCTTGTGGGGCCCACAAGGAAAGAGAGAGTCCCACGAGCGGAGAGAGAGGCCCACGTGGGGAGAGAGAGGCCCACGTGGGGAGAGAGAGAGGCCCACGTGGGGAGAGAGAGAGGCCCACGTGGGGAGAGAGAGAGGCCCACGTGGGGAGAGAAGCGCACTTCCGTCTCAGCTATCTTTCTGTCCTTCCCTTGTCGCTCTCCTCATGCCTGGATGGAGTTCTGTCCCACGTGTGCCAACATGCTGCTGGTAGAGCAGGCAGGTGCACCTGGAGCAAGAGGCACGCGTCTTCTGTCTCAGCTATCTTTCTGTCCTTCCCTTGTCATTCTCTGCGTCCTCTCAGCATTTCAAACCATAAACGGAGCTCTGCCCCACATGCGCCAACATGCCGCAGGTGGAGCAGGCACACGTGGGGCGAGCGATGCATGGCAGCGTGGTCTATTCACCCTGCCTCCCCATGCCTTTCCCCTCCTGCCCATGTGTATCAGCAGCAGCACTAAATGGAGTTCTGCCCCACATGCGCCAACATGCTCCTGGTGGAGCAGGCACACATGGGGCGAGAGGCGCGGTTCTTCTGTCAGACGTGCCCCTATGTGTATGGCATCACCAGGAAGGTGAGTTGAATTCCATACAGTCAATGCTAGTCAACGCCAGTCAATGTCTTGGTTCTTCAGTCAGACGTGCCCCTATGTGTATGGCATCACCAGGAAGGTGAGTTGAAATCCATACAGTCAATGCTAGTCAACGCCAGTCAATGTCTTGGTTCTTCTGTCAGACGTGCCCCTATGTGTATGGCATCACCAGGAAGGTGATTCACTCCAGTCAACGTAGGTCCAAGCAGGTCACAGTCAATGAAAGTCAATGAGGTTCTTCTGTCAGACGTGTCCCCACCCCATGTGTATGGCGTCACAAGAAAGGTGGGGTGATTTGTTCCAGTTGATGCAAGTCAACGCAGGTCAATGGCTTGGTTCTTCTGTCAGATGTGCCCCTATGTCTATGATGTGTCACCAGGAAGGTGAGACTCCTGTCAAAGAAAGTCAATGCTAGTCAACGTCAGTTACGCGTTATACCTCCTCCCCTCCACTCTCCCCCCCAACCCCTCTCCCCTCACACTCCGCCCGCCCGCCCCCTCTCTCCCCCACACACAATGCAGATTTCAAGGCGACAACTGGTGGTGCAAAAGGAGGTGGATGACGTGTTGGGAGGGGAGGACGCATGGAAAAATGTTGACAAAACGGAAGGTGAGCATGTATCAAATTATTATATCACCTGCATAGTATGGGAGAAAAATGGCACTTGATTTGCGAGCGCAATTGATGATTTATGTTGCTCCTTTGTTGTGCTCATTACGATGTTTCTATGTGCAGCCTCGTGTCCCAAGTGTGGTCATTCACAGGCATTCTTCATGCAGATTCAAACCCGATCTGCTGATGAGCCCATGACAATATTTTACAAGTGTTGCAACATGAGGTGTGGCTATCGATGGAAAGAAGGTTAGCTATTGTATTACATTTCAGCTTTCTAAAAGTGTACGTACACCCTCACGTCACGTAGTCTATAACGAATAAATTCTCAGGGTTCTTCTAGGTTCCGAGATTCACGGATGCTTGGAACTTTTGGCCAATCAAACACGCCCCTCGAAATATTTGAATACCATGCGATGCGAACCCAGCTACCCATGCGATTGTTTCGCCAACAAGCTCGATGATGCGCGAAATACCCCCTGGAGACCTCAGCTGCGAGTCTGGCGGAAGACCTGCGTCCGCACAAATCAGGTTTGTCGTTCGCACACCAATATATCCCAGACCGGTGGGGGCAAGCCTCCGCTGGCTGGTTGGGAAGTTCGGGACCTTTCAAGAGGCTTAGCGAGCCTCCACGAACCATAGAACACATGCCAAACCAGAGCAAAGCCAACATACCTGATTGGTCGTAGATGTCAAACCAACCACCCCACGTTTCGTTACCGTCCGAACCTCGGCCATGCCGCTTTCATTGGCGTTTGCACCTTTCCCAACCTTTCGCCCGCAAGTTCGCCCCTACCTGCGCCTCGACAATCCCTTGGCGGCAGTGAAGGCAGGCAAGCGAGAGGTTTGGTTGGACATTCGATACGACACATCCGCCAATTGCATAGTCATTCATTCACCCACCTTGTTTCCGCCCCTGCCTGCTATCCTCCATTCTCATCCACACCACACCACTCATCCCTTCAAATCCCAGCACCCCTGAATTTCTAGCCAGCCCCAACTCAAGGCTGCTTGTGCCCCTTCATTATGCAATAGTGGAATCTATTCCACAGGTCAGGGTCTGTTCATTCTGCCGCAGTTTCTTTGATAAACTCAAAGCTCCCTGAGGCCCCATTGCGGCGGAGGCGCGGCCATCTTGTCGGGTCAGGGTCCGCGCTTGCAGCCTAATCCCCGCCGCATATCTCGCAGTGATAATTTCGCCGGGTCTTTTCCGCAGTCACGCGCGCATTGCACGCGGGCGGAAACATGGCGCGCGCTTGCGGATCTGCGCGCGGATCTGCGCATCTCCAAGTGCTGGTCGTTCTCCTCGCGCTTCTCGTCGCCCCATCCCTAGGCAAGTCGCCGCCGCCTCCGCCCCACAAGTCCCCCCCTCCCCCCAAGGCCTCCCCTCCCCCCGACGCCTCCCCTCCAACCAACGCCTCCCCTCCAACCAAGGCCTCCCCTCCGCCAACCAAGGCCTCCCCGCCCCCTCCTCCCCCAGTCGCGGCACCCGCTCCGGAGCCTACTCTGTCCCCCTCCCCAACGCCTGCGCCGTCTCCAACGCCCGCGCCTTCCCCAACGCCCGCGCCTGCCCCAACGCCCGCGCCTTCCCCAACACCCGCGCCCTCACCGACGCCCGCGCCCGCGTTCGTCGATTCGCCCATCGCTCCGCCCATCGCTCCGCCTATCCCTCCCCCTGTCCCCGCCCCGCAACCCGCGCCCGCGCCTGCCCCCGCTCCATCCTTGCCCCCCGTTCCCCCGCCCACGCCACCCCCCGAGATCTCTCCGCCCACGCCTTCCCCCGAGATCTCTCCGCCCGCGCCGCCCCCAGTTGACGCCCCAGCTCCTCCGCCAATAAGGGGAAAACCTCCGCCGAAATTCCCCCCGGTGGATTCCGCCCCCCCGTCGGAGGCAGGGGGGATGAACCAGGACAACTTTCCGGGAGACCAGTATATTCCGCCGGATGAGGACTACGCATCTCCGCCGTACAATGTGGCGCAATCGCTGAATCCGGCCGCGCCGCAGCTGCCGCCGCCCCCGCCGACACCTGCGCCGCCCGCGCCGTCGAGCGGACCGAGCACCGGAGTGATCGTGGGGACGGTGATTGGAGTGATTCTCGGAGTTGGCGCTCTGTCGTTCGGGATCTGGATCTGCATGCAACGCTCGCGAAACGCCGCTCGCGCGGCTGGGCGCGGTGGTTACGGCGACGTGAATTTGTAACCCGTTTCTGGTTTCGCTGAGTTACCACGGCGGGTGTCGCGGATCAAGAAGCTTTCGTTTGAAGCCGATTCGTTTGATGCCAGTGTGCTCGCGTCAGCGATCGGAAGAACAGTGAGTTGCAGTATGGTTATAGCAGGATTGGGACTTCGTTTCGGTAATGAAGCGGCTTGCTTGAGATCTGCTACTAACGAGTAGATTGGTCGAACATTTTAATAGTTGTAAGTCTAGGTTAAGACCTTTCAAGTGATCTCATTCCCCATGTCCCCATTGAGCGAGCATTTGGGTGTTCAAAAATTTATCACAGGCTAAATAAGGGCACGGAATGAAACAACCCTCAGGAATTTGAGTTCCACAATCATTGTCATTTTTGCCTTCCCTATTCCCCACTCCCCATCCCCCTATCCACCCACTACCTCGTTCCCCGTTCAACACACCCATCTCCCGCTCCTCCGTATCCCGTTTTTCCCCCTATTCTCCGCTCCCTATTCTCCGCGTTCCATCCCCCTTCTTTCCCGTCTTTTCCATACTCCCTCACATCAAATTCGCTGTTCTGCCCCTCCCCTTTCCCCCCCACCTCCCTTCTTCGTCGCTCTTCCTCCCTCTTCCTCCCTCGTTCTCTCCTCTCTTCCCTCTTCCTACCCCCTTCCTCCACTCTTCCTCCCCTAATCCTTCACCATTCCTCGCCAGCCTTCACCTTCACTTTCCTTCCTTACAACTGCATCCCCCCTCGCCAGCCTTCACCTTATTACCTTCTTCTTTCCCTCCCTCCTACCCTCCCTCCCTTCATACCTCCTTCCAACCTGTCATCCCTCCCGCGCCCTCCCTCCCGCCCCTGTCCTCCCCCACCGTTTCTCTCTTGTCCCCCCCGTGCCTCTCTCTCTCTCTCTCTCTCTCTCTCTCTCTCTCTCTCTCTCTCTCTCTCTCTCTCTCTCTCGATCCCTCTCTCTCGATTCCTCTCTCTCGCTCCCTCTCTTCCCCCCTCTCTCTTTCCCCCTCTCTTTTCCCCTCACTCTCCCTCTCTCTCTTTCCCACTCTCTCTTTCCCTCTTTCTTTCCCTATCTCTCTTTCCCTCTCTCTCTTTCCCTCTCTCCTTCGCTCTCTAGCGTTCCCGCACCTTCTCCCTCGCTCATTTCCCCCCCGCTCATTCCCCCCCGTGTCGCTTGCGACCTCCCTCTCTCTCTCCCCTTCTTTGTTCTCACATACGGTACTGCTGCTCTCTGTAAATTTCCGTGTGGTTCAATAAGTTCTGAAGTGTAGGTTTCACAAACATGTATACCAAGCAGTGGTGAAGTAGCACTACATACTGAGTGAGGCTGGTTCCACTGCACAGCCACCAGTGAACCGACATCCTGCACACGTGAGAGAGCCTCATTGGGTATACAGAAATACCAACCTTCTTACTAGAGTGGAAAAGTTATCATCTCAGCATACTAAACCGTAGTGAAGCGCTCTGTCCCGGGTTTCGAAAATATCACCTCGCTTTGTCCCTGCTTGCGTGTTTCGCCTCAGAGGTGGCAAACAATTATTGGACGGCCTTGGTTTCGCCCACCCCACACCAACTTCCACATGGTTTACTGTAGCATGTGGGCGCCTCTGCAGCAGCAGCAAGCAGGCACTGACAGCGCATCAATGCGGAAATTTCCCCTCACAACCATATAGGACTGTTCTCCACCGATTTAAAACAGTTTAAACCGAATTGAAGCTACCCTGTTGGGCAATGAATGGGGCGTATGGCGGCGTGTTGCACACTATTTTCGCCTTCAGACATATTTGTTTGTCTCAGCAACACGATAATGCGCTCAAATCCACTTTTCCGTTCCTAGAGAAGATTATAATAAGTCAAGTTGTTTACCACCGCTCTCTGCCTGCATAGTTGCGGACCGACGTCCCGGTAATTACTTACTCTAATACTATTATTCCGGTTTCTAGTGTCCTAAACTCAGCGAAGCTACATAGCTAGAGAAAAGCGCCATGAACCCGAAGCGCGCAGGCTGGAAGCGCGCCAGCCAGCGACTCGCTCGTGCGAGCGCTTCTCGCGTCGTTCGCCTTCTTCCTCTTCGCAGCGTTCGTTTGCATGATTCTCATCCTCGTTACAGGCGCATCCGTTACCATCTTCGCCGTTCCACCCGTCATAGTTGAGAAGAAACCGGCGGAAGCGCAAGGCGGAGGCTCCGCGGGAGGCGCAGGCGCAGCGGCGGGGGAGGCGGGCGGAGCAGCAGGAGGAAGCGGAAAGGAAAACGTTCCGTTTCTGTCGGACTACGATTTATCGAAGCCAATCGTCGGAGGGCCTGAGAGGAAGAAGCAGACGATCGACGAGGCGGACTTCACCCATGGCGAGGCTGTTTATCAGGTGCGCTCATAACGAGTACAATGTCACATGGTTGGCTTTCGTGGTTGGTGAAAGGAGAGACTCATTTGAACTCGCTATGAGGTGCTTCTGTAAGTGAGAAAAAATAGGCTGTGCTTTAATTTCTAGATTCTGACTGCACACAATGAGCCGAGTCTGAGTTTTGAGGCGGGTCGACAGACAAACGAGCCCTTGAATGCTCTAAAGAATCAATGAATGGACGGTGACGCGTAACCGGGTAACACATTTCCCCCCATTCTCCCCACATTCCCTTGAATGCGCAAAACAACAATGAAGGGAGGGTGACACGTATCAGGGTAACACGTTTCCTCCCCCACATTTTCCCCACATTCCCTCCCTCCCCCACCCCCCCACTCCCGTCCCGTTTCCGCACCCCTTTTCGTCCCCCCAGATGCACCTGGTGCAGCGAATTGAAATGATGGGCGGAAGCAAGCGCAACTTTCCCCACCTCCCGCAACTACCCCCACCCCCGTCCCCATTCTTCCCCCCAGATGCACCTGGCGCAGCGAAACGAAATGATGGCGGAAGCAGGCCCAAGCCGCCCCAACTCCCTCCGATCTCCCCCCCGCCATTTCCCCCACCCCACTCAACTCCTCCTCCCCCTCCCCCTTCCCTTTCTTTCTTCCCCCCAGATGCACCTGGCGCAGCGCAACGAAATGATGGGCGGAAGCAGGCCCAAGCCGCCCTTCCGCGGATGGAATGCGGGGAAGGTGAGAGCGGGAGGGGAATGGAGACGGAGGGAGAGGTTGGGGGGGTGGGGAAGAGAGGGGGGGGTGTAGTGGGGGGGGGATAGCCTGATAGGGAAGGCGCCCTAGAGGAAACGGATGGAGGGAAGGTGGGGCGGCTGGGGGGGTTGGGGAGCAGAATTGTGGGAGGGAGGGTTGGGATTGGGTGTATGGGGGAGGGTGGAGGTTTATTTGGAAGGGGATTGGGGGAGGATGAGAGGAGGAGGATGAGGGGAGGGTGGGAGGGAGGATGAGGGGAGGGTGGGAGGGAGGATGAGGGGAGGGTGGGAGGGAGGATGAGGGGAGGGTGGGAGGGAGGATGAGGGGAGGATGAGGGGAGGATGAGAGAAGGATGAGAGAAGGATGAGGGGAGGATGGAAGGATGAGGGGATGATGGAAGGATGAGGGGAGGATGGAAGGATGAGGGGAGGATGGGAGGACGGATTACGGTAAGTGATGTTTTTCCGAGCTTTCAAAACACATCAGAGTGGCGCAGCGGAAGCGTGGTGGGCCCATAACCCACAGGTCCGAGGATCGAAACCTCGCTCTGATAGTTCTGTTTCCCAAATAGGATTTGTAACGTTTATGCTGCACTGCATTTGTACTTTGATTCCCAGTACAGAATCTTGGTGCGAGGAAGGCTATAAGGTTGTAATGTGTACAGTACACCAGCTATGTTGGTGTTACTTTTGAGAATGATGTGTACACCACGCATGCACAACCATCGTGGATCTCCCAACCACGCAACCTATCCCCGAATTCTGAAATTGGGAACCCTCCTATAATTTCACCCCCTACTACGTTCATTCCTTTAAAAGCATTATATAACTACTACCCTGCTTCTCTTCTGTTCTTTATTTTCCTATACCCAACCGTTACAGGTGAAGGAGGTGTTTCTGTCGCCCATGTATCCCTGTAGGCGCCAGCAGAAGCTTGCCAGGAAGGGTGAGGCTGCATGGGTAAGTAATCGTTCCTAATGTAGTACATCCATAAGTTCTTCAGTGCACACATAGATACCCGAATTTCGCCTCAGATAAGCTCGGAACGGGGGCGTTAAAGATGCATCTCGGTTTAAAGATACCCCAATTTAAAGATGCCTCAGTTTTCTCACTAATTGCCCCATTGTGATTGCGCAATACTTTGTGCCCCAAACCCCCGATGCCACTTATTCTTAGTCTTCCGCGTCTCTCCCCACTTTTCATTTGCGTGTATTTATTTGCAGTGGATTTGTAACGTCGTGAAGATTCGCCGCAATCCACATCCCATTATCTACAGGTACAGTAATATTTACAGGTGCACTGAACTGATGACTAGAGGTATAACAAAGCCTACATTTACGGTAATATCCAACAATACTCAAAGGTGCACGCCACGCTCTGCAGGTATATTATTATGTACTAGTTTCACTACACGCCAATATCATATGCATTTCCCTCTTTCATTTCAACCTGCTTGATTCACCCCATCCTTTTACTAGAGAGATATGCGTCTCTCCACCCCACCCTTTTCACCCCTCTCTTTGCTCCTCTCCTCCCACTCTCTCTCTTTCTCGCACACACGGCAACGGCAACACACTTGTGCACACACACTCACCCGCACACGCACACACACACACACAGCTTTTCCCACCCTCTCCCCCCTCCACACCCACCCACACACACTCACCCACACACCCCACCAGCATTGGTCCAGCAGTGCACAGGGTTTCACACTGAGCAGCGCTGCTTCGCTCGGCTTAGCGACGCCTTGCGCGCCAAGTTTCCTAATGCTACTGAGTTCCCCAACTAGACAGACCTGCTTAGGCGTGATGTACCTATCTTTGATCTTGACTATGAGGCTATTCTTGCTGCCATGTATGCATTGACTGTTAGTGCTGAGGGTGACTGCTACTTGTGTGTGCCGCCTGACCCAGGTATAGCCCCAGGTATAGCGCCTGTGGCACTAGGTGCTTTTGAGTCTGCTCCCCCTGGTACTGCGTCCGCACAGGCCTTGCACACCTTCACACTTGACTCTGGTGCTTCCCGCTGTTTCTTTCGCGACAGCACCACAGTCACTCCCCTCCCTGCACCTGTTCCTGTCTCGCTGGCTGACCCCTTTGGGGGCCCAGTGCTTGCACGGTCTTCCACTGTGCTTCCGTGTCCGGCGGTCCCGTCTGGTGAGCTGTCTGGTCTCCACCTCCCCTCGTTCTCTACGAACTTGGTGAGCAACGCCGTCCTTCAGGATCACTGGGTTGACACCTTTACTCCTGGAGGACAGCGTGTGACGATCTGCACGTGCTCCCGGACCAGCCGTCACCTGGCCACGTTCACACGTGCACCTGGGTCTAGTCTGTACACCCTCACCATTGCGTCACGCTACACCCCTTTGTCCCCCCAGCTGTACGCGTCTGCTCAGGTAGCTACCCAGTGTGAGTGTCGCCGCCTGTCGCACGACACTCTCCTGTGGCACCACCGCCTTGGTCACCCCTCCCTGCCTCGCCTTCGTAGCATGCACTCTCGCTACCTGGTCTCTGGCCTTCTTGAGTCTCTGCCTGCCCTCCCTCCCTCGCCTGCGCCGCCCTGCATTCCTTGCGTCGAGGGGCGGCAGCGCGCCGCTCCTCACTCCTCCTCGTTTCCTCCCACAGAGGCTCCCCTGCAGACTCTCCACATGGACGTGTGGGGCCCAGCCCGCGTCCATGGACAGGGCCACGAGCGGTACTTCCTGCTGGTCGTCGACGACTACACGCGTTACACCACGGTCTTCCCCTTGCGCAGCAAGGAGGAGGTCCCTGATGTTTTGATCCCCTGGATCCGCGCTGTTCGTCTCCAGCTCCGCGAGCGGTTCCAGTCGGACTTTCCTGTCCTGCGTCTGCACTCTGACAGAGGTGGTGAGTTCTCCTTAGACCTCTTGGCAGCCTTCTGTGCGGAGCACGGCATCCGCCAGACGTTCACGCTTCCGGCCTCTCCGCAGCAGAATGGGGTTGCTGAGCGCCGCATTGGCTTAGTCATGGAGGTTGCTCGTACCTCCATGATCCATGCTGCTGCCCCCCATTTTCTGTGGCCGTTTGCGGTCCGCTACGCCGCGCATCAGCTCAACCTCTGGCCCCGTGTCTCCTTGCCGGAGACCTCGCCCACACTGCTGTGGACGGGGAAGGTTGGCGATGCGTCGCGTTTCCGGGTCTGGGGTGCTCGTGCCTTTGTCCGCGATACCACCGCGGACAAGCTCTCCGCTCGCGCCATTCCCTGCGTCTTCCTTGGCTTTGTCCCTGACGCGCCTGGCTGGCAGTTTTACGACCCCGCCTCGCGCCGTGTCTTTCCGTCTCAGGACGTCACCTTTGACGAGTCCGTCCCCTTTTACCGTCTCTTTCCCTACCGCACTGCCCCTCGCCCCCCCCCCGCCGCTCTTTCTCGCCCCAGGTCCTCCCCAAGTAGACCCCCTCCCCGCGCCAGGTCCTGCTCCTTCAGGTGTTTCTCAGGTAGACCCTCCCGTGCCTGCGCCTGTTGAGGTCACTGGTGACTCAGGTCCTGCTGGGGGTGGTGCTGTCTTTGGGGGTGCGGAGCTTGGGGTTGCTGAGCCTGGGGGTGCGGAGCTTGGGGGTGCTGAGCCTGGGGGTGCAGAGCTTGGGGGTGCTGAGCCTGGGGGTGCGGCGCCTGCGCATGAGGACCCAGGAGGTGCTGAGCCGGGGGGTGCGGAGTCTGGGGGCGCTGAGCCTGAGCGTGAGGAGCCTGGAGGTCCTGAGCCTGGGGGTGCTGTGTCTGGAGGTGCTGAGCCCGAGCGTGAGGAGCCTGGGGGTACTAAGTATGGGGGTGCGACGCCTGAGGGTTTCTGAGTCTGCTGCTGCGCGGTCTCCTTGGGGTAGCCGCCTTCGTCCGCGTGTGCCTCTCACCTCACAGCAGCTGCACGACTGGTACGGTCGCCGTCAGGGTCGCGCTTCTGGAGCTCGGGGCTCTGCCGCTGGAGGTACTTCTGCTGACGTCACTGGAGCTGGGAGTGGTGCTGGTCCCGGAGGTGCTCGTACTGGAGGTATTGGAGGTACTGGAGCTGCTGGGGCTGGAGGTGCTGCTGAGCCTGGGGGTGCTACTGCTGGAGACCCTAGGTCTGGGGGTGCTGCTGCTGGAGACACGGAGGCTGGAGACCCTGGGACTGGAGGTGCCGGTTCTGGGGGTGCCGCTGAGGGTACTGGAGCTGCTGAGGGTGCTGGAGCTGCTGAGGGTGCTGGAGCTGCTGGAGGTGCTGGAGCTGCTGCGGGTGCTGGAGCTGCTGAGGGTGCTGGAGCTGCTGAGGGTGCTGGAGCTGCTGGAGGTACTGGAGCTGCTGAGGGTACTGGAACTGCTGGTACTGGTGGCACTGCACAGCCGCGCCTGTTCTTTGCTCCACCATCTCCGTCGTCTCTGCCACCGCCTGACTCCGTACTTCGCCAGGTTCTTAGCCTCCCGTCGTCTAATGGTCTTCCGTTACAGCCTGGCTCACCTCTGCCTGCTCCTTCTCCTTACGCTGAGCAGACAGGGGGCGTTGCTATGCGTCGTGAGCCTGCGTCGCGTCCTGTCTCACCTGTCCGTTCTAGTCGTTCCAGTCTTCATGTTCCTCGTCAGCGTCAGCCGGCTGTCCCCAGCCCTTCCCTTGTAGTCCATCGTCCTTCCTCTCCTCCGCAGCGTGTTCCTCTGCCGTCTCCTCCTGCGTCTTCTCTGCCTGTTGTTCCGGACTCTGAGTCTGACCAGTTTCGTGCTGAGCACCCTACTGTCACGCGTCTGCTAGCCACTGTTGTCACTGACCCGTCGTTTGAGTCTACTGCTGCGTCTGCCTTAGTCGCTGAGCTTGTTGACTTTGCTACTGCCTATCGTCTAGACTACGCTGCTAGTCTTGTTGCTGAGTCTGAGTCTGTCTGTCCTCCGTCCGTTGGGGGTGAGTGTGCTCTTGGCACGAACGTCCTTGAGGACAGACAGGAGGAGTCTGAATGCTTTGCCGCTGCTTTACCTCATCTCGTGTCCATGCTGATTGCCCCTGAGGGAGACCCGGATGCACCAGACATCCCGACCCCGCGCTCTTACGCTGAGGCGATCGCCGGTGAGTACTCCTCTCAGTGGCAGACAGCCATGGACGCAGAGATGGCATCCTGGAAGTCCACAGGCACTTAAGTTGACGAGGTTCCCCCACCTGGGGCGAACATCGTCAGTGGCATGTGGATTTTCAGGGTGAAGCGGCCGCCGGGTTCTCCGCCTGTCTTCAAGGCGCGTTACGTTGCACGAGGTTTCAGTCAGCGAGAGGGAGTAGACTTCTTCCAGACCTTCTCCCCCACCCCCAAGATGACCACTCTTCGGGTGCTGCTGCACGTTGCCGCTCAGCGTGACTACGAGCTTCACTCTCTTGACTTCAGCACAGCCTTCTTACAGGGCAGTCTGCACGAGGAGATCTGGCTGCGCCGCCCACCTGGCTTCACTGGGTCGTTCACTCCTGGTACCCAGTGGAGCCTCAGGCGGCCGGTCTACGGTCTCCGCCAGGCGCCACGTGAGTGGCACGACACACTGAGGACGACACTTGCGGCTCTTGGGTTTGCTCCGTCGACTGCTGACCCGTCGATGTTTCTGCGCACTGACACTTCGCTGCCGCCGTTCTACATCCTCGTGTACGTCGACGACTTGGTCTTTGCCACTGCTGACACTGAGGCTCTCGCCCTGGTGAAGTCGGAGCTGCAGAAGAGACACACGTGCACAGACCTGGGTGAGCTGACAAGCTATCTTGGCTTGCGGATCACCCGGGACAGAGCACGCCGCACCATCACACTGACTCAGTCACACATGGTGCAGCAGGTCCTTCAGCGCTTCGGCTTCACCTGGTCCTCGGCACAGCCCACTCCTCTGGCTACAGGTCACTCGCTCTCAGCTCCACCTTCGGACGAGTCCGTAGAGCCGAGTGGTCCTTATCCAGAGCTAGTGGGCTGCCTCATGTACCTGATGACCTGCACTCGTCCTGACCTTGCGTACCCTCTTGGCCTTCTGGCTCGCTACGTGGCTCCTGGTCGGCACCGAAAGGTGCACATGGATGCTGCTAAGAGGGTACTACGCTACCTGTGCAGTACATCGGGCATGGGGCTCGTGCTTGGAGGACGGAGCGACGTTGTCCTCACTGGGCACTCAGACGCTTCTTGGGTTGACGACCAGGCTACGCAGCGGTCGTCACAGGGTTACACCTTCAGCCTTGGCTCTGGTTCAGTTTCTTGGCGTTCTACACGCTCGTCTTCAGTTCTCAGCTCCAGTTGTGAGGCTGAGATCTACGCCACAGCCATGGCTGCACAGGAGTTACGCTGGCTCACCTACCTGCTGACCGACCTGGGAGAGCGGCCTCGTTCTCCTCCAGTGCTGTACGTCAATAACAAGGCAGCCATTGCCTTGTGTCAGGAGCACAGACTGGAGCACAGAACAAAGCACATCGCTCTGCGTTACTTCCTGGCTCGAGAGTTGCAGCAGCGGGATCAGCTTCGTCTTGCTCACGTGGCCACTCGGGCCAACACTGCTGATATATTCACCAAGGCACTTCCGTCTGGTGATCATCAGCGCTTTTGTACTTTGTTGGGCCTTGTGCCTATGTTTCCACACTTGCTGTAGATTCTGCTTGTACTGTGATCTATACATATATACCTGCATGCTTGCTCTTGTTAGGTAGTGATCACTGAGCCTTTGCTGCATATACATCTCTGCATGTGAACTGGCCTTGTGGCCTGTTGCTAGTGCTCAGACTGCGTGGTGACGTTGTGATCCACCCTGAGCTTGCTTTGCACTTCCTGACTGGTCTTGTGACCCTCTGTTCTCCCCCACTTTGCCTATGGGGGTGTGTCAAACATACATTTATATGTTATAGTTTGGGTAGGCTTTGTGGGGTACTCACTGTGGGGTACAACCCATTAGGTTACTCTTTTGTACCAACCTTCTCCATAGTTGAATCATTCCCTTGCCTTAGTCTCGACATCTTGTGATCGTCTGTTGTATTTGCTATCTCCCACTTAGACTATGGGGGTGTGTCAAACTATATGTTTGTGTTCTCTCTAGGCTATAGTGGGTTAGCCTACAAGGGGTACACCACTTTAGGGTTAGTACTTGTACCCAACTCATTCATAGTTCATTCATTCGTGCACAGTGGTTCTGACAGTATAGCCTCCTACGAAAAGCCTCACAGGCTCCTACCCATTGAGCTGTCCCCACATCGTATACCGTACAAGCCTCATTGGCCCTCGTATGCGAATATGTTTGCTATAGGCCATCTGATGGAATTATATTTACATACATTTTTAATACGATTGTGTAACGACGTTGCACAATGCACATACTACTGCGATCAGACGTTGATCGTAACCAGGATCACCTCAGGAAGGTTCGCACACAACTAGGTAATGGTGGTGGGCCATTGAACTCAAATCAGAGTGAATGTAAAATGATTGAGATGATTTAAAACATGCAAATACATACATATAAATTAGAGTACAAGGTGGGATACGAAGCGACCTATCTAGCAATGTACTCTAAGGGGTACATTCCCTTCCCGTATTGCAGCGAAACTCAACCGTACGACTCCAGACGGTTACGAATTGCTCGGGCAGAATCCTCGCCACTGCTGCTGCCTGATGCTGTCTGCCCTGACGGTCCAAATCCTTCGTAACCATACGACCCTTCGCGTCACTTCTGCCTGTTCGTCTTCACACTCGGTACTGCATGCTTTGGTTGCTACTGTCAGGAGTGCACAGTAACACTTCATATTTTAATATTCGTAACACATACTACCAGGGTTACGAAGTCTATAATTAGTGTTATTGATTATCTCAAATTGAATCTTGCATATGTACAATTTAGCTTTCCTAGTTTTGTGCGTCGGAGAAGTTTGCGTTAAACCCGATAATGAATTGTGTAGTGTTTTCGAAGGTTTAGGGCACTCCACATCGTGCTTGCCGATCCCTGACGTGGCAAAGTATATATTCTGGTAACTTGTAGCTTCCCCTATTGAAGGGCAGGAAGAAAGGGTTTTTGAGCCAACCATTGAGCCGCCATGAAACGACTCAGCAGTCCAGAACATGTGGGCTTTCCTTCGACACATCAGCCTCCGAAGCGACCGACATAATCAAGGTTTGCAACCAATCATGTGCCACCAACAGCCTAATTGTCACCGTTTCGAGACGCTGATGACGTGGCTGGTTTCGGTCTGGCTGGCTAAACCTGTGGCTCGGTCGGAGCTCCGGTAGGTTGAAACTTGAAACTCGGGGTGAAGCCTCTTCACCTCAACCAGAGCAAGGCTTTTGGTCTGGTCGCATACCGAGCCACGATATTCTCTGTCAAGCCTCGTTGAGACAAGCCACCACTTTCGCCATCGATATTGGATCCGAATTTTGAATTGGTCGATGAGAGGGTTTCGTTTCACTTTGGTGTGAGCTTCGATATTTCAGTTCTGGCTCGGACCAGAGTTGCCCGCCTGATCGAGTTCGTTGGCCAGCTTTGCTGTGGCCTTCCACTCACTAGACAGTCGTAACCGCGGTTCCTGGGAGCCAGTGCAGCGCAGATTTCCCAAAGCCAGCTCAGCCAATCAGGAGCTGATTGTATTCCGTCGCCATGTCATGCGCAGGAACCTCACACAGGAGTTAAAAACTCTGGATCACCTTTTGAACCAGCAGCCAGTCACGCCTCAACCACGTGGCAGTGTGAACTTGGCGCCTCCAAGCCATCTCGAGGAAACCCCACAAAGCCTGGACGTCGGGTGTGGCTCGGCCGCAGCTCCGATCAAGGCACGGAATATAATCAGCAGCTTCAGCAATCTCGAACACAGCAACGTCGATTCAACCAAGCAAAAGAGAGACGTCTGGCACCTATCTCCAGGTCAGCAGACTTGGCAATTAAGGCTCGGACACTCGAGCCTCGAACCCAACCAATGACCTGCCCGACCAAACCTGCTCGCATCTCTTCGCATTTGCTTTCCCCGCCAAACCCGTGTCGAGCCTGGCTGGAGGCTGGATATGCTTCGGCCCAATCAGGGGCTTGTTTTGATAACCCCGCCCCGATTGGCGGGAGAAGCAAGCACCAACTGCTTTGCGAAGGTGTTTTGCTGCCTGCAAGCCTCTCTCCGTTCCTCTCCAGTTCTCTCTCCTCTCCTCTCCTCTCCTTTCCTTTCCTCTCCCTTTTACCAGACTCCAGAGCCTCTCTCTTGGTCTAGGTTCTTGATGAGTGTGTCTGGGGTTGTGGAAGAAACAGGAGTAAGGTCACGGAAAGGTTTTGACAGGAGATTTGTTCTCCTTTTGAGTGTTACTGGTTTCGCTGGTTGTTGCGATGGGTGTTGCTCGCAATGCCAGTCCCGTGACTGAGGCCGAGTTTGGCCTAGACGCTGACGCTGATAGGAATTCAATGAAAGCTGGCCGACGTTGCGGCTAGAAATTCGTTTCAGGCTTTCTAGAATACGCCGTTAGGCGTGAAGGCTTTCGTCGATAGGCCAGATTTTCCAGTCGCGTGGGTATTGTTGAAGTCAGAAATCCCGATCGTTATTCTGAGACGATGGACAGGATGAGAGAAACGAGAAAAGGTGATAAGGGTCCCGTGACCACTCCGACGCAGCGTCGGTCGAGGAGCTCCATTGGACCTAAGGAGACTCAAGGTAATTTAGATATTAGTCGATAATGCATAGTCATTTAATTACTCTATTAGATCCCGAGCCGTCTCCGAGCTTTTTAGATGATGCGAAGCTACGGTGTGGATCTGACGTTCCTTGAGGAAGTTAAGAAGATCAGTCCGCATTTTTTCATGAGCTTTAGTAAACGGTGTCGTGCTGTCGGCCATTTAGTCGTGAGATTTGGCGATTATAAGAGACTCTTTGCGAACAACTTCCCAGCTCCGTCGAACAGTTTTTTTTTTCTCCAATAGTTCGCATTTTTATTTCGCAGCCGGAGGTTCCTCGTAGCCGAGCGTTATTGGTTGATGCTGGTAGCTGGAACCGGCGAATTCTTGAGCCGTTAAAGTTTTTGTGTCGTTGATTTAAAGGAATGTCGGTGCAGTCGCCAGGTAGATGTAACCCTCACGTTAGCTCGGTAGACGTTGAACGTGTCAGGCTCGGTCGTTTTTACGAAAGGCGGCACTTTCTCCTCTCCTTCCGCGTTAATGGCATACGAGATGACTGCGGTTTTGACTTATAACGAACGGAGGTTTAGTTACTTAACTTTCGCTGGTAGTCGGTGCCTTCATGGCGCTAATATTTTACAGCAGAGCTTTAACACTGTCGTTTACCCCCTTTATCCATTTGATAGTTACCGATTCTTTTAAGCGCTTTGAGGTACAGATGGTTTATAGACGCCTGGCTTTAAGACGCTAAGAGCCTCTTTTGCTCTTGTTATGACTTTTATGTCCTTCTGCGTTAGCTTTTTCGTGGTAAAAGAAGCTCGATTTCCGTTTCGATTTCGTTGCCTAGCGATACCAAGGGACCTATGTCGAAGGGCCTTTTTTCACGACAGGAGAAAAAGCGCTCCTGTATCAGCCATATGGTTTTCTGAAGCGTTTTTGCGCATCCTACATTCTTTGCCATTTCTTGACCCACGAACAGATGCCGGGCATTCCACACCCGATGGGTCTGGACTTGAGAGCCACGGCTCACGAGGAGGAGGAATCGCGAGAGGTGACACAAGCGGAGGTGGCGGTATCAAAGGATCCAGTCGACACTCTGTCGACATTGGCGGCGGGAATAATGATGGAGCTGGTACTAACGCGTACAACTCCACGGGGTCGAATAGCCGAAAGCGAGACAAACCGAGGGTAGGCTCTGGAGGATCCAACGGCTCGAAAACGAAGCGCAAGCGGAGTGCGTCCGAGGCCGTTTCCCCCTTCTCCCCTCAAGCGGAAGAGGAGGAGGAGGCCACTCCGCCACCAGGCGCAGGCGCGGGGGCCGGGGAGGCCGCGGGGTTTAGCGCGCATGGTGATTCCCCCTCGCTCGGGGACCCGCGCGAGGACTCCCCCGCGGGATTGAGGCGTCCGCCGAAGTTCCGCCTTCCAGGGTCGAAGCTCGAGGTACGTGCGGGAAGGGGTAGGGGGTAACGTCTGGTTGTGCCTGATAAAGCATGCTGTTTTTTCTCATGTCTTTTATTGCCGCTTAACCGTTCGTGCTCGCCGTTTTCCTTGAGCTCCGTGCCTACTAGCGCTTGAACCATTGTATTGTAACGCTCCTCATCTCCCCATGCCTCCGTCTGACCGCTCCTTTTCTGCCCTCTTTCTCCCCGCGCTCCTCCCCTTTGTTTGCCCGTGTGGTTGATGCAGTCGATGGATGAGAACGGCCCCGTCACTCTCACAGCAGTGCCTCGCCGCACACGCACTGGTAAGGAGTGCAAGTTGAGAGGAACCGATGTGTTGAGTTGAACGCTTCGCCTGCTTGTCGTGGAGTATTTGCTCTTCTCTCCCTTACTCCAGTGCATTGCTATTCACTGACACTTGTACGCCTTAATGGTGTGTTCGTGATCGCGCACGTCGTTGTCATGTCTCTCTTGGTACCATGTTCCTGTGCACTACGAAGGGCTTCACGTGCCTGATTGCGTAGGCCTGGCACGTATTGTGGCTACAGAGTATGCCACAGCGCCTCACAGATGAATGAGTGGGCCGTGCAGCTTCAGCCATTCAGCCATTCGGCCTCAGCCTCCCAGTCTCAGCCTCGCCCTGTGATCCTCGTCACACGTTTTGCGCCATGGTGTCCTACTCAGGCCGAATTTTCGACCTGTCTCCTTCCCGCTCCCATCTCCATCTCCGCTTGCCTCCTCCTCCTCCTCCTCCTCCTCCTCCTCCTCCTCCTCCTCCTCCTCCTCCTCCTCCTCCTCCTCCTCCTCCTCCTCCTCCTCCTCCTCCTCCTCCTCCTCCTCCTCCTCCTCCTCCTCCTCCCCCTCCTCCTTCTCCCCCCCTTCCCCCACCTACCCGCGCCCCTCCTCCCCACCTCCCCACCTCCCCGACATTGCACTGAAACTACAGAAAGTGAAGCGTTCGTTCGGTCCTTTCAGCCAGGCCTTCTGTGCTACACGATCCTGCCTCTCGTGGAGACGCATTGCTTGAGGCTCCCCGCACTTACCCTCTCTCTCCCCTCCACCTGCTCCCAACTGAAGCCCGATCTTCCAAGCTTCATTTCCCAAACGTGACGCTTTCTGGGCTTGGAGTGGTGCATCGCAGGAAGACCACTTGGTGTTCCACGTGTGAGAAACCTCAAAAGTTCGTCTCTCTCCCCTCTTTCCTGTGTTTCTCCCTTGCAACCTGCAACCCTTTTTGTACGCTACAGCCAAGGTGAAGCGACCTTCGGAGCCCCATCACCTGGACGTGACACCCCGTTGGGACGGTGCTTGGCCTGAGGACACCTTGGTGATCCATATGTGAGGAACCTCAAAAGCTCGTCTTCCCTGCTCCCCTCCCTTGCGTCCCTGTTTGTACATTACAGCCAAGGTGAAGCGCTCTTCGGAGCCCCATCATCTGGACGTCACACCCCGTTGGGACGGTGCTTCCCATGAAGACGCCTCACCGTCCCCTGGCTCGTGGGAGAGGGACAGAGAGAGGGAGAGGAAGGAGGAGAGGAAGGAGGAGCGCGGGAGAGACAAACGGGGGGAGAGCGAGCGTTGGCATGAGGGAAATGCGCTGACGCCGCCGCTGGGGTCGCACTCCCCGTCTGTTTTCTCCTCTCCTCCTGCTGGCGCAGGGGGGGAGAGAAGAGCGGAGGAGGAGGTGGGGATGGTGCAAGAGGAAAGGCAGGAGGGGGACGATTGGGGAGTTAGTGGCGGGGATGGAGGCGAGAGAGAGGCGAGCGGGGAGAGGGAGTTGAAAGGGCAGGCGGCTATGACGCACGGCAGGGAGAGGAAGGTTATATCCGGGGACGGCTCTCACTCCCGCAAGAGGAAAACGTCTGCTGCTGCGGCTGCTGCTGCCGTTGCTGCTGTGGCAGCAGCGGGTGCTGCCGCAGCTGGTGCTGCCGGCGCTGCTATTGGCGGGTCTGCTGCAGCAGGGAAAGCAGCGGGTGCGTTTCCGGGGGAATCTGCAATGCAAAGCTCGGGTTTGCGATCCTGGCCGGGGGTGTTGAGCCTAGGGGGTGGAAATAACATAGAACAGCAGGAGGGGTCGGAAGACGGGAGAAGGCGGGCGAGTGGGAGAGAGCAGAGAGAGCATGGTTCCCACGGCGGTGGGGTTGATGCTGGGAGGGAGAGAGGGGAGGGTGAGGCGGAGCAGGAGGGAGTGGGAAGTGGGGGGGCGGTAGGTTTGAAAAGGGACCAGAGGGAACAGAGGGAGCATCGGCATCCTGTGGGGAAGAGAAGAGGGGTCAAGGAGGGGCGGGATGGGGTGCCTAGGGCCGGGAGGGAGCATAGGGAGCATAAGGATCATAAGGAGCATAATCAGCGGGGGGAGAAGGAGTCGAAAGGGGAGAAGGACGGGCATGAGCCGCAGCTGCTGCAACTGCGGCCGCATGAGACGGGCAAGAGGGGCAGCAGGCACAAGCACGACTCGCCAGCAAGCCAGGCTCGGGCTGCCGGACCTGCAGGCGGGCCTGGCTCGGAGCAGCTGGAGCTGCCGAGCCAAGGTTTTCCGGTTCAGGAGTTAGGGAAGGGAATGGCGCAGTTGAGTCAGAACCAGGGAGCGGGAACGGGGCTTAGAATACCGCCGTTCTCTTCCCCGTTTCTCCAGCAACCGCAACAGGGGTTGGCACAGCCGCTGCAGCAGCAGCAGCAGCAGCAACACGATCCTTCAGCATCACTTCATAAGCATGGGCACGGGCACGGGCATGGGCTTGCGCATGGGCATGGGCATGGACATGGGCACGGGCATGGGAAGTTGGGGCATGGGCATGGGCATGGGAGCTTGGGGCCTGTCCCTCCCCATTCCCTGCCTGACCCCATGCCTCCCCACTTACCCGCCCAAAGCAACCAAGCACTGCATGCAGGGGGACACGCACACGGACACGGGGCGTCCCTAACAGGCCTTGCCCCTGCTGCAGACCGCATGGGTGGCAGCGAGGGGGGAAACCTGGGAGGAGCCTGGGCTGGGGGCAACGAGGGAGGGAGTCTGGGAGGCGGTCGGTTTGGGGGCAGTGAGGGGGGCAGTGAGGGGGGAGACTTGAGGCTGCCTGGCGGGCAGGCAGCAGAAGGAATAGGGATGGCTGCAGGGGTTTCTGTGTCGGCAGGTGCTTCTGGGGCGCGTCTGTCTGGTGCTGGTGGTCCTGTGGGAGTGGGAGTGGGAATGGGGGAGGGGGAGCTGCGAGCAGTGCGATCCAAGCCAAGGAAGAATGAGGTCCGTGGCCCCTTGCTGCGTCCCTACTCTCTATTTTGCTCTATTTTGCTCTGCGTCTTTTGAGTGGGTGTTGGGGAGGGGGAGGAGCAGCGCGATCCAAGCCGAGGAAGAATGAGGTCGGTGGCCCCTTGCTACTATTTACTCTCTGCTTCGCTCCCCTTTCTTCTCCTTTCACCTCATCTCATTCATTGCCACTCCCTGTGCTATGAACAACTTCGTCATTTCTATTTTGTTCCTTTTTCTGGTTTTTTCCCTCCACCAGAGAGCAGCAGCAGCGGCAGCAGCAGCGGCAGCAGCGGCAGCAGCAGCAGCGGCGGCAGCAGCAGCAGCAGCACAAGCACGAGCTGAAGCCCCTGATCCAAAGGACCGGTTGGGAGGGGACATGGAAGCCTCTCACATCAGACCTTTCACTCTCCCTCCTACCCCGTCTCCTCCTGCTGCTCCTTCTGCTTCTCTCGCTCGGCCAAACGCGTCAGCAGCAGCAGAGATGGGATCTGTTTTCCCTAACAGCAGCCACGCAGCAGCAGCAGCGCCAGCAGCAGACGCAGCCATAGGGTTCATACCCCCCCACACAGACGCTGCTGCTCCTGCAGCAGCGGCAGCTGGGGGTGGGGCGGCGCATGTGGGCTGGCGCTTAGGCCAGGGGCTCGCTGCCTCTGGGGGTGGGGCTGCAGCAGAGGCTGGTGAGGGCAAAGCTGCTGGGAAAGCGGGTGGTGGGCACGGGGAAGGGGACGGAGCGTTTGCAGGGAGAGGGAGGGGAGTGAGAGGGCTGGGTCGAGGGGGACGAGGCGGGGGACGGGGAGGTGGAGGAGGGGGAGGAGGGGGAGGGGAAGGTGGTGGTGTGGCGGGTGTGGTTGTTGCAGCAGGGGGAGGAGGAGAGGCGGGAAGAGGAGAGGGAGGCAGGGGAGGAGGTGGAATAGAGGAAGGTACTGCAGCTGGTGCAGGGATCGCAGTAGGTGGTATGGGCGCTCCTGGTAGTACTGCTGCCAGTGTCGCTGCTGCTGGCGCTTCTGCTGGTGGTGCTGCTGCTGGGGCCGCATCTGCTTCTGCTGCTGCTGCAACGTCTGCGGCTGCTGCCGCGGCCGGTGGTGCAGGCATTTCCGCCGCTGCAGCAGCTGCTGCGGCGCCAGTTGCAGCTACAGGCGGGAGGAGCAGAGGAGGGGGGCGGGGCGCAGGGGGAACTGGGCCCAGAGGCGGGGGGAGGGGGAACAAGGGGGAGGGAGGAGAGGGCGGAGGGCGAGGGGGGAGGGGGGCAAGGGGCGGTAGGGGAGAGGGGGGAAGAGGAGGGGCTGGGCAGGTTGGGGCAGGCGAAAAAGTCAAGGGACGTACGGCAAAGGTGAGCTAACGTGTGACCCGTTTCTCCCAGTCACTTCTTCTTACCCAAGTTCTCCCGGTCACTTCCTTCTATCCTCTCCTTTGCTCCAAGTTCTCACGTTTCTCTTTTGCATAGCTGCCAGTCTATTGTTACTCAAGTCCTCTGTAACTGTTCCCCCCCTCACTCGTCTCCAGGCCAAAGCAGCAGCGGCAGCGGCAGCCACAGCAGCAGCAGCCGCTGCTACAGCATCTGCCCCCACGGCAGCAGGTCCTCACCCCCCGGCAGGCCGGCCAAAAGCCGGCCCAGGAGCAGCAACTGGGGCGGCAGGGGGGCCAGGGGGAGCAGGAGGGGCAGCAGGGGCGCCTGGGCCTGGCGGCAGGCCGACTGCTCCTGTGTCAATGTCAGCGCAGGAGGCAGAGGTAGCAGAGGCGCTCTTTGACTTTGCCAACCTCCTCGCGTTTGGATCAAATGAAGCTGAAGAGGAAGGGGCTGATGGCTCTGCCGCTGCTGCTGCTGCTGATGGCGCTGCTGCTGCTGCTGCAACTGCTGCTGCGGCGGCTGCAGCGTCTGTGGCGGCGGAGGCTGGTAATGCTGCTGCTGCCAATGGGGTGGCTGTAGAGGGTGTGGGTGCACAGCAAGCGGGTGTAGTTAGGAAGAGAGGGGAAGGTGCGGGGAAGAGAGAGGAGGGGGTGGGTGCAGCAGGGGGAGAAGGAGGGCGGAAGCAAGGAGGAGGGTCCAGGAAAGACGAGTCAAGGAAACGAGGGGCGAAGGCAGCAGCAGCAGGGCCTGATGGTGGTGAGTGCATGTGCTTCGGAGTGGCTGTGCTTGTCTCGGGGTGACTTTTGAGTCGACTCAAAAGTCTGTTGAGTCGACTCGAAAGTTTTTTATGTCGACTCGAAAGGCAGCAGCGGCAGGGCCTGATGGTGGTGAGTGCATGTGCTTCGGAGTGGCTGTGCTTGTTTCGGTAAGGGCCGGGATTTGCCTGCGTTTGCCTGTGGTTATATGACTCTTGAGGATTGTGGTTGCGCTCGTTTTTTTAGAATTCTCAAAGGTGGTTGCACTGTGCTACATGCCATACATATCATGCATCCCCCTTTTCCTTGTACTTCCCCCCCCGGGGCCACAGCACCTCTCAAAAAGCGGTGAGAGGCAGCAGCAGCAGCAGCGGATTTGAGACGTTAAAAAATCCGCCCCTCTTGGGTTGAAACGTTTCAGAACACCATGCACTCCTCTTCACCCCTTCCCCTCTTCCCCCCTGTACCGCCTCCCCTGTGTCACAGCACCTCTCAAGAAGCGGAGAGGGGCAGCGGCAGCAGCAGCAGCAGCAGCGGCGGCAGGGGGTCAAGCGGGGGGTGAACACTCTGCTAAAGGACCTGCAGTGGCCGCAGCACAGACCGTACCAGCAGGTGCAGCTGCAGCAGCAGGAGCGGGGGCAGCGGGAGGAGGGGGAGGAGCAGCAGGTGGGAAAGTAGGCAGTGCCCCTTCCACCCCACCGGAGGGATCAGGTCCTATGGGGCCAGTGCTTTCCCTCCCACCCACCCACGCTCCCACCAGCAGAGACTCGCAGGGACCCTTTTCCGCTGCTGTTGCTGCTGCAGCAGCAGCAGGTGGTGCTGGTGGCCCTTCAGGTGTAAACGCAGGTGCAGGATCAACGAGTCTTCTGGGCACCCCCCTTGCCTCGCCTCGCGTTGTCCTTCCTTCTCCGCCTCTAGGGTTCCCCATTGCAGCAGCGTCTGGGGCGGGGATGGGGATGGGCGCGGGGGGGCAGGGCGCAGGGGCGGCGGCTGATGTGTCTCGGCTGCTTGTGTGTGGGGGGAATGAGGCGGATGGGCGGGGGCAATATGTGGGAGGGGCGGGGGGAGCAGGGGAGGGGGTTGTGGGGGCGGGAGGTGGGGGGAGGTCGGCAGGGGGAGGGGGGATTGCGGCAGGAGTGGGGCCAGGGATGGTTGGGGGGAGGCAGAGCGTATTGGAGAAAGTCAGTCAACATCAAATTGCTGCTGCTGCTGCACACGGCCATACAGGTTCGTCAGACCTTTTTGTTTGGTGTTTTGTGCCTTGGGTTTTTTATCTTTCTCTTTTCTAGTATGCTGATTTGCGCCAATCAAGAATTGGTCTGCCTCCACTGTTGCCCTCCGCGCCCCGGCTGCCGCCCTGGCTGCTGCAGCAGGGCCCCTACACTCGCCCCCTTCGCCCCCTTCGCCCCTCCCTCTGTCTCACAATACACTCACAATATAACACCCCTGTCTCCGCCACCTCCCTCCCCGCCCCATCTCCTACAGACGGCAGCACCAGGCAGACCAAGCATGGCCCAGCCTCCTCTGCTGCCCTCCGCGCCCCTGCTGCCGCCGCCCTGGCTGCTGCTGCAGGCCCCTTACACTCCCCCTCCGCCCCTCCTGTGCCAGGCATTGCAGGGGCGGTGGGTAGCGGTGGGGGTATGTTGGGCGGGGTAACAGGGGGTGCCAGTGGGGGGGTGATGATGGGGGGAACGCAGAAGGGGCCAGAGATGGTGGTGGGGGGGCAGTTGATGGGGCAGTTGATGGGGCAGCCGTTGTTGCAGCATCCGCAGCAGCAGCAGCAGCAACTGCAGCTGCATCTGCAGCAACAGCAACAGCAACAGCAACAACAGCAGCAGCAGCAGCAGCAGCAGGAGCAGCAATCACCAAAGCAGCAACAGCAACAGCAGCAACTACAGCAACAGCAGCAGCAGCATCCTGGGTTAAACTTTCAACATATGCCTCCTGCCCAGCAACCGCAGCAGCAGCAGTCACAGCCGCGACAACACCAACAGCCCCTGCACCAACAGCAGAGCCATCAGCACCAACAGCACCACCAGCAGCAGCAGCAGCAGCATCAGCAGCAGCACCAACAACCGCAGCCAACGCAGCAGCAACAAGCACCCCAGTTGCTGCAAGCGCGGCCGCATTTGCAGCAGCCAGGTCAGCAGATGACAGGTCAGCAAATGACAGGTCAGCAGATGACAGGTCAGCAACCGACAGGTCAACAAATGACAGGGCAACAGATGACAGGTCAGCCAGTGATAGGGCAGCAGAACCTGCTACATCTGCAGCAGCACAAGGGGCAGGAGCAGCAGAGTCAGTACCAGCAGCAGCAGAAGGGACAGGAGCAGCAAAGTCAGTACCAGCAGCAGCAGTCACTGCAGCTGCACCTGAACCCGCCGCAGCAGGGAGGGGCTACGGGTGGGGCAGGTAACATAGGGCAGACGCAACAGCAGTTACAGTATCAGCCACAGCAGCAGTATCCTCAGCAGCAGCAGCAGCAGCAACACATGTTGCAGTTGCAGCAGCAGCAGCAACAGCCGCATTTACAGCAGCAGCAACAGCAGCAGCCACAGCCACAGCCACAACCACAGAAGCAACAGCAACAGCAACAACAACAGCAGCAGCAACAACAGAAGCCTCAGCTGCAACTGCAATTGCACCTGCAACCGACAGGACAGCCATCACCACAGCAGCAGCAGCAGCAAATGCAGCAATGGCAACAACAACAGCAGATGCAGCAACTTCAACAGCAGCAACAGCATATGCAACAGCAGCAGCAGCAGCAGCAGCAGCAACAGCAACCGCACATGCAACAGCATATGCAACAACAGAATCAACAGCAGCAGAAGCAACAGCAGCAGCAACAACAGAATCAACAGCAGCAGCAGCAACAGCAGCAGCAACAGCAACAGCAACAGCAGCAGCAGCAGCAGCAGCAACAGCAGCAGCAGCAGCAGCAGCAACAGCAACAGCAACAGCAACAGCAGCAGCAGCCGCAGCAACAGCAACAGCAGCAACAACAGCAGCAACAACAGCATCAGCAACAACAACAACAACAACAACAACAACAACAACAGGGTGCAACAACAACAAAGCAACTTCGGCTTCAGCCACGACCCCCTTCAGCCCTTGAGCAGCAACAACAACATCAGCAGCAGCAACAGCAGCAGCAGCAGCAATTCCTTCAGCACCACCAGCAGCAACACATGTTGCAGCTACAGCAGCCACAGCAGCAGCAGCAGCAGCAGCAGCAGCAGCAGCAACAGCAACAGTCATCCATGCCTTATCCTCACCTTGGCCCGCAACGCACACAAGCGCAACCACAGGGGCATGCACAAGCACAGGCACACGCACAGGCACAAGCACAGGCACACGCACAAGCACAAGCACAGGGAGCGCAGCCCCTGCTTCATGTTGCACCCCCCCTACCTGCCCTCGCAGCCACTGCCACTGCTCCCACTGCTACCTCTGCTGCTACTGCTTCTGCTGCCCCTCCCCACCTGCGCCCGCCCTACCCAATCGCACCCTCAGGTGCAGCCACTGCAGGTGCTACCGGGGGAGGTGCATCTGGAACAGGCACTGCTGGTCTTCTCAGTATCGCCCCTAGGGCTCTTGCTCCCAGGCCGATCGCCCCTCTAACAGGCCAGCCAAACGCAGGGGCAATGGCAGGAGGGGTTGGGGTTTCTCCCTTGACAATGCCCAACCCTGCTGCGGTTCTTCCCCCCCAAGCGGCTGGTTTTGGTTCCATGCGCCAGAATCGGATGCTGCTTCCTGTTCCCACGTTAAGCGCTGCTGCAGCTGCTGCTGCCGGACCTGGCACCGGACCTGGTGCCGGACCTGGTGGTGCTGCTGGTGGTGGTGCAGATTCAGGAGCAGGAGTAGGAGGAGCAGCAGCAGCAGCAGGAGGGGTAGTTGGAGCAGGGGTGGTGGGGGTAGGGAAGGACCAACGCCAAACGGGTAGGCCACCACTAACTTTAGAAAATCTTCTCGGTAGTGCCAGCTCAGCACGAGGTGGCGCGCACGCCACTGCAGCCCGCCCTGCCACGTCACCAGTGGCGCTCCTCCGAGGCGCCGCCGTGCCAGGTCCGGTCGCCGGCTTGCCAGGCTCGGCGGCAGGTCTGGCTGGCGCCGCGGCAGCCACCCCTGGTTCGGCGTCGCCGAACCTGTCGAGTGTTTTGGCTGCAGCTAGGGCTGCCTCTTCTGCTGCCCGTGGCACTCCCCTGGCTCCTGGTGCTCCTGGTGCTCCTGGTACTGCATCTGCTTCTCCTGCTCCTCCTCCTGCTGCTCCTACTAACGCCACTGCTGCAGGAGCCACTGCAAGTCCCCTGCTACCCACAGGAGCAGCAGCAGCAGCAGCAGCAGCAGCAGCAGCGGGTGGGGTTCCAGCTTTTCACAACTCTGTCCCCGCCTATTCTCTGCACGCTGGTGGAAACCCATCCTTCTCCCCAAATTCCCATTTGCTCACTGCTTCCCATGCTGCCTCTGCTACTCACGCCACCGCCATTGCCCAAGCCACCGCCGCTGCCCATGCCACTGCCGGTTCCCATGCCACCTCCACTCCCCCCCCGCGGCTGTTTGCTTCCCCACTCACTGCTGCAGCGCTGGCACCAGGGGGGCAGGGAGCGGAGAAGGGGGGGAAGGGCGCGGGAGATGGGGCAAAGGGGCCTGGTGGTGTGGTGGGCCAGGGAGGAGAGGGAGGAGTGGACCAGCAGACGAGGTGAGATCATGCGTTGCACTTTTGAGTTACTCTTTGCATTTTGAGGCACGTCAAAAGTGGGATGGGGAGGAGAGGGAGGAGTGGACCAGCAGACGAGGTGAGAACATGCATTTCTTTGCTGCCCCATTTCTGTGCTGCCCCATTTCTGTGTTACTCTTCAAACCTTTGTGCTGCTCTTTGCCCTTATGCGTTTCAATCAACTTGTTGCAACTGGGTTCTGAGCAGATGAAACGCATTTGAGACGTCTCATTTGTTTCAATCAACTTGTTGCAACTGGGTTCTGAGCAGATGGAACACATAAGAGTGTGTTATGCCTTCTGCCACGTCTCGGGCCGCTCTCTGCCTTGCCTACCACTGCAGACAGCAAGAATCAGTGGCCGCTTCAACAGCAGTCTCACCCCTTTCACCTCTTTCCCTCCCCCTTTCCCCCCTCAATCCCGCCTCTTCCCTCTCCCCCCCCCAATATAGGCTTCGCATGGGGCCGCCTTCAGCCACGGCCACCACTACAGACAGCAAGGACCAGTGGCCGCATCAGCAGCAGCAGTCACTGCGCTCCAACAAGCTTGAGCTTGACCTCATGGTACGTGCGTGTGTGGTGTGCTGAAAGGGCCTGAGGGCCCTCACAAGCTGCAGCAGCACCCGCAGCAGTCACTGCGCTCCAACAAGCTTGAGCTTGACCTCATGGTACGTGCGTGTGTGGTGTGCTGAAAGGGCCTGAGGGCCCTCACAAGCTGCAGCAGCACCCGCAGCAGTCACTGCGCTCCAACAAGCTTGAGCTTGACCTCATGGTACGTGCGTGTGTGGTGTGCTGAAAGGGCCTGAGGGCCCTCACAAGCTGCAGCAGCACCCGCAGCAGTCACTGCGCTCCAACAAGCTTGAGCTTGACCTCATGGTACGTACGTGGTACGTGGTACGTGGTACGCGGTACGTGGTACGCGGTACGCGGTACGCGGTACGCGGTACGCGGTACGCGGTACGCGGTACGTGGTACGCATGTGATACGCGTGTGATACGCGGGTGGTACGCGTGTGATACGCGTGTGATACGCTGGTGGTACGTGGTACGTGATACGCGGGTGGTACGTGGTACGTGGTACGTGATACGCGTGTGGTACGCGGGTGGTACGTGTTGGAGCAGCAGTCGCTGCCCTCCAACAAGCTCTAGCATGATCTCATGGTATGTACGTGTGTGGTGTGTTTAAGCTGAGATGTGTCTTGGGTAGTGTAGTGGCCTCCCGCCTCCTGCCTACACCTTACCAGATGTTTGTTTCCAAATCTGTTTTCCCTTTTTTTGCAGGTGTTTTTTTAGAACCCACTGCCTGCGTACAACTTACCAGGTGATCGTGTTTTTTTCTCAATTCGCTAATCCCATTTCCCTCCCTACCCTCTTCCCCCTTCCCTCCCGCCCTCTCGGCCCCCCTGTCCTTCACCCCCCTCCCCCCCTACCAAACAGTCCCCACCTGGCAACGGTCTCTCACTGCTGGTTCCGAGTTCAGAGCGGTTGGGAGCGGTGGACGAGGAGGAGACAGCGGAAGGGGAGAGCAAGGCGCATGTGCCGCGTGGCATGGTGAGTGTGGGGTGTGGTGTGTGTGGTGAGAGTGTGTTGCAGTGTGGTACGGTGTGGTGTGGTGGGGTGCAGGCTTGGGAGTGTGGCATGGTGAGTGTGTGTAGTGTGGTGGTGTGTGTGGTCTGTGTGGTGTGTGGTGGGCAGGCTTGAGGGAGTGTGTGGGATTTACAGTGCCGTATGGTGAGTCCTTCTCATCCTCCCCGTCCGCGTGTGATGAGTCAATTTTTGAGTCGCCTCAAAAATTGATGTACAGTGCCGTATGATGAGTCCTTCTCACCCTCCCCGTCTTTTCATCTATCTCATCCGTTTATTTTCTATTTTCCCATCCTTGTCATGTCATCCTTTTCTTCTCCGTCTCATCCTTCTCTTCCCCCGCTGTTTTTATTATCCTTTTCCCTGTCTGATCCCTTCAGCCGCCACCAGCAGCAGGCGTTACACACAAGCACATGGGAGGGGGGTTGGCAGGAGGGATAGGAGGACGAGGAGGCGGATTAGGAGTAGGGTTAGGAGGCGAAACTCCCAAGGAAGGGGTGGGAGGGAGGGCGGAGGGGGAGCTTAATATGGAAGCTAGGCTTAGAAAAACTCCTTCCTTTAATAAAGGCGAGGAGGCTGTAGGATCTAGAAAGGGGTTCGATCTGATGCTGCTGAATGCAGAGGCAGAGAGAGGCAGGGAGAAGGAGAAGGAGACAAGGGAAAGGGACGGGCGGAAGGAGGCGGGGCGGGGGAAGGGGAGGGAGAAGGAGGAGAAGGACAAGGGGAGGGCGGAGAAGGGGAGGGAGAGGGGGAGAGGAGGGAGGGAGCAGGAGGTGCAGAGTAGGATGGAAGATGGGAAGGAGGAGAGGAAAGACGGGGGACTGCTGCAGAGATCTGGCAGTCAAAGAGGGGCGACAGCGAGGGGGGCGAAAGGAGACGCTAAGGGTGGGTCCAGGGATCGAACTGCTGGTTCGTCACCTGTGGTGGGGCCTATGTCCCCAGGAGCAGTAGGGTTGGGAGGTACAGGTTTAGGGGTGGCAGGAGCGGCAGCAGGAAGCATGGTGGTTGGAGCAGCAGGGGCGGCTTTGAGCCAGTCTGCTCCAGAAGCAGCAGCAGCTGCTGCTGCAGCCGCAGCAGGAGGAGCAGGAACAGGAGGAGGAGCAGCAGGGGCAGCACCAGGCATCCAGCACCCCCCAGGGGCGCCCTCCCGCGCTGGAGCCCCCCCAGTGCCCATAATGCCCGCGGGTTTCCCCCCTCCGCCCGCCCACCTTGCCCCCATGCACCACACTCCCCCCGGCATGCCCCACAACCCCCCTGGGATGCCCCCGTCTGGGGCACCTCCTCACGGAGCGGCAGCAGCAGCAGCAGCCGCAGCGGCAGCAGCAGCGGCAGCTGCTGCGTCCATGCCTTTGCCGCTAGGGTTGGGAGGGTGGCCGATCCCTGGGATTGGGTTTTTCCCTCAGGCTGCTGCTGCGGCAGCGGCGGCTGCAGCTGCTGCTGGGTGGCCTCCTCCCTCTGCTGGAGGCCCCTCCTCGCTCCCCTCCTCTCTCCCCTCCTCTCTCGCCTCGTCTCTTCCCTCGTCGCTTCCCTCGTCTCTCCCCTCTTCCCTCCCCGCTTCTCTGTCGCACACAGGGCCGTCACTGCTCCAGCATGCTGGAGTGGCGTCACTGGCACATGCAGGGAGGGACGATGGGGTCTCCTCTCCTGCTCCTCCTGGCCATGTAAGTCACTGTGGCTCCCTTCCCAGTTGTGAGTCGAACAGGGGTTTAGAAATAGGGTTAGGGTTCAGGGTTAGGGTTTAGAGTCGCACTGTCAGTGCTCCAGCATGCTGGAGTGGCGTCACTGGCGCATGCAGGGAGGGACGATGGGGTCTCCTCACCTGCTCCACCTGGCCATGTAAGTCACTGTGGCTCCCTTCCCAGTTGTGAATCGAACAGGGGTTCAAAAGGGGTTAGGGTTCAGGGTTAGGGTTTAGAGTCGCACTGTCAGTGCTGCAGCATGCTGGAGTGGCATCACTGGCACATGCAGCAAGAGACAATGGCTTCTCGTCCCCTGCAGTCCTGCTGCTGTGAGCTCCGCTCCTGGGCACGTAAGTTGGCTGCTTTCCCTTGCAGGTGGTAATCAGCTGTCTGTGAGTGGTGATTCTCTTTCCCAGTTATGAGTCACGCTTCAGCCACTGTGAGACACACTCGGGGTCATCTCACTTCTGCATCATGCCCTTTCTCCCTTGCTGGCCCCGCTCATACTCCCCCTCCCCCCACTCTTCCCCCACCCCCTACACCCCCTCTCTCCCCCACACCCATCCCCCGCCCCGCTTCTCGCCCCTCTCGCCCTCCAGCCGTCACAGCACACTCTGCCGCAACCGCCCCCAGGCTTACTCCCTCTGCCTTCGCAGCAGCAGCAGCAACTGCACGGCAGACGGCCGTGGAAACGTTGTGCCCTGCACGTCTACATCGCCCACTTTATAGAGTTCAATCGGCATGTAGCACGCCAGCAGCACCAGCAGCAGCAACAACAGCAGCAGCAGCAGCAACAACAGCAGCAGCAGCAACAGCAGCAGCAGCATCACCACCACCCGTTCTACCCCCCCCATTTCAGCAATTATGCGGCAGCAGCGGCGGCCGCAGCGGCAGCTGCGGTAGCAGCTTCAAAGCAGCAACCCCCATATGGGATGACCATGCAGGGGCATATGCCTGGTGCGCCTCCCTTTGGTTTGCAAGCAGGTGGGGCAGCAGGCGGAGCAGCAAGTGCAGCAGCAGCAGCAGGTGCAGCGGCTGCAGCAGCAGCAGCAGCAGCGGGGGCGGCAGGCGGGGCAGCAGGCACAGGTATGGCCCAATCATCCCTGCCGTCCTCTCTCCCTGTTCCTCTCTCAGTCCCCCCGACAGACTCTGCTGCGGCTGCTGCTGCCGGTGCCGCTGCCGCTGCTGCAGCTTCGGCAGCTGCAGCTTTGACGGCGGCAGCATCGGCAGCCGCATCCGGTGCAGCAGGTTCGGCGCCTGGAGCTTCTCCGGGCCTGCCACACGGTTTGGGAACGGGTGCAAGTGGGGCAGGGGCAGGGGGAGGTGCAGGGAAGGATAAGATGGTTATTGGTGGAGGCGCAGCAGCAACAGCTGCTGCTGCTTCTGCTGCTGCTAGTGGTAATCTTACAGCAGGAGGGAAGCATCAAAGCCTGCAGCATTCTCAGCAGCAGCAGCAGCAGCAGCAGCAGCAACAGCAGCGGCATCATCCGCAGCAGCAGCACCCACAACAACATCAGCAACAACAGCAGCAACATCAGCAACAGCAACAGCAACAACAGCAACAACAGCAGCAACATCAGCAACAGCAGCAACAACAGCAGCAACATCAGCAACAGCAACAGCAACAGCAACAGCAACAGCAACAGCAACAGCAACAGCAACAGCAGAAACAGCAGCAACAGCAGCAGCAACAGCAGCAACAGCAGAAACAGCAACAGCAGAAACAGCAGCAGCAACAGCCCCACCAGCAACAACAACAGCAGCCGCCGCAACCGAAGCAGTTGACACAGCAGCAGAAGCAGCAACAGCAGCAGCAAGTCCCAGCACCAGCCCAGGCTGGCCTACAAGCAGGCGCTGCTGCTTCTGCTGCTGCTGCTGCTGCTGCTGCTGCAAGTGGCACAGTTGCTGCAAGTGGCACAGTTGCTGCAAGTGGCACAGTTGCTGCAAGTGGCACAGCTGCTGCCGGTGCCACAGGAGTTGCAGCTGGAGTGAGGCACGTGGCATCAGCAGCTGCACAACAGGCAGTTGCAGCAGGAGGTTCTGCTGCTGCTACAGCTGCTGCTACAGCAGCTACTACTGCTACTGCTGCTACAGCTGTCATAAGACCAGCTGGTCCGATTCCTGCTATCTCTCCCATGTTGTTGCATTCCCCTGCCTCTCCTGCCCTACCTGCTACCGGAGCTGTTGCCGGACCTGCGCCAGGGCCAGGCCCCAGGGCTCCTGTGCCTGGTGCCAGACCTGTTCCAGGTTCGGAAGGAGGAGAGAAAAATGGCGCGGGCAGAGGGGTCAGTGGGCAGGTGGCAGGTATGGTTGGTGCTTCAGGTTCGGCAACACCTTCGGCTATGGCAAGTGCCACTACACCTGCTACAGCCGCTGCTGCTACAGTTGGTGCCATGACCAGTGCTGCTGCCGGTGCTGCTTCAACCAGTGCGGTGACAGGCGGTGCTGTGGGTGTAACAACAGGAGCAACAGGAGCAACAGGAGCAGCAGCAGGAGCCGCAGGGGCAGCAGAAGGAGGAGGAGCAGCAGCAGGACCACAAGTGCTGCATGGGCATGCAGTGAAGCTAGGCTCTGCAAACCAGCCTGGCCAGGTTCAGGGGCAAATGAAGGCGCAAGGAGCAGCTGAAACCGCACCATTAGGAGGACCATCAGCAGCAGGGAGGGCTCCTGACGGGACGGTGGGACGAGAGGAGGCTGTAGGGAACCATGTGGGGAGAACTGTCTCCCCTGCTTTACCTGCAGCAGCAGCAGCAGCAACGGCAGCAGGAGTGAAGGCTCCGGGACAGGCACTTGTGCAGGGGCAGAATCAGGTGCAGACTCGGGTGCAAAATCAGGGGCAGGGACAGGGGCAGGTGCAGGGGCGGAATCAGGGGCAGATGGCGCATGTTCCACGAGTGGCAGGTGCTCCGGTTCAGAGCGGTGCTGTTGGGGGGCCGTCCACCCACCTGAGAATACCTGGGATTTTCCCTGCAGGAGTGGCTCAGACAGGGGCGACGCAGACAGGGGCGGTGCAGACAGGGGCGACACAGGCAGGAGCGGTGCAGACAGGGGCAGCACAGGCAGGGGTAGGGCAAGGGGTAGGGCAAGGGGTAGGGCAAGGGGTAGGGCAAGGGGTAGGGCAAGGGGTAGGGCAAGTGGTAGGGCAAGGGGTAGGGCAAGGGGTTGGGCAAGGGGTAGGGCAAGGGGTAGGGCAAGGGGTAGGGCAAGGGGTTGGGCAAGGGGTAGGGCAAGGGGTTGGGCAAGGGGTAGGGCAAGGGGTTGGGCAAGGGGTTGGGCAAGCAAGCGCAGGGCAGGCGGGAATGGGACAGGCAGGGGCAGTGGCACCAGGGTCTGCAGGGGTGGTGCCTGCAGGGGCGGCTCAAGCAGGGGCGGTGGCAGCAGGGGCGGTGGCAGCAGGGGCGGGGTCAGCAGGTGTTATCCAGAGGACAGGAGGGCAGGGATTGGGGATGGGGCTACCAGGGGCCGTACTGTCAGGGAATGTAGGGCAGCACAAGGGGAACACTCTTCCACCGCCACTGTTGTTGCCACAGCAGCAGCAGCAGCAGCAGCAGCAGCAGCAGCAGCAGCAGGGGCAGCAGCAGAAGGGGAATTTCCTTCCGCGCTTGGCCAGTGCATCACCATCAACATCGCCACCGCTGCCACTACCCCTGCCGCAGCTGGGTCAGCAGCCACAGCCGCAACTCGGGCAACAGCGGCAGCAGCAGGAGCCGCCGCAGCAACAGCAGAAGGGGAATGTCCTTCCACGTGTGGCCGGTGCATCACCATCGCCACCGCTGCCACTGCCGCAGCCGCAGCAGTTGGGGCAGCAGCAGTTGGGGCAGCAGCAATTGGGGCAGCAGCAGCAGAAGGGGAATGCACTTCCACGTGTGGCTGGTGCATCACCATCACCATCGCCCCCGCTGCCACTGCCCCTGCCGCAGCTGGGGCAGCAGCAGCAGTTGGGGCAGCAGCACGTTGGGGTGCAGCAAAGACCTGTGTTGCTACCACGATTGCCACAGCAGCAGCAACAGCAACAGGTGAAGGCAACACAGTTAGCGCCACAGAAAGTGCTACTGCCAAAGCTGCAGCAACACCCCCAGCAGTCCCTATTGAACCAGCAGCAGCAACAGCCCCCGCAGCAGCAGCAGCAGGCGAGGGAGGGGCAGGAACCAGCGCAGAAGAGAATGCGAACGGAGAAGGAGCAGATGCAGGGAGTAGCGACAGCAGTGCAGGCAGGCAATGTGGGGGCAGGCAGTGGTGCCGGGGCAGGGAACACAAACGGGGCTGGTGCTGCTGTTGCTCCTGGTTTGAAGGCGCAAGGAGGGCAAATGCAGCTGGGACAGGTGGTACCAGGGCAAATGCTACCAGGACAGGTGCTTTCGAGGCAGGTACAGCCAGGACAGGTGCTATCGGGGCAGGTGCAGTCAGGACAGGGACAACCAGGGCAGGTGCTACCAGGGCAGGTGGTACCAGGGCAGGTGCTACCAGGGCCGGTACCACTGGCCCAGGTGCAGCGGGGTCAGGTGCAAGCAGGACAGGTGGCATCAGAGCAGGTGCAGCCGGGGCAGGTGCAGCCGGGGCAGGTGCAGCCGGGGCAGGTGCAGCTCCAGCCCGGGCAGGTGCCCCTGGGACAGGTGCAGGCAGGGAAGGTGCAGCCGGGGCAGGTGCCACCTGTAACAGCAGCACCTGTTGTGGCACCTCTTGGAGCAGCAGCAGCGTCTGTGGCACCAACACCACCAGCAGCAGCAGCAGCAGCAGCAGCAGCAGCAGCAGCAGCAGCAGCAGCAGCAGCAGCAGCAGCAGCAGCAGCAGCAGCAGCAGCAACAGCAGCACTACCAGCAGTGGTACCAGCAGCAGCACCAGCAGCAGCACCAGCAGCACTACCAGCAGCAGCAACAGCAGCACTACCAGCAGTGGTACCAGCAGCAGCACCAGTGTCAAATCCTGTTGTACCAGTGCCTGTTCCACTAGAGGCACAGGGGCAGGCACAGGGGCAGGGGCAGGGGCCTGCTGGGAAGGTGGTATCCGTGCCTGTTCTTCCAGGGCAGGTGCCACCTGGGCAGGTTCTTCCAGGGCAGGTACCACCTGGCAAGGAGCTGCCTTCCATTACAGCCCCGGTTTCCACAATAGCTCTAGGAAGCAATGCAGCAACAGGGCAGCAACAGCAGCCGCAGCAGCAGCAGCAGCCGCAGCAGCAGCAGCAGCAGCAGCAGCATGGGAAAGGTATGCCTGCGCCTCCAGCACTCACGTGTGCTCTCAAGGGAACCGCTGTGCCTGTTCTCCCTGCACAGACGTCTGCTGCTAAGATTCCTCCTGTGCTTGTTCCCTCAGCAGAGGCGTCTGCTGTCAAGGTTGCTCCTGTTCTTGTTCCCTCTGCACACGAATCCACTGCTAAGGCTGCTGCAGTGCTTGGGCCACCAGCGCACGATTTTACTGCCAAAGTGGTTCCTCTGCTTGTGCCTCTCCCCCCTGCCCAAGGCCCCCCACTGAGGCCGCGCACTCCTGTTCCCCCAACCCCTGTCCCCCCCGCTCCTCTTCCCCCCACCCCTGTTCCGCCAGTTCTAGCTTCTGCTGCTCCCCCTCCTGTTGCTCCCTCTACCGCTCCCACTGCAGCGCCTGCTGCAACGACTGTAGCGGCTGCTGTAGCGCCTGTAGCGTCGGCAGCACCTGTAGCACCTGTAGCTTCGGCAGCACCTGTAGCGCCTGTAGCACCTGTAGCGCCTGCCATATCGCCTGCAGTGCTTGCTGTAGCTTCTGCAATGCCTGCTGTAGCGCCTGTAGCGTCGGCAGCACCTGTAGCGCCTGCCATATCGCCTGCAGGGGCTGCTGTAGCATCCGCAACGCCTTCTGCAGCGTCGGTAGCACCTGCTGTAGCACTTGCAGCACCTACTGTAGCGCCTACAGCACCTGCTGTAACGCCTGCAGTGGCTGTTGTAGCATCCGCAACGCCTGTAGCGCCTGCTGTAGCACCTGTACCGCCTGGCGCAACGTCTGTGATGGCTGCTGTAGCTCCTGTAGCGCATGTAGCACCTGTAGCCTCTGCTGTAGCGCCTGCTGTAGCACCTGCTGAAAGGCCTCAAGCACTATCTGCAATGCCTGTAGCGCCCGCTGTAGCGCCTTCTGTGGCTGCTGTAGCAGCTGTAACGCCAGTAGCGCCTTTGCCGCAGTCAGCGCCTCCAGCTGTAACGCCTGCTGTAGCGCCTGCGGTAACGCTGTTTGTAGCGCCTGTAGCACCTGCTGTACCTGCTGTAGCGACTGTAGCGCCTGCTGTAGCGCCCGCAGTAATGCCTGCTGTTGCGCCTGTAGCACCGACAACGTTTGCTGTAACGGCTGTAGCACCTGCTGTAACGGCTGTAGCACCTTCTGCAACGGCCGTGGCACCTGCTGTAATGGCCGTAGCACCTGCTGCAACGGCTGTAGCACCTGCTGTAGCGGCTGTGGCACCTGCTGTACCTGCCGTGGCGACTGTAGCGCCTGGGTCTCAGTCCACACTGTCTCCTGCTGTTGATGCTTCAGTTGCTGCACCTCCTGCTGCTGTGGTTGCTTCTGCAGAGTCAGCTGCCTTGCCAGGAGCAACGAGTGCAGCAACAGCAGGATCAGCACCACCAGCAACAGGAAAGTCTCCTGCTGTTGTGGCTGGCGCTCCGTCTGCCGTTAAGGGAGAGTCAACAGCAGCGGCAGGAGCAACGAGTGTAGCAGCAGCAGGAGCAACAGCAGCAAAACCAACAGCAGCAGCGACAGCGCCAGCAGCAGCAGCGGCATCACTACCAGCGGCGGCATCAGTGGCACCAGAACGAGCAGCAACAGCACCAACAGTTACAGCACCAGCAGCAGCAGCAGCAGGAACAGCAGCAGCGACAGCACTACCAGCGGTGGCACCAGCAGCACCAGAACGAGCAGCGGCAGCACCTACAGTTGCAGCAGCATCACCAGCAGCAGCAGCAACAGCAGCAACAGCGATACTTCCAATCACAGCAGCACCACCAGCGGTAGCAGTAGTAGCAGGAACTGAAACACCCACACCCACAGCCAGACCTCTTACAGTCACAAACACAGCTCCAACCTCACCCACAGTCACACCCGCACCCACTGTGACACCCACATTGACACCCACAGTTGCGCCCATGGTGACAGCCGCAGTGACACTCACAGTGATACCCACAGTTGCGCCCACGGTGACACCCACATTGACACCCACAGACACAGTAGCTCCCACAGTGACACCCGCAGTGACGCTCACAGTGACACCCATAGTTACATCGGCAGCAAAGCAATCCGTTGATACACCAGCAACACCCGGTACCAGGGGAACAAGTGTGCAGAGCAAAGTGATGGAGGGAGGGGAGGGAGAGAGGACGGGAGGGGAAGGGGAGAGGAATGGACGGGAGGGGGATAAAAAGGGAGTGGAGGGAGAGAAAAAGGGAGAGGAGGGAGAGAAAAAGGAAAGGGAGGGAGAGAAAAAGGGAGAGGGAGAGAACAAAGGAGAGGAGGGAGAGAAAAAGGGAGAGGAGGGAGGAGAAAAGGGAGTGGAGGGAGAGAAAAAGGGAGAGGAGGGAGAGAAAAAGGGAGAGGAGGGATGGAAAAGGGGAGAGGAGGGAGAGAAAAAGGGAGAGGATGGAGAGAGAAAGGGAGGGGAGGGGGAAGGGAAGGGTGGGGAGGGAGCAACAGCCACTCCCAATGGAGCAAGTGTGCAGAGCAAAGGGGTGGAGGGAGGGGTTGCAGCAGCAGCTGCACCGGCAGCAGCAGCAGCAAAAGCACCAGCCAAGACCCCACAACTCCCTGTTGAGCCAGCTGCATGTGCCCCAGTTACAACTCAAACCGCAGTTATACCCCCCCCAGAAACCCCTGCTTCAGCTGTAGCTTTCTCCTCAGGTGTACCCGCTTTAATCGATCCCGCTGTGCCTGCTACAGCCGCAGAGGCAGCTGCAGCTGCTGCAGCTACAGCGGCACCCAGTGCTGCAGCTACAGCTGCACCCAGTGCTGCTGCTGTGCCTTGTGGTGCTGCAGCTCCTGATAAAGTCACTCCTGGTACAGTAACAATTGGATCTGGGCCTGCTGCTGCTACAGCTGCTCCTGTTAGAGTCACACATGGGGCAGTAGCGCCCGTACCTGTTGCAACTGCGCCTCCCCGTGTTGCTTCTGCTACAGATGCACCTACCCCAAATGCTGCCGCTACAGCTGCATCTTCCCCAAGTGCTGCTGCGACAGCTGCGCCGTCCCCAGTCCCTGCTGCTACAGATGCACCTACCCCAAGTGCTGCTGCTACAGATGTACCTTCTCCAGTCCCTGCTGCTACAGATGCACCTGTGTCCGTGACTGCTGCAGCATTACCTGCAGTGGCAGCAGCAGCAGAGGGCGAGAGGAAGGGAGGGGAGGGAGAGAAGAAGGAAGAGAAGAAGGGAGGGGAGGGAGAAAAGAAGGAAGAGAAGAAGGGAGGGGAGGGAGAGAAGAAGGAAGGAGAGGGAGAGAAAAAGTGCGGGGAGGGAGAGAAGAAGGGAGGGGAGGTAGAGGAGAATGGAGGGGAGGGAGAGAAGGAGGCGACAGCACCAGCAGCAGCACCAGCAGCATCACTAGTGGCAGCACGGGTGGCAGCACCGGCAGCGGCAGCACCGGTGGCAGCACCAGCAGCAGCACCACCCGCAGCACCACCAGCAGCACCGGTGGCAGCACTAGCGACAGTGGCAACACCAGCGGCAGCACCAGCGGCAGCACCAGTGGCAGCACCAGCGGCAGCACCAGTGGCAGCACCAGTAGCAACACCAGCGGCAGCACCAGTAGCAACACCAGCGGCAGCACCAGTAGCAACACCAGCGGCAGCACCAGTAGCAGCACCAGCGGCAGCACCAGTAGCAGCACCAGCGGCAGCACCAGTAGCAGCACCAGCGGCAGCACCAGTAGCAGCACCAGCGGCAGCACCAACGGCAGCACCAGCGGCAGCACCAGCGGCAGCAGCTGGAGAAATTAAGCAGCTTGGCTTGGGAGTAGCAGCAGGGGCAGCCTCGGGAGCAGGGACAGGCTCGGGAGTAGCAGCAGGGGAAAAGGAGGGAAGGGCCAAGGAGGAACCTGAGAGAATGGATGTGGATGGGGAAAACGCGGATGGGGAGACGGGGGATGGGAAGAAAGCGGATGGAGATGGGGATAAGAATAGTTGTGAGAGGATGGATATAGATGGGGAAGGGAATGGGGCAGCACACGGGGTGGTTGTTGGAAGGGTGGAGGGCGGTAAAGCGAGCGTGGAAGGGCGGGTGGACATGCGGCAGGAGAGCTAGGGTGTGCTGGGTACTGTGTCTATCCTGGTTCGATATGTTTTGAGACGCACATTAGGGTGACCCTGACGTCTCAGAGCAAATCCATCTTCACGTGGCAAGAGAGCTAGGGCGTGCTGGGTAATGTGTGCATCCTGGTTCGATTCCTGCTGGGGCTGGTTCTGCAACGTAAGGACGATTTAACAGCTAGCTGGGTAAGGAGGGCGGGTGGACATGCGGCAGGAGAGCTAGGGTGTGTACTGTGTGCATCCTGGTTCAATACCTGCTGGGCCTGGTTCTGCAACATAAGGACGATTTAACAGCTAGTTGGGTAAGGAGGGCGGGTGGACATGCGGCAGGAGAGCTAGGGTGTGCTGGGTAAGGTGCGTCCCGGTTCGAGCCCTGCTGAGGCAGGTTTTGCGGCATAAGGGACGGATTGAGCAGCTAGCTGTAGAGCAATCGAGCTTGTAAATAGGGCTGCAGCAGCATCAGCAGCAGGCAGCATATCCAGAAGCGGCTGTAGGCCTGCCTGTAGCAGGAGCAGCTGTAGCAGCAGTTGCAGTAAAGTATAAGGAAAGTGAGCTAGTATCGGTGGTAATAGCAGTAGCAGTAGCTGGTGGCGAGGAGGATAGAGGTGTGGAGTGCGGTTGGAAGGAGGGTGGTGGTAAGGAGGAGAAAAGGGGTGGAGCATAATTGGAGGATAGTGGCCGTTTAGCGGTAGAACAGGGGCGTCAATATTAGGTGCCTCGATAATAGTCCCCAGTATTTGGTAATATTAGGTGACTCTAGAGTTGGCACTGAGAATTCATTAACAGGAGGAGAATGGAGCAGAGTGAAGAGCAGCAAGAGGTATGGATGGGTGCTTAGGAGTTTCAAAGGTATGAATGGAGTACCTTTTCCTTCCGTTTTTTTTTTTTTTTTTTTTTTTCCTCAAGCCCTCCTCCCTGTGCTGTTGTTCAAATATCGATACTGTACTACACTGCCCTCCGTCTCACCTTGCCTTCAGGGCTCCAATAGGACACGGGCGGAAGGGCTTCACTTCACTGCAGTGCCAACACGAAAGAACCATTCGCCTTAAAAAGTCATCCATTGAGAATGGTGATGGGAGTATGTGGAGTGGATAAGTGGGATGTATGGAATGGGAATAAGGCTGGTGTGAGAGAGTGCTTGCCTGGAGAGTGCTTATAGAGAATGCACTCTACTCCATGCTCGATAGAAGAGTGGTCTGCACTGCACTGCGGATTGGTTGGTGGCGTGGTTGGTTGGTTGGCACACATTTGATGGCGTGTGTGTGTGCCTCTGACTTGGTTCGGCTCGGCCAGCACGACGACAACCTTACCGTACCTGATTTGCTAACAATGCTGATATTCGTTGGTTCACTGACTTGCAGATTCGCTGCCTAGACTATACTGTCTCCTCGTATAAGAGGATACACTTAGGGTTGGTCACAGATTTAGTAGATGCTTTTGTTTACTTAGCTAGCTAAGCCCTTCGTTACCATCTGCATGCCATGAAAATTCGTTACCTACAATACATAAGCTAATAGAGATACACTCCTGTTTTGTTTCTAGTGTGGTTTCGCACGGTCTAGTCCTCTTCACCAGCGCCAATCACCATTGCCCTCCTGGTATGCACCGCGAAGTCCAACTCATATTCCAGCTCCGCTTCCGCCGCCGCATCAACCGCTGCCTCTCTCCAGTCCACATTTCCCAAGCCTGCCACCTCATCATCGTCCTCACCTCCACCATCATATCGTGAACCATCGTATCGTGACAAACGGCTAACAGTGATATCTTCTTCCTCTTCTTGTAGAGCCCCATCCTCTCCCCAAAACACGTGTACGGGTCGCACGTGCTCTTGCTCCTCCTCCTCCTCCTCTTCCTCGTCTTCCTCCCCTGTCTCTTCTTCTACCCCCTGGCTTCCTGTATTTTCGTAGACGATCTCAATCCGTTTGTCATGAGACAGTCTCAATCTCCTTCTAATCTTCGTCAAAGAAGCGGAGAGAGATGACGGACGAAAACGGACTGGAAGCTCCTGCTGGTGTAGGAGGATTAGCTCTGCTGACGAGATTCCGTCAAGCTCCGTCAACGGAATCCCGTTTACTTCCGTCCGCCGACGTCAGAACAGCTTCGTGTTCTTATCTGCCCGGAAAACATGAAACGACCTGAAGGAACCAACTTCTTGGTCCCACTTTTCTTCCGCTCCTCCTTGAAACAATATGCGACTCCACGCGTGTGATGCACGTGTCCGCTCCAAGGAAGCACGTGGCCCAACCCGTGGTGCACGTGGCTGCGCGTGTGCTGCACGTGTCCGCACAGCCACTTCCTCGTAGTACGGCGCGTCTAGACTGCCGAACACCATCTGGTCGTTGTCGCCGATTTCAGGTTCCTCCTGCAAAGAACCATCAGCTGCTCGAAACACATGCAGCGGGACTGCAAGCTCCCCGTTGCCTCCCTTCTCCGCCTCCTCCCCCTCCCCCTCCGCCTCCTCCCCCTCCCCCTCCTCCTCCTCCCCCTCCCCCTCCTCCATCCCCTCCACTTCGTTCTTCGTGAAGATGGAATGATCCGGTAACGTACTCGTGGCAAGGGCCATGCCTTTCTTGCTCCTCACCGCCGTATCTTCTAAATATAGCGCGTCTGCTCTTATCGCGGCCTCCAGCCATGCGGCATCTCCCGCGTCAGCATCCGTAGGGTCTGACGTGTCCACAAGCTCAAGATCCAGAATCTCCGGAACGCGTTTCTCGGGGATCTCGATGAGGTCTATGGCGAACGGAGCGCGAAAGACGTGAAACGGAGATTCTGTCGGGTTTTGAGTCGCAGTGTTATTAATGGCCGTCGTGTTTTCGTTTCCGACCCTCGACGGCACCAGCGCTTCGAAATGCGCGTGGGACCCGTCTGTTGCGGATCGCAGATGGGATGCGGGGTAGGAGCGGCCGGCGGGAGACGCGGGGAGCGAGAAGAGAGCTGCGGAGGCTGTGGCGATAAGGGGAAAGGCGAGGAGAAACGAAAGAATGCGGCGCGAAAGGTGGGATTGGTGGAAAGATAAGCGTTGCTGATTTGACGCGCGACGAGAGGCCATAGCGATTGTGAAAGGCCGTTTTAACGCAAGGGGCTCCTTAACGAAAATTGCGAGAACCTGGCGACGTCGGAACAGATGCTTATGACGACGGTCGTTCCCTTGGTAATGATCCAACGGCGGACTTAATAGCACCTAAATCTAAACTGACAGCGACGGGTTCTTTAGTTCACAACATGAGGACCTTGACCCGATTCTGAGATCTTTATCTACGAGCGACGACCCTGAAATATATAATGGTTCAAGGTTTGAGCTCTCGTAAAGTTGCGTCTAAGCGAAACCGCAGGTTGAAACAGCAGAGGTTCCTGAGGGCATGCGATTCGAAATACCAGATGTCGAGACAGGGGCGACGCGTGGGCACAGCTGCATCTGGTGCTGCGGCTCTCACGACAAGACTCATGCACTCATGGACTCGTGTGGTATCCAGTAGCATCATCCAGCACATGGACTCATGGCTACGGTCCATGCCCATCGGAAGAGTAAACCCACGGTATTCCCCTGCGCGAACTGCGGCAGGTGCAGCCTAATTCAGAACAACCTCATGCGGAGTTGCTTGCAGTGTCCAAATTTCGCAATTGATGTGTTCCCTCGCTCCGACTTCGAATGAGAAGTCAGAGACACCTTCGAAACAAGGACGAAATTTGTGGCAGAACTCTCTGCTGCATGCGGCTCGCTGCTGAATTTCAAAGTTGCGCTTCGGACATAATCCGATGAAGGGCCCGGATGGAATTCTCTTTGCGAGACGCGAATTTGACTGTCAGAAGCGCGAAAGCGACTCCACCATTAGCAGTTCGTCATACAAGTCGTATGGTACACTTCGAATAAAAAAAACCTCCGCGGTAAAGTATAACAATGTCAGAAAACAGCCCACACTACAGTAGATGACTATCTTACAGGACCTTGTGCTAGAACAATGTGCATCTCAGATTACACTGAACTGAAGTCATAAACTAAAGACTCCACAGAACATGGTTGCATGCACGGCTATGACAGCACATTATGCTTTGCGAACATTGCATTAATACGATACAAGTTTTTAAGACGTTTTCTCAGCACCAGCAATACAAGCTGGCGCAATTGTTTTGTTATATCCACTTGTTCACCAGTTGACATGTGCACGGCACGGCCAATCTCCATGCAGCTATGGGACAACACTAGAAGTTGGCTAGGGCAATCACGCGCATGCGCCGCTTTCGACAAAGTCTTGGACAGGAATGTGACGCACGGGTGGGAAATAAATGCCAATTTCAAAACGAGGAGCTTGGACGCGATTACCTTCGAGTTGACTCATAGTAAGGCAAAACTAGCTAGACTCATGAGTCACAGTCCTCATCATTCGATGACGCAGGAGGGAAGACGGTGGGCAGGGTTCGAATGAGGAGCTCGAATGAGGTGAAGGTGATGACTGCAGCAGGTGTGGTTCTAAAGAGGTTTGTCACACAACCCCGATAAAACCCGCGAATGCCTTCCTCTTTGAATATCTGAACAGCAAGTCGATTGGCAAAAACAGGGGTAAGAACGCGAAGAGAGGATATTAGCCTGTTACCGGGTCCAAATTGCTCCAATAAAACCCAAGAACGCCCTCCTTGAATTCCTGAACAACAATTTGGAAGAAATAGATTACGAGGAGAGAACTGGGGATTTTGGGGAAGAGAAGAGCAGAACACAAGGGATAAACAGGAGAAATGCGTAATCTGGTGCGGCTGAAGACAGCAAGCTGACGTAAAGCCAGCATACACAAATAAACCTACAGGCTTGAGCTGGACTCACCCGCGTTATACAGTCCCCCACGCCAGTGTAACGGTGTGCATTCCCCAGGTCCTTCCCCTGCTCCTGAAGCCGTGCCCTCACCACCTGGAGGTGGGAGCAAAAGGAGGAGTGAGCAGACAAACGAGGGAAACAGGTGTGAGTGAGGTACACATGTTTTCAGTTGATTCGGAATATAGCAACTTGAGTTGAGTCTCCTACCTAGACTCTCGTATGAGAGTTCTAAGAGCGAATTTCGTTCTTACAAGGAGTGGAATAGGCGTACGTGCGATTGAGGTATGTGAAGTTTGAGCTTGGTTGCGGTTACCTCACGTGGGTACGTGAGTGTTGAGGCAAAGACTTTAGAGATGGCAGAGGCTGCTGCTAGCTGGGGGCCCGTAGCCTTCCTTACTACCTTATAGCTTGGGGATTGCATTCCACCACAGTATAGGCCTGGCTGGGGGGTTTACCTCATGCGGGTACGTGAGTGTTGAGGCAAAGACTTTAGAGATGGCAGAGGCTGCTGCTAGCTGGGGGGCCGTGAGAGTGTCAGTGGTTGATCCTTCTGTTGGGACACGAGTGGACAAGGGGAGGGAGGGCGGACGGGGGGGTGAGACGTCTGAAACGAAAATGGCAGAGGTTGCTGCTAGCTGGAGGGCTGTGGGAGTGTCGGTTGTTGAGCCTTCTGTTGGGACGCGAGTAAAAAAGGAGAGGGAGGGAAGGGGAGAGAGAGAAAGGGAGGCAGGTAGGGTAGTGTGGGTGAGGGTGCGGGTGCCAGTGATTGGCCCTCAGAGACTTTGGAGATGGCGGAGGCTGCTGCCAGCTGGGAAGTGATTCTGCCAAAACGCTCTGAGCCTTCTGTTAGGACGAGATGGGACGTGGGATGTGGAGGAAGAGAGGTGGAGCGGGAGAATGAGGTGAGCGGAGGGGGTAAGAGAGGGGCAGTGAGGGTGGCGGATCATGCATCTTTTGAGTGAGGGTGATACTCAAAAGCGAGGGAGTCACTTTTGAGTATCTTTGCATGCCATCTGCTCACCTCGGCACGCCATCTGCTGCTTGATATACTCGTACATGGGGAACTGGATCGCCACGTGGCTTATGCCTTCTAGTGTGGTGTGGTGCGGTGTGGTGTGGTGTGGTGTGGTGTGGTGTGGTGTGGTGTTGAACTGTATAGTGTGGTGTGGTGTGGTAACACACATGCTACTGCTCTGCTCACCTCTACACGCCATCTGCTGCTTGATATACTCGTACATGGGGAACTGGATCGCCACGTGGCTTATGCCTGCTAGTGCCGGCACCACCCCACTGCTCACACGCACCAACCAATCAGAGCAGAGAGAGAGGGAGAAAGAGAGACTTCAGAAGTGCGCACAAGGGCGGAAAAACGTTCATACCCCCTCTCCCTCCCCCTCCCCTCACCTGTACAACCCCCCCAGCCCCTCCTCTCTGGTAATCCGCATCAGGGCTTAAAACGCTCACTCATACGCCTCACCTCCCTTCCCACCCCCCTGAACCGCTTTACCCTCTCCCTCCCCCTCCCCTCGCCTATACCATCCCCCCAGCCCTTCCTCTCTGTGATCCGCATCAGGGCTGAAAACGCTCACTCATACGCCTCACCTCCCTTCCCACCCCCCTGAACCGCTTTACCCTCTCCCTCCCCCTCCCCTCGCCTATACCATCCCCCCAGCCCTTCCTCTCTGTGATCCGCATCAGGGCTGAAAACGCTCACTCATACGCCTCACCTCCCTTCCCACCCCCCTGCAACATTCTCCCTTCCCCTCTCCCCCTTCTTCGCCCCCCATCTCACCTGTACAATCCCCCCAGCCCCTCCTCTCTGGTGATCCGCACAAGGGCTGAAAACGCCCACTCATACGCCTCACGTCTCTCCCCATTCCCATGCACCTTCCTCACTCCCCCTCTTTCAAACTCCCCCCATCTCACCTGTACAGCCCTCCCAGCCCCTCTTCTCTGGTGATCCGCACAAGGGCTGAAAACGCTCGCTCATACGCCTCACCACTTCCCATCCCCCTGAACCGCTTTACCCTCCCCCTCTTCTCCCCCTCACTCACCTGTACAGCCCTCCCAGCCCCTCCTCTCTTGTAATCCGCACAAGGGCGGAAAACGTTCCCCTGTAGGGCTCACCTCTCTTCCCAACCCTCTGCAACTTTCTCCCTTCCCCCCTGCAACTTTCTCCCTTCCCCTCTCCCCCCTCTTCTCCCTCCCCTCACCTGTACAATCCCCCCAGCCCTTCCTCTCTGGTGATCCGCACAAGGGCTGAAAACGTTCCCTTGTAGGGCCGTCTGTTGGTCCGCATGGCTTGAGTCTGGTGATCGATGGAATGGGAGGGGGAGAGGGGTGTAAGGGGGGAGGAGGGGGTTAGGTGGGTGGGGAAACTAGCAGCCCCTCCTCTCTGGTGATCCGCACAAGGGCTGAAAACGTTCCCTTGTAGGGCCGTCTGTTGGTTCGCATGGCTTGAGTCTGGTGTTGCAGTGGGGGGAGGGAGGGAGAGGGGAGGGAGGGGGGAGGGAAGGGAATAACGGTAGGGTGTGGGTATGAGGTATGGTTTGGAATTTTTCCTAGTGCCTCAAAAATCGCCCCCCTGTACGGCCGTCTGTGGATTCTCCTGGCTTGGGTCTGGTTTTGCTGGGGGGAGACGGGGAGAGGGGGAGATGGGGAGGGGGGGAGAGGGGACGAGGGGAAGAGGGGAAGAGGGGAAGAGGGTTGGTGGCGAGGACAGTCGCTGTGCCTGCTCCTGCTGCTTTGAATCGACTCAATTCAAGGCTCGATAATTCCCTACTCCCTGTAGTTTTCCCAACAACTCACCTGCAGTCTTGTCTTGACGACCCACAGGGGGTTGGTGGCGAGGACAGTCGCTGTGCCTGCTCCTGCTGCTTTGAATCGACTCAATTCAAGGCTCGATAATTCCCTACTCCCTGTAGTTTTCCCAACAACTCACCTGCAGTCTTGTCTTGACGACCCACAGGGGGTTGGTGGCGAGGACAGTCGCTGTGCCTGCTCCTGCTGCTTTGAATCGACTCAATTCAAGGCTCGATAATTCCCTACTCCCTGTAGTTTTCCCAACAACTCACCTGCAGTCTTGTCTTGACGACCCACAGGGGGTTGGTGGCGAGGACAGTCGCTGTGCCTGCTCCTGCTGCTTTGAATCGACTCAATTCAAGGCTCGATAATTCCCTACTCCCTGTAGTTTTCCCAACAACTCACCTGCAGTCTTGTCTTGACGACCCACAGGGGGTTGGTGGCGAGGACAGTCGCTGTGCCTGCTCCTGCTGCTTTGAATCGACTCAATTCAAGGCTCGATAATTCCCTACTCCCTGTAGTTTTCCCAACAACTCACCTGCAGTCTTGTCTTGACGACCCACAGGGGGTTGGTGGCGAGGACAGTCGCTGTGCCTGCTCCTGCTGCTTTGAATCGACTCAATTCAAGGCTCGATAATTCCCTACTCCCTGTAGTTTTCCCAACAACTCACCTGCAGTCTTGTCTTGACGACCCACAGGGGGTTGGTGGCGAGGACAGTCGCTGTGCCTGCTCCTGCTGCTTTGAATCGACTCAATTCAAGGCTCGATAATTCCCTACTCCCTGTAGTTTTCCCAACAACTCACCTGCAGTCTTGTCTTGACGACCCACAGGGGGTTGGTGGCGAGGACAGTCGCTGTGCCTGCTCCTGCTGCTTTGAATCGACTCAATTCAAGGCTCGATAATTCCCTACTCCCTGTAGTTTTCCCAACAACTCACCTGCAGTCTTGTCTTGACGACCCACAGGGGGTTGGTGGCGAGGACAGTCGCTGTGCCTGCTCCTGCTGCTTTGAATCGACTCAATTCAAGGCTCGATAATTCCCTACTCCCTGTAGTTTTCCCAACAACTCACCTGCAGTCTTGTCTTGACGACCCACAGGGGGTTGGTGGCGAGGACAGTCGCTGTGCCTGCTCCTGCTGCTTTGAATCGACTCAATTCAAGGCTCGATAATTCCCTACTCCCTGTAGTTTTCCCAACAACTCACCTGCAGTCTTGTCTTGACGACCCACAGGGGGTTGGTGGCGAGGACAGTCGCTGTGCCTGCTCCTGCTGCTTTGAATCGACTCAATTCAAGGCTCGATAATTCCCTACTCCCTGTAGTTTTCCCAACAACTCACCTGCAGTCTTGTCTTGACGACCCACAGGGGGTTGGTGGCGAGGACAGTCGCTGTGCCTGCTCCTGCTGCTTTGAATCGACTCAATTCAAGGCTCGATAATTCCCTACTCCCTGTAGTTTTCCCAACAACTCACCTGCAGTCTTGTCTTGACGACCCACAGGGGGTTGGTGGCGAGGACAGTCGCTGTGCCTGCTCCTGCTGCTTTGAATCGACTCAATTCAAGGCTCGATAATTCCCTACTCCCTGTAGTTTTCCCAACAACTCACCTGCAGTCTTGTCTTGACGACCCACAGGGGGTTGGTGGCGAGGACAGTCGCTGTGCCTGCTCCTGCTGCTTTGAATCGACTCAATTCAAGGCTCGATAATTCCCTACTCCCTGTAGTTTTCCCAACAACTCACCTGCAGTCTTGTCTTGACGACCCACAGGGGGTTGGTGGCAAGGACAGTCGCTGTGCCTGCTCCTGCTGCTTTGAATCGACTCAATTCAAGGCTCGATAATTCCCTACTCCCTGTAGTTTTCCCAACAACTCACCTGCAGTCTTGTCTTGACGACCCACAGGGGGTTGGTGGCGAGGACAGTCGCTGTGCCTGCTCCTGCTGCTTTGAATCGACTCAATTCAAGGCTCGATAATTCCCTACTCCCTGTAGTTTTCCCAACAACTCACCTGCAGTCTTGTCTTGACGACCCACAGGGGGTTGGTGGCGAGGACAGTCGCTGTGCCTGCTCCTGCTGCTTTGAATCGACTCAATTCAAGGCTCGATAATTCCCTACTCCCTGTAGTTTTCCCAACAACTCACCTGCAGTCTTGTCTTGACGACCCACAGGGGGTTGGTGGCGAGGACAGTCGCTGTGCCTGCTCCTGCTGCTTTGAATCGACTCAATTCAAGGCTCGATAATTCCCTACTCCCTGTAGTTTTCCCAACAACTCACCTGCAGTCTTGTCTTGACGACCCACAGGGGGTTGGTGGCGAGGACAGTCGCTGTGCCTGCTCCTGCTGCTTTGAATCGACTCAATTCAAGGCTCGATAATTCCCTACTCCCTGTAGTTTTCCCAACAACTCACCTGCAGTCTTGTCTTGACGACCCACAGGGGGTTGGTGGCGAGGACAGTCGCTGTGCCTGCTCCTGCTGCTTTGAATCGACTCAATTCAAGGCTCGATAATTCCCTACTCCCTGTAGTTTTCCCAACAACTCACCTGCAGTCTTGTCTTGACGACCCACAGGGGGTTGGTGGCGAGGACAGTCGCTGTGCCTGCTCCTGCTGCTTTGAATCGACTCAATTCAAGGCTCGATAATTCCCTACTCCCTGTAGTTTTCCCAACAACTCACCTGCAGTCTTGTCTTGACGACCCACAGGGGGTTGGTGGCGAGGACAGTCGCTGTGCCTGCTCCTGCTGCTTTGAATCGACTCAATTCAAGGCTCGATAATTCCCTACTCCCTGTAGTTTTCCCAACAACTCACCTGCAGTCTTGTCTTGACGACCCACAGGGGGTTGGTGGCGAGGACAGTCGCTGTGCCTGCTCCTGCTGCTTTGAATCGACTCAATTCAAGGCTCGATAATTCCCTACTCCCTGTAGTTTTCCCAACAACTCACCTGCAGTCTTGTCTTGACGACCCACAGGGGGTTGGTGGCGAGGACAGTCGCTGTGCCTGCTCCTGCTGCTTTGAATCGACTCAATTCAAGGCTCGATAATTCCCTACTCCCTGTAGTTTTCCCAACAACTCACCTGCAGTCTTGTCTTGACGACCCACAGGGGGTTGGTGGCGAGGACAGTCGCTGTGCCTGCTCCTGCTGCTTTGAATCGACTCAATTCAAGGCTCGATAATTCCCTACTCCCTGTAGTTTTCCCAACAACTCACCTGCAGTCTTGTCTTGACGACCCACAGGGGGTTGGTGGCGAGGACAGTCGCTGTGCCTGCTCCTGCTGCTTTGAATCGACTCAATTCAAGGCTCGATAATTCCCTACTCCCTGTAGTTTTCCCAACAACTCACCTGCAGTCTTGTCTTGACGACCCACAGGGGGTTGGTGGCGAGGACAGTCGCTGTGCCTGCTCCTGCTGCTTTGAATCGACTCAATTCAAGGCTCGATAATTCCCTACTCCCTGTAGTTTTCCCAACAACTCACCTGCAGTCTTGTCTTGACGACCCACAGGGGGTTGGTGGCGAGGACAGTCGCTGTGCCTGCTCCTGCTGCTTTGAATCGACTCAATTCAAGGCTCGATAATTCCCTACTCCCTGTAGTTTTCCCAACAACTCACCTGCAGTCTTGTCTTGACGACCCACAGGGGGTTGGTGGCGAGGACAGTCGCTGTGCCTGCTCCTGCTGCTTTGAATCGACTCAATTCAAGGCTCGATAATTCCCTACTCCCTGTAGTTTTCCCAACAACTCACCTGCAGTCTTGTCTTGACGACCCACAGGGGGTTGGTGGCGAGGACAGTCGCTGTGCCTGCTCCTGCTGCTTTGAATCGACTCAATTCAAGGCTCGATAATTCCCTACTCCCTGTAGTTTTCCCAACAACTCACCTGCAGTCTTGTCTTGACGACCCACAGGGGGTTGGTGGCGAGGACAGTCGCTGTGCCTGCTCCTGCTGCTTTGAATCGACTCAATTCAAGGCTCGATAATTCCCTACTCCCTGTAGTTTTCCCAACAACTCACCTGCAGTCTTGTCTTGACGACCCACAGGGGGTTGGTGGCGAGGACAGTCGCTGTGCCTGCTCCTGCTGCTTTGAATCGACTCAATTCAAGGCTCGATAATTCCCTACTCCCTGTAGTTTTCCCAACAACTCACCTGCAGTCTTGTCTTGACGACCCACAGGGGGTTGGTGGCGAGGACAGTCGCTGTGCCTGCTCCTGCTGCTTTGAATCGACTCAATTCAAGGCTCGATAATTCCCTACTCCCTGTAGTTTTCCCAACAACTCACCTGCAGTCTTGTCTTGACGACCCACAGGGGGTTGGTGGCGAGGACAGTCGCTGTGCCTGCTCCTGCTGCTTTGAATCGACTCAATTCAAGGCTCGATAATTCCCTACTCCCTGTAGTTTTCCCAACAACTCACCTGCAGTCTTGTCTTGACGACCCACAGGGGGTTGGTGGCGAGGACAGTCGCTATGCCTGCTCCTGCTGCTTTGAATCGACTCAATTCAAGGCTCGATAATTCCCTACTCCCTGTAGTTTTCCCAACAACTCACCTGCAGTCTTGTCTTGACGACCCACAGGGGGTTGGTGGCGAGGACAGTCGCTGTGCCTGCTCCTGCTGCTTTGAATCGACTCAATTCAAGGCTCGATAATTCCCTACTCCCTGTAGTTTTCCCAACAACTCACCTGCAGTCTTGTCTTGACGACCCACAGGGGGTTGGTGGCGAGGACAGTCGCTGTGCCTGCTCCTGCTGCTTTGAATCGACTCAATTCAAGGCTCGATAATTCCCTACTCCCTGTAGTTTTCCCAACAACTCACCTGCAGTCTTGTCTTGACGACCCACAGGGGGTTGGTGGCGAGGACAGTCGCTGTGCCTGCTCCTGCTGCTTTGAATCGACTCAATTCAAGGCTCGATAATTCCCTACTCCCTGTAGTTTTCCCAACAACTCACCTGCAGTCTTGTCTTGACGACCCACAGGGGGTTGGTGGCGAGGACAGTCGCTGTGCCTGCTCCTGCTGCTTTGAATCGACTCAATTCAAGGCTCGATAATTCCCTACTCCCTGTAGTTTTCCCAACAACTCACCTGCAGTCTTGTCTTGACGACCCACAGGGGGTTGGTGGCGAGGACAGTCGCTGTGCCTGCTCCTGCTGCTTTGAATCGACTCAATTCAAGGCTCGATAATTCCCTACTCCCTGTAGTTTTCCCAACAACTCACCTGCAGTCTTGTCTTGACGACCCACAGGGGGTTGGTGGCGAGGACAGTCGCTGTGCCTGCTCCTGCTGCTTTGAATCGACTCAATTCAAGGCTCGATAATTCCCTACTCCCTGTAGTTTTCCCAACAACTCACCTGCAGTCTTGTCTTGACGACCCACAGGGGGTTGGTGGCGAGGACAGTCGCTGTGCCTGCTCCTGCTGCTTTGAATCGACTCAATTCAAGGCTCGATAATTCCCTACTCCCTGTAGTTTTCCCAACAACTCACCTGCAGTCTTGTCTTGACGACCCACAGGGGGTTGGTGGCGAGGACAGTCGCTGTGCCTGCTCCTGCTGCTTTGAATCGACTCAATTCAAGGCTCGATAATTCCCTACTCCCTGTAGTTTTCCCAACAACTCACCTGCAGTCTTGTCTTGACGACCCACAGGGGGTTGGTGGCGAGGACAGTCGCTGTGCCTGCTCCTGCTGCTTTGAATCGACTCAATTCAAGGCTCGATAATTCCCTACTCCCTGTAGTTTTCCCAACAACTCACCTGCAGTCTTGTCTTGACGACCCACAGGGGGTTGGTGGCGAGGACAGTCGCTGTGCCTGCTCCTGCTGCTTTGAATCGACTCAATTCAAGGCTCGATAATTCCCTACTCCCTGTAGTTTTCCCAACAACTCACCTGCAGTCTTGTCTTGACGACCCACAGGGGGTTGGTGGCGAGGACAGTCGCTGTGCCTGCTCCTGCTGCTTTGAATCGACTCAATTCAAGGCTCGATAATTCCCTACTCCCTGTAGTTTTCCCAACAACTCACCTGCAGTCTTGTCTTGACGACCCACAGGGGGTTGGTGGCGAGGACAGTCGCTGTGCCTGCTCCTGCTGCTTTGAATCGACTCAATTCAAGGCTCGATAATTCCCTACTCCCTGTAGTTTTCCCAACAACTCACCTGCAGTCTTGTCTTGACGACCCACAGGGGGTTGGTGGCGAGGACAGTCGCTGTGCCTGCTCCTGCTGCTTTGAATCGACTCAATTCAAGGCTCGATAATTCCCTACTCCCTGTAGTTTTCCCAACAACTCACCTGCAGTCTTGTCTTGACGACCCACAGGGGGTTGGTGGCGAGGACAGTCGCTGTGCCTGCTCCTGCTGCTTTGAATCGACTCAATTCAAGGCTCGATAATTCCCTACTCCCTGTAGTTTTCCCAACAACTCACCTGCAGTCTTGTCTTGACGACCCACAGGGGGTTGGTGGCGAGGACAGTCGCTGTGCCTGCTCCTGCTGCTTTGAATCGACTCAATTCAAGGCTCGATAATTCCCTACTCCCTGTAGTTTTCCCAACAACTCACCTGCAGTCTTGTCTTGACGACCCACAGGGGGTTGGTGGCGAGGACAGTCGCTGTGCCTGCTCCTGCTGCTTTGAATCGACTCAATTCAAGGCTCGATAATTCCCTACTCCCTGTAGTTTTCCCAACAACTCACCTGCAGTCTTGTCTTGACGACCCACAGGGGGTTGGTGGCGAGGACAGTCGCTGTGCCTGCTCCTGCTGCTTTGAATCGACTCAATTCAAGGCTCGATAATTCCCTACTCCCTGTAGTTTTCCCAACAACTCACCTGCAGTCTTGTCTTGACGACCCACAGGGGGTTGGTGGCGAGGACAGTCGCTGTGCCTGCTCCTGCTGCTTTGAATCGACTCAATTCAAGGCTCGATAATTCCCTACTCCCTGTAGTTTTCCCAACAACTCACCTGCAGTCTTGTCTTGACGACCCACAGGGGGTTGGTGGCGAGGACAGTCGCTGTGCCTGCTCCTGCTGCTTTGAATCGACTCAATTCAAGGCTCGATAATTCCCTACTCCCTGTAGTTTTCCCAACAACTCACCTGCAGTCTTGTCTTGACGACCCACAGGGGGTTGGTGGCGAGGACAGTCGCTGTGCCTGCTCCTGCTGCTTTGAATCGACTCAATTCAAGGCTCGATAATTCCCTACTCCCTGTAGTTTTCCCAACAACTCACCTGCAGTCTTGTCTTGACGACCCACAGGGGGTTGGTGGCGAGGACAGTCGCTGTGCCTGCTCCTGCTGCTTTGAATCGACTCAATTCAAGGCTCGATAATTCCCTACTCCCTGTAGTTTTCCCAACAACTCACCTGCAGTCTTGTCTTGACGACCCACAGGGGGTTGGTGGCGAGGACAGTCGCTGTGCCTGCTCCTGCTGCTTTGAATCGACTCAATTCAAGGCTCGATAATTCCCTACTCCCTGTAGTTTTCCCAACAACTCACCTGCAGTCTTGTCTTGACGACCCACAGGGGGTTGGTGGCGAGGACAGTCGCTGTGCCTGCTCCTGCTGCTTTGAATCGACTCAATTCAAGGCTCGATAATTCCCTACTCCCTGTAGTTTTCCCAACAACTCACCTGCAGTCTTGTCTTGACGACCCACAGGGGGTTGGTGGCGAGGACAGTCGCTGTGCCTGCTCCTGCTGCTTTGAATCGACTCAATTCAAGGCTCGATAATTCCCTACTCCCTGTAGTTTTCCCAACAACTCACCTGCAGTCTTGTCTTGACGACCCACAGGGGGTTGGTGGCGAGGACAGTCGCTGTGCCTGCTCCTGCTGCTTTGAATCGACTCAATTCAAGGCTCGATAATTCCCTACTCCCTGTAGTTTTCCCAACAACTCACCTGCAGTCTTGTCTTGACGACCCACAGGGGGTTGGTGGCGAGGACAGTCGCTGTGCCTGCTCCTGCTGCTTTGAATCGACTCAATTCAAGGCTCGATAATTCCCTACTCCCTGTAGTTTTCCCAACAACTCACCTGCAGTCTTGTCTTGACGACCCACAGGGGGTTGGTGGCGAGGACAGTCGCTGTGCCTGCTCCTGCTGCTTTGAATCGACTCAATTCAAGGCTCGATAATTCCCTACTCCCTGTAGTTTTCCCAACAACTCACCTGCAGTCTTGTCTTGACGACCCACAGGGGGTTGGTGGCGAGGACAGTCGCTGTGCCTGCTCCTGCTGCTTTGAATCGACTCAATTCAAGGCTCGATAATTCCCTACTCCCTGTAGTTTTCCCAACAACTCACCTGCAGTCTTGTCTTGACGACCCACAGGGGGTTGGTGGCGAGGACAGTCGCTGTGCCTGCTCCTGCTGCTTTGAATCGACTCAATTCAAGGCTCGATAATTCCCTACTCCCTGTAGTTTTCCCAACAACTCACCTGCAGTCTTGTCTTGACGACCCACAGGGGGTTGGTGGCGAGGACAGTCGCTGTGCCTGCTCCTGCTGCTTTGAATCGACTCAATTCAAGGCTCGATAATTCCCTACTCCCTGTAGTTTTCCCAACAACTCACCTGCAGTCTTGTCTTGACGACCCACAGGGGGTTGGTGGCGAGGACAGTCGCTGTGCCTGCTCCTGCTGCTTTGAATCGACTCAATTCAAGGCTCGATAATTCCCTACTCCCTGTAGTTTTCCCAACAACTCACCTGCAGTCTTGTCTTGACGACCCACAGGGGGTTGGTGGCGAGGACAGTCGCTGTGCCTGCTCCTGCTGCTTTGAATCGACTCAATTCAAGGCTCGATAATTCCCTACTCCCTGTAGTTTTCCCAACAACTCACCTGCAGTCTTGTCTTGACGACCCACAGGGGGTTGGTGGCGAGGACAGTCGCTGTGCCTGCTCCTGCTGCTTTGAATCGACTCAATTCAAGGCTCGATAATTCCCTACTCCCTGTAGTTTTCCCAACAACTCACCTGCAGTCTTGTCTTGACGACCCACAGGGGGTTGGTGGCGAGGACAGTCGCTGTGCCTGCTCCTGCTGCTTTGAATCGACTCAATTCAAGGCTCGATAATTCCCTACTCCCTGTAGTTTTCCCAACAACTCACCTGCAGTCTTGTCTTGACGACCCACAGGGGGTTGGTGGCGAGGACAGTCGCTGTGCCTGCTCCTGCTGCTTTGAATCGACTCAATTCAAGGCTCGATAATTCCCTACTCCCTGTAGTTTTCCCAACAACTCACCTGCAGTCTTGTCTTGACGACCCACAGGGGGTTGGTGGCGAGGACAGTCGCTGTGCCTGCTCCTGCTGCTTTGAATCGACTCAATTCAAGGCTCGATAATTCCCTACTCCCTGTAGTTTTCCCAACAACTCACCTGCAGTCTTGTCTTGACGACCCACAGGGGGTTGGTGGCGAGGACAGTCGCTGTGCCTGCTCCTGCTGCTTTGAATCGACTCAATTCAAGGCTCGATAATTCCCTACTCCCTGTAGTTTTCCCAACAACTCACCTGCAGTCTTGTCTTGACGACCCACAGGGGGTTGGTGGCGAGGACAGTCGCTGTGCCTGCTCCTGCTGCTTTGAATCGACTCAATTCAAGGCTCGATAATTCCCTACTCCCTGTAGTTTTCCCAACAACTCACCTGCAGTCTTGTCTTGACGACCCACAGGGGGTTGGTGGCGAGGACAGTCGCTGTGCCTGCTCCTGCTGCTTTGAATCGACTCAATTCAAGGCTCGATAATTCCCTACTCCCTGTAGTTTTCCCAACAACTCACCTGCAGTCTTGTCTTGACGACCCACAGGGGGTTGGTGGCGAGGACAGTCGCTGTGCCTGCTCCTGCTGCTTTGAATCGACTCAATTCAAGGCTCGATAATTCCCTACTCCCTGTAGTTTTCCCAACAACTCACCTGCAGTCTTGTCTTGACGACCCACAGGGGGTTGGTGGCGAGGACAGTCGCTGTGCCTGCTCCTGCTGCTTTGAATCGACTCAATTCAAGGCTCGATAATTCCCTACTCCCTGTAGTTTTCCCAACAACTCACCTGCAGTCTTGTCTTGACGACCCACAGGGGGTTGGTGGCGAGGACAGTCGCTGTGCCTGCTCCTGCTGCTTTGAATCGACTCAATTCAAGGCTCGATAATTCCCTACTCCCTGTAGTTTTCCCAACAACTCACCTGCAGTCTTGTCTTGACGACCCACAGGGGGTTGGTGGCGAGGACAGTCGCTGTGCCTGCTCCTGCTGCTTTGAATCGACTCAATTCAAGGCTCGATAATTCCCTACTCCCTGTAGTTTTCCCAACAACTCACCTGCAGTCTTGTCTTGACGACCCACAGGGGGTTGGTGGCGAGGACAGTCGCTGTGCCTGCTCCTGCTGCTTTGAATCGACTCAATTCAAGGCTCGATAATTCCCTACTCCCTGTAGTTTTCCCAACAACTCACCTGCAGTCTTGTCTTGACGACCCACAGGGGGTTGGTGGCGAGGACAGTCGCTGTGCCTGCTCCTGCTGCTTTGAATCGACTCAATTCAAGGCTCGATAATTCCCTACTCCCTGTAGTTTTCCCAACAACTCACCTGCAGTCTTGTCTTGACGACCCACAGGGGGTTGGTGGCGAGGACAGTCGCTGTGCCTGCTCCTGCTGCTTTGAATCGACTCAATTCAAGGCTCGATAATTCCCTACTCCCTGTAGTTTTCCCAACAACTCACCTGCAGTCTTGTCTTGACGACCCACAGGGGGTTGGTGGCGAGGACAGTCGCTGTGCCTGCTCCTGCTGCTTTGAATCGACTCAATTCAAGGCTCGATAATTCCCTACTCCCTGTAGTTTTCCCAACAACTCACCTGCAGTCTTGTCTTGACGACCCACAGGGGGTTGGTGGCGAGGACAGTCGCTGTGCCTGCTCCTGCTGCTTTGAATCGACTCAATTCAAGGCTCGATAATTCCCTACTCCCTGTAGTTTTCCCAACAACTCACCTGCAGTCTTGTCTTGACGACCCACAGGGGGTTGGTGGCGAGGACAGTCGCTGTGCCTGCTCCTGCTGCTTTGAATCGACTCAATTCAAGGCTCGATAATTCCCTACTCCCTGTAGTTTTCCCAACAACTCACCTGCAGTCTTGTCTTGACGACCCACAGGGGGTTGGTGGCGAGGACAGTCGCTGTGCCTGCTCCTGCTGCTTTGAATCGACTCAATTCAAGGCTCGATAATTCCCTACTCCCTGTAGTTTTCCCAACAACTCACCTGCAGTCTTGTCTTGACGACCCACAGGGGGTTGGTGGCGAGGACAGTCGCTGTGCCTGCTCCTGCTGCTTTGAATCGACTCAATTCAAGGCTCGATAATTCCCTACTCCCTGTAGTTTTCCCAACAACTCACCTGCAGTCTTGTCTTGACGACCCACAGGGGGTTGGTGGCGAGGACAGTCGCTGTGCCTGCTCCTGCTGCTTTGAATCGACTCAATTCAAGGCTCGATAATTCCCTACTCCCTGTAGTTTTCCCAACAACTCACCTGCAGTCTTGTCTTGACGACCCACAGGGGGTTGGTGGCGAGGACAGTCGCTGTGCCTGCTCCTGCTGCTTTGAATCGACTCAATTCAAGGCTCGATAATTCCCTACTCCCTGTAGTTTTCCCAACAACTCACCTGCAGTCTTGTCTTGACGACCCACAGGGGGTTGGTGGCGAGGACAGTCGCTGTGCCTGCTCCTGCTGCTTTGAATCGACTCAATTCAAGGCTCGATAATTCCCTACTCCCTGTAGTTTTCCCAACAACTCACCTGCAGTCTTGTCTTGACGACCCACAGGGGGTTGGTGGCGAGGACAGTCGCTGTGCCTGCTCCTGCTGCTTTGAATCGACTCAATTCAAGGCTCGATAATTCCCTACTCCCTGTAGTTTTCCCAACAACTCACCTGCAGTCTTGTCTTGACGACCCACAGGGGGTTGGTGGCGAGGACAGTCGCTGTGCCTGCTCCTGCTGCTTTGAATCGACTCAATTCAAGGCTCGATAATTCCCTACTCCCTGTAGTTTTCCCAACAACTCACCTGCAGTCTTGTCTTGACGACCCACAGGGGGTTGGTGGCGAGGACAGTCGCTGTGCCTGCTCCTGCTGCTTTGAATCGACTCAATTCAAGGCTCGATAATTCCCTACTCCCTGTAGTTTTCCCAACAACTCACCTGCAGTCTTGTCTTGACGACCCACAGGGGGTTGGTGGCGAGGACAGTCGCTGTGCCTGCTCCTGCTGCTTTGAATCGACTCAATTCAAGGCTCGATAATTCCCTACTCCCTGTAGTTTTCCCAACAACTCACCTGCAGTCTTGTCTTGACGACCCACAGGGGGTTGGTGGCGAGGACAGTCGCTGTGCCTGCTCCTGCTGCTTTGAATCGACTCAATTCAAGGCTCGATAATTCCCTACTCCCTGTAGTTTTCCCAACAACTCACCTGCAGTCTTGTCTTGACGACCCACAGGGGGTTGGTGGCGAGGACAGTCGCTGTGCCTGCTCCTGCTGCTTTGAATCGACTCAATTCAAGGCTCGATAATTCCCTACTCCCTGTAGTTTTCCCAACAACTCACCTGCAGTCTTGTCTTGACGACCCACAGGGGGTTGGTGGCGAGGACAGTCGCTGTGCCTGCTCCTGCTGCTTTGAATCGACTCAATTCAAGGCTCGATAATTCCCTACTCCCTGTAGTTTTCCCAACAACTCACCTGCAGTCTTGTCTTGACGACCCACAGGGGGTTGGTGGCGAGGACAGTCGCTGTGCCTGCTCCTGCTGCTTTGAATCGACTCAATTCAAGGCTCGATAATTCCCTACTCCCTGTAGTTTTCCCAACAACTCACCTGCAGTCTTGTCTTGACGACCCACAGGGGGTTGGTGGCGAGGACAGTCGCTGTGCCTGCTCCTGCTGCTTTGAATCGACTCAATTCAAGGCTCGATAATTCCCTACTCCCTGTAGTTTTCCCAACAACTCACCTGCAGTCTTGTCTTGACGACCCACAGGGGGTTGGTGGCGAGGACAGTCGCTGTGCCTGCTCCTGCTGCTTTGAATCGACTCAATTCAAGGCTCGATAATTCCCTACTCCCTGTAGTTTTCCCAACAACTCACCTGCAGTCTTGTCTTGACGACCCACAGGGGGTTGGTGGCGAGGACAGTCGCTGTGCCTGCTCCTGCTGCTTTGAATCGACTCAATTCAAGGCTCGATAATTCCCTACTCCCTGTAGTTTTCCCAACAACTCACCTGCAGTCTTGTCTTGACGACCCACAGGGGGTTGGTGGCGAGGACAGTCGCTGTGCCTGCTCCTGCTGCTTTGAATCGACTCAATTCAAGGCTCGATAATTCCCTACTCCCTGTAGTTTTCCCAACAACTCACCTGCAGTCTTGTCTTGACGACCCACAGGGGGTTGGTGGCGAGGACAGTCGCTGTGCCTGCTCCTGCTGCTTTGAATCGACTCAATTCAAGGCTCGATAATTCCCTACTCCCTGTAGTTTTCCCAACAACTCACCTGCAGTCTTGTCTTGACGACCCACAGGGGGTTGGTGGCGAGGACAGTCGCTGTGCCTGCTCCTGCTGCTTTGAATCGACTCAATTCAAGGCTCGATAATTCCCTACTCCCTGTAGTTTTCCCAACAACTCACCTGCAGTCTTGTCTTGACGACCCACAGGGGGTTGGTGGCGAGGACAGTCGCTGTGCCTGCTCCTGCTGCTTTGAATCGACTCAATTCAAGGCTCGATAATTCCCTACTCCCTGTAGTTTTCCCAACAACTCACCTGCAGTCTTGTCTTGACGACCCACAGGGGGTTGGTGGCGAGGACAGTCGCTGTGCCTGCTCCTGCTGCTTTGAATCGACTCAATTCAAGGCTCGATAATTCCCTACTCCCTGTAGTTTTCCCAACAACTCACCTGCAGTCTTGTCTTGACGACCCACAGGGGGTTGGTGGCGAGGACAGTCGCTGTGCCTGCTCCTGCTGCTTTGAATCGACTCAATTCAAGGCTCGATAATTCCCTACTCCCTGTAGTTTTCCCAACAACTCACCTGCAGTCTTGTCTTGACGACCCACAGGGGGTTGGTGGCGAGGACAGTCGCTGTGCCTGCTCCTGCTGCTTTGAATCGACTCAATTCAAGGCTCGATAATTCCCTACTCCCTGTAGTTTTCCCAACAACTCACCTGCAGTCTTGTCTTGACGACCCACAGGGGGTTGGTGGCGAGGACAGTCGCTGTGCCTGCTCCTGCTGCTTTGAATCGACTCAATTCAAGGCTCGATAATTCCCTACTCCCTGTAGTTTTCCCAACAACTCACCTGCAGTCTTGTCTTGACGACCCACAGGGGGTTGGTGGCGAGGACAGTCGCTGTGCCTGCTCCTGCTGCTTTGAATCGACTCAATTCAAGGCTCGATAATTCCCTACTCCCTGTAGTTTTCCCAACAACTCACCTGCAGTCTTGTCTTGACGACCCACAGGGGGTTGGTGGCGAGGACAGTCGCTGTGCCTGCTCCTGCTGCTTTGAATCGACTCAATTCAAGGCTCGATAATTCCCTACTCCCTGTAGTTTTCCCAACAACTCACCTGCAGTCTTGTCTTGACGACCCACAGGGGGTTGGTGGCGAGGACAGTCGCTGTGCCTGCTCCTGCTGCTTTGAATCGACTCAATTCAAGGCTCGATAATTCCCTACTCCCTGTAGTTTTCCCAACAACTCACCTGCAGTCTTGTCTTGACGACCCACAGGGGGTTGGTGGCGAGGACAGTCGCTGTGCCTGCTCCTGCTGCTTTGAATCGACTCAATTCAAGGCTCGATAATTCCCTACTCCCTGTAGTTTTCCCAACAACTCACCTGCAGTCTTGTCTTGACGACCCACAGGGGGTTGGTGGCGAGGACAGTCGCTGTGCCTGCTCCTGCTGCTTTGAATCGACTCAATTCAAGGCTCGATAATTCCCTACTCCCTGTAGTTTTCCCAACAACTCACCTGCAGTCTTGTCTTGACGACCCACAGGGGGTTGGTGGCGAGGACAGTCGCTGTGCCTGCTCCTGCTGCTTTGAATCGACTCAATTCAAGGCTCGATAATTCCCTACTCCCTGTAGTTTTCCCAACAACTCACCTGCAGTCTTGTCTTGACGACCCACAGGGGGTTGGTGGCGAGGACAGTCGCTGTGCCTGCTCCTGCTGCTTTGAATCGACTCAATTCAAGGCTCGATAATTCCCTACTCCCTGTAGTTTTCCCAACAACTCACCTGCAGTCTTGTCTTGACGACCCACAGGGGGTTGGTGGCGAGGACAGTCGCTGTGCCTGCTCCTGCTGCTTTGAATCGACTCAATTCAAGGCTCGATAATTCCCTACTCCCTGTAGTTTTCCCAACAACTCACCTGCAGTCTTGTCTTGACGACCCACAGGGGGTTGGTGGCGAGGACAGTCGCTGTGCCTGCTCCTGCTGCTTTGAATCGACTCAATTCAAGGCTCGATAATTCCCTACTCCCTGTAGTTTTCCCAACAACTCACCTGCAGTCTTGTCTTGACGACCCACAGGGGGTTGGTGGCGAGGACAGTCGCTGTGCCTGCTCCTGCTGCTTTGAATCGACTCAATTCAAGGCTCGATAATTCCCTACTCCCTGTAGTTTTCCCAACAACTCACCTGCAGTCTTGTCTTGACGACCCACAGGGGGTTGGTGGCGAGGACAGTCGCTGTGCCTGCTCCTGCTGCTTTGAATCGACTCAATTCAAGGCTCGATAATTCCCTACTCCCTGTAGTTTTCCCAACAACTCACCTGCAGTCTTGTCTTGACGACCCACAGGGGGTTGGTGGCGAGGACAGTCGCTGTGCCTGCTCCTGCTGCTTTGAATCGACTCAATTCAAGGCTCGATAATTCCCTACTCCCTGTAGTTTTCCCAACAACTCACCTGCAGTCTTGTCTTGACGACCCACAGGGGGTTGGTGGCGAGGACAGTCGCTGTGCCTGCTCCTGCTGCTTTGAATCGACTCAATTCAAGGCTCGATAATTCCCTACTCCCTGTAGTTTTCCCAACAACTCACCTGCAGTCTTGTCTTGACGACCCACAGGGGGTTGGTGGCGAGGACAGTCGCTGTGCCTGCTCCTGCTGCTTTGAATCGACTCAATTCAAGGCTCGATAATTCCCTACTCCCTGTAGTTTTCCCAACAACTCACCTGCAGTCTTGTCTTGACGACCCACAGGGGGTTGGTGGCGAGGACAGTCGCTGTGCCTGCTCCTGCTGCTTTGAATCGACTCAATTCAAGGCTCGATAATTCCCTACTCCCTGTAGTTTTCCCAACAACTCACCTGCAGTCTTGTCTTGACGACCCACAGGGGGTTGGTGGCGAGGACAGTCGCTGTGCCTGCTCCTGCTGCTTTGAATCGACTCAATTCAAGGCTCGATAATTCCCTACTCCCTGTAGTTTTCCCAACAACTCACCTGCAGTCTTGTCTTGACGACCCACAGGGGGTTGGTGGCGAGGACAGTCGCTGTGCCTGCTCCTGCTGCTTTGAATCGACTCAATTCAAGGCTCGATAATTCCCTACTCCCTGTAGTTTTCCCAACAACTCACCTGCAGTCTTGTCTTGACGACCCACAGGGGGTTGGTGGCGAGGACAGTCGCTGTGCCTGCTCCTGCTGCTTTGAATCGACTCAATTCAAGGCTCGATAATTCCCTACTCCCTGTAGTTTTCCCAACAACTCACCTGCAGTCTTGTCTTGACGACCCACAGGGGGTTGGTGGCGAGGACAGTCGCTGTGCCTGCTCCTGCTGCTTTGAATCGACTCAATTCAAGGCTCGATAATTCCCTACTCCCTGTAGTTTTCCCAACAACTCACCTGCAGTCTTGTCTTGACGACCCACAGGGGGTTGGTGGCGAGGACAGTCGCTGTGCCTGCTCCTGCTGCTTTGAATCGACTCAATTCAAGGCTCGATAATTCCCTACTCCCTGTAGTTTTCCCAACAACTCACCTGCAGTCTTGTCTTGACGACCCACAGGGGGTTGGTGGCGAGGACAGTCGCTGTGCCTGCTCCTGCTGCTTTGAATCGACTCAATTCAAGGCTCGATAATTCCCTACTCCCTGTAGTTTTCCCAACAACTCACCTGCAGTCTTGTCTTGACGACCCACAGGGGGTTGGTGGCGAGGACAGTCGCTGTGCCTGCTCCTGCTGCTTTGAATCGACTCAATTCAAGGCTCGATAATTCCCTACTCCCTGTAGTTTTCCCAACAACTCACCTGCAGTCTTGTCTTGACGACCCACAGGGGGTTGGTGGCGAGGACAGTCGCTGTGCCTGCTCCTGCTGCTTTGAATCGACTCAATTCAAGGCTCGATAATTCCCTACTCCCTGTAGTTTTCCCAACAACTCACCTGCAGTCTTGTCTTGACGACCCACAGGGGGTTGGTGGCGAGGACAGTCGCTGTGCCTGCTCCTGCTGCTTTGAATCGACTCAATTCAAGGCTCGATAATTCCCTACTCCCTGTAGTTTTCCCAACAACTCACCTGCAGTCTTGTCTTGACGACCCACAGGGGGTTGGTGGCGAGGACAGTCGCTGTGCCTGCTCCTGCTGCTTTGAATCGACTCAATTCAAGGCTCGATAATTCCCTACTCCCTGTAGTTTTCCCAACAACTCACCTGCAGTCTTGTCTTGACGACCCACAGGGGGTTGGTGGCGAGGACAGTCGCTGTGCCTGCTCCTGCTGCTTTGAATCGACTCAATTCAAGGCTCGATAATTCCCTACTCCCTGTAGTTTTCCCAACAACTCACCTGCAGTCTTGTCTTGACGACCCACAGGGGGTTGGTGGCGAGGACAGTCGCTGTGCCTGCTCCTGCTGCTTTGAATCGACTCAATTCAAGGCTCGATAATTCCCTACTCCCTGTAGTTTTCCCAACAACTCACCTGCAGTCTTGTCTTGACGACCCACAGGGGGTTGGTGGCGAGGACAGTCGCTGTGCCTGCTCCTGCTGCTTTGAATCGACTCAATTCAAGGCTCGATAATTCCCTACTCCCTGTAGTTTTCCCAACAACTCACCTGCAGTCTTGTCTTGACGACCCACAGGGGGTTGGTGGCGAGGACAGTCGCTGTGCCTGCTCCTGCTGCTTTGAATCGACTCAATTCAAGGCTCGATAATTCCCTACTCCCTGTAGTTTTCCCAACAACTCACCTGCAGTCTTGTCTTGACGACCCACAGGGGGTTGGTGGCGAGGACAGTCGCTGTGCCTGCTCCTGCTGCTTTGAATCGACTCAATTCAAGGCTCGATAATTCCCTACTCCCTGTAGTTTTCCCAACAACTCACCTGCAGTCTTGTCTTGACGACCCACAGGGGGTTGGTGGCGAGGACAGTCGCTGTGCCTGCTCCTGCTGCTTTGAATCGACTCAATTCAAGGCTCGATAATTCCCTACTCCCTGTAGTTTTCCCAACAACTCACCTGCAGTCTTGTCTTGACGACCCACAGGGGGTTGGTGGCGAGGACAGTCGCTGTGCCTGCTCCTGCTGCTTTGAATCGACTCAATTCAAGGCTCGATAATTCCCTACTCCCTGTAGTTTTCCCAACAACTCACCTGCAGTCTTGTCTTGACGACCCACAGGGGGTTGGTGGCGAGGACAGTCGCTGTGCCTGCTCCTGCTGCTTTGAATCGACTCAATTCAAGGCTCGATAATTCCCTACTCCCTGTAGTTTTCCCAACAACTCACCTGCAGTCTTGTCTTGACGACCCACAGGGGGTTGGTGGCGAGGACAGTCGCTGTGCCTGCTCCTGCTGCTTTGAATCGACTCAATTCAAGGCTCGATAATTCCCTACTCCCTGTAGTTTTCCCAACAACTCACCTGCAGTCTTGTCTTGACGACCCACAGGGGGTTGGTGGCGAGGACAGTCGCTGTGCCTGCTCTTGCTGCTTTGAATCGACTCAATTCAAGGCTCGATAATTCCCTACTCCCTGTAGTTTTCCCAACAACTCACCTGCAGTCTTGTCTTGACGACCCACAGGGGGTTGGTGGCGAGGACAGTCGCTGTGCCTGCTCCTGCTGCTTTGAATCGACTCAATTCAAGGCTCGATAATTCCCTACTCCCTGTAGTTTTCCCAACAACTCACCTGCAGTCTTGTCTTGACGACCCACAGGGGGTTGGTGGCGAGGACAGTCGCTGTGCCTGCTCCTGCTGCTTTGAATCGACTCAATTCAAGGCTCGATAATTCCCTACTCCCTGTAGTTTTCCCAACAACTCACCTGCAGTCTTGTCTTGACGACCCACAGGGGGTTGGTGGCGAGGACAGTCGCTGTGCCTGCTCCTGCTGCTTTGAATCGACTCAATTCAAGGCTCGATAATTCCCTACTCCCTGTAGTTTTCCCAACAACTCACCTGCAGTCTTGTCTTGACGACCCACAGGGGGTTGGTGGCGAGGACAGTCGCTGTGCCTGCTCCTGCTGCTTTGAATCGACTCAATTCAAGGCTCGATAATTCCCTACTCCCTGTAGTTTTCCCAACAACTCACCTGCAGTCTTGTCTTGACGACCCACAGGGGGTTGGTGGCGAGGACAGTCGCTGTGCCTGCTCCTGCTGCTTTGAATCGACTCAATTCAAGGCTCGATAATTCCCTACTCCCTGTAGTTTTCCCAACAACTCACCTGCAGTCTTGTCTTGACGACCCACAGGGGGTTGGTGGCGAGGACAGTCGCTGTGCCTGCTCCTGCTGCTTTGAATCGACTCAATTCAAGGCTCGATAATTCCCTACTCCCTGTAGTTTTCCCAACAACTCACCTGCAGTCTTGTCTTGACGACCCACAGGGGGTTGGTGGCGAGGACAGTCGCTGTGCCTGCTCCTGCTGCTTTGAATCGACTCAATTCAAGGCTCGATAATTCCCTACTCCCTGTAGTTTTCCCAACAACTCACCTGCAGTCTTGTCTTGACGACCCACAGGGGGTTGGTGGCGAGGACAGTCGCTGTGCCTGCTCCTGCTGCTTTGAATCGACTCAATTCAAGGCTCGATAATTCCCTACTCCCTGTAGTTTTCCCAACAACTCACCTGCAGTCTTGTCTTGACGACCCACAGGGGGTTGGTGGCGAGGACAGTCGCTGTGCCTGCTCCTGCTGCTTTGAATCGACTCAATTCAAGGCTCGATAATTCCCTACTCCCTGTAGTTTTCCCAACAACTCACCTGCAGTCTTGTCTTGACGACCCACAGGGGGTTGGTGGCGAGGACAGTCGCTGTGCCTGCTCCTGCTGCTTTGAATCGACTCAATTCAAGGCTCGATAATTCCCTACTCCCTGTAGTTTTCCCAACAACTCACCTGCAGTCTTGTCTTGACGACCCACAGGGGGTTGGTGGCGAGGACAGTCGCTGTGCCTGCTCCTGCTGCTTTGAATCGACTCAATTCAAGGCTCGATAATTCCCTACTCCCTGTAGTTTTCCCAACAACTCACCTGCAGTCTTGTCTTGACGACCCACAGGGGGTTGGTGGCGAGGACAGTCGCTGTGCCTGCTCCTGCTGCTTTGAATCGACTCAATTCAAGGCTCGATAATTCCCTACTCCCTGTAGTTTTCCCAACAACTCACCTGCAGTCTTGTCTTGACGACCCACAGGGGGTTGGTGGCGAGGACAGTCGCTGTGCCTGCTCCTGCTGCTTTGAATCGACTCAATTCAAGGCTCGATAATTCCCTACTCCCTGTAGTTTTCCCAACAACTCACCTGCAGTCTTGTCTTGACGACCCACAGGGGGTTGGTGGCGAGGACAGTCGCTGTGCCTGCTCCTGCTGCTTTGAATCGACTCAATTCAAGGCTCGATAATTCCCTACTCCCTGTAGTTTTCCCAACAACTCACCTGCAGTCTTGTCTTGACGACCCACAGGGGGTTGGTGGCGAGGACAGTCGCTGTGCCTGCTCCTGCTGCTTTGAATCGACTCAATTCAAGGCTCGATAATTCCCTACTCCCTGTAGTTTTCCCAACAACTCACCTGCAGTCTTGTCTTGACGACCCACAGGGGGTTGGTGGCGAGGACAGTCGCTGTGCCTGCTCCTGCTGCTTTGAATCGACTCAATTCAAGGCTCGATAATTCCCTACTCCCTGTAGTTTTCCCAACAACTCACCTGCAGTCTTGTCTTGACGACCCACAGGGGGTTGGTGGCGAGGACAGTCGCTGTGCCTGCTCCTGCTGCTTTGAATCGACTCAATTCAAGGCTCGATAATTCCCTACTCCCTGTAGTTTTCCCAACAACTCACCTGCAGTCTTGTCTTGACGACCCACAGGGGGTTGGTGGCGAGGACAGTCGCTGTGCCTGCTCCTGCTGCTTTGAATCGACTCAATTCAAGGCTCGATAATTCCCTACTCCCTGTAGTTTTCCCAACAACTCACCTGCAGTCTTGTCTTGACGACCCACAGGGGGTTGGTGGCGAGGACAGTCGCTGTGCCTGCTCCTGCTGCTTTGAATCGACTCAATTCAAGGCTCGATAATTCCCTACTCCCTGTAGTTTTCCCAACAACTCACCTGCAGTCTTGTCTTGACGACCCACAGGGGGTTGGTGGCGAGGACAGTCGCTGTGCCTGCTCCTGCTGCTTTGAATCGACTCAATTCAAGGCTCGATAATTCCCTACTCCCTGTAGTTTTCCCAACAACTCACCTGCAGTCTTGTCTTGACGACCCACAGGGGGTTGGTGGCGAGGACAGTCGCTGTGCCTGCTCTTGCTGCTTTGAATCGACTCAATTCAAGGCTCGATAATTCCCTACTCCCTGTAGTTTTCCCAACAACTCACCTGCAGTCTTGTCTTGACGACCCACAGGGGGTTGGTGGCGAGGACAGTCGCTGTGCCTGCTCCTGCTGCTTTGAATCGACTCAATTCAAGGCTCGATAATTCCCTACTCCCTGTAGTTTTCCCAACAACTCACCTGCAGTCTTGTCTTGACGACCCACAGGGGGTTGGTGGCGAGGACAGTCGCTGTGCCTGCTCCTGCTGCTTTGAATCGACTCAATTCAAGGCTCGATAATTCCCTACTCCCTGTAGTTTTCCCAACAACTCACCTGCAGTCTTGTCTTGACGACCCACAGGGGGTTGGTGGCGAGGACAGTCGCTGTGCCTGCTCCTGCTGCTTTGAATCGACTCAATTCAAGGCTCGATAATTCCCTACTCCCTGTAGTTTTCCCAACAACTCACCTGCAGTCTTGTCTTGACGACCCACAGGGGGTTGGTGGCGAGGACAGTCGCTGTGCCTGCTCCTGCTGCTTTGAATCGACTCAATTCAAGGCTCGATAATTCCCTACTCCCTGTAGTTTTCCCAACAACTCACCTGCAGTCTTGTCTTGACGACCCACAGGGGGTTGGTGGCGAGGACAGTCGCTGTGCCTGCTCCTGCTGCTTTGAATCGACTCAATTCAAGGCTCGATAATTCCCTACTCCCTGTAGTTTTCCCAACAACTCACCTGCAGTCTTGTCTTGACGACCCACAGGGGGTTGGTGGCGAGGACAGTCGCTGTGCCTGCTCCTGCTGCTTTGAATCGACTCAATTCAAGGCTCGATAATTCCCTACTCCCTGTAGTTTTCCCAACAACTCACCTGCAGTCTTGTCTTGACGACCCACAGGGGGTTGGTGGCGAGGACAGTCGCTGTGCCTGCTCCTGCTGCTTTGAATCGACTCAATTCAAGGCTCGATAATTCCCTACTCCCTGTAGTTTTCCCAACAACTCACCTGCAGTCTTGTCTTGACGACCCACAGGGGGTTGGTGGCGAGGACAGTCGCTGTGCCTGCTCCTGCTGCTTTGAATCGACTCAATTCAAGGCTCGATAATTCCCTACTCCCTGTAGTTTTCCCAACAACTCACCTGCAGTCTTGTCTTGACGACCCACAGGGGGTTGGTGGCGAGGACAGTCGCTGTGCCTGCTCCTGCTGCTTTGAATCGACTCAATTCAAGGCTCGATAATTCCCTACTCCCTGTAGTTTTCCCAACAACTCACCTGCAGTCTTGTCTTGACGACCCACAGGGGGTTGGTGGCGAGGACAGTCGCTGTGCCTGCTCCTGCTGCTTTGAATCGACTCAATTCAAGGCTCGATAATTCCCTACTCCCTGTAGTTTTCCCAACAACTCACCTGCAGTCTTGTCTTGACGACCCACAGGGGGTTGGTGGCGAGGACAGTCGCTGTGCCTGCTCCTGCTGCTACGTCTCTCAACGCTTGATGATTCCCTGTTGTTTCCTGGACCTTGAACTTCGAAATGACTCACCTGCAGCCTCGTCTTGACGACCCACAGGGGGTTGGTGGCGAGGACTGTTGCTGTGCCTGCTCCTGCTGCTGCCAGCACACTCCGACCCAGCGACAACTGCTGCTGCTGTGGCCGGGCCTGATGACGCCCCTCCTCCTGCTGCTCCTGCTGCTCTGAACCCTGCTGTGGTGATTCTTCGCGGCTGCTGGGAACTGGGGTGGTGGCACGGGTGAAGAGAAGAGTCCGATATTAGCTAACAGCTGAATACACATAGTGACTGAGGGACTGGGCTCGCTCCAGTATCCACGTTAGTGACTTTCAAGTTCAAAGCTCGTGCTAGCTGTGAGTCACAACCAATCCGTTTCAATTACTGTGACTGCATTAAAGCCTACTAAAAGCTCACCTGCGCCTGGATGACTTGGCTCGCTTAGCATCCGCTTTAAATGGTCGTACACTGAAAAGTACACCTGGCGGAGTGGAAGAGAAAGTGAACAAGGAAGCGGGTGAAAGAGGCGTTCAGGCAAGAAACTGCATTTTGGATGACTTGATTCGCTTAACATCCGCTTTAAATGGTCGTACACTGAAAAGTACACCTGGCAGAGGGACAGAGACAGTGGGTGAAAGAGACCCAATGAAAGAGGGAAAGAGGAGGATTCACTAGCGAAACGAACGACAATGCTTGGACTGGCTGCCGAAATATCCGCTTTAGAGGTCGTACACCTCTTTACAGACCAAGCACACCTGGCGGAGTGATAGAGATAGTGGGTGCAAGAGACTGGATGAAATAGGGAAAGAAAGAAGAAGAGGCGTTGGGAGAAGGAACGACAATGCTTGGACTGGCTGCCTAAGTATCCGCTCTAGCAGTCGTACGCCTCTTTAGAGACCAAGTACACGTGGCGGAGTGATAGAGATAGTGGGTGTATTTGGTGGAGAGGTAATGCTTGGACTGGCTGCCGAAATATCCGCTTTAATGGTCGTACACCTCTTTACAGACCAAGCACACCTGGCGGAGTGATAGAGATAGTGGGTGCAAGAGACTGGATGAAATAGGGAAAGAAAGAAGAAGAGGCGTTGGGAGAAGGAACGACAATGCTTGGACTGGCTGCCTAAGTATCCGCTCTAGCAGTCGTACGCCTCTTTAGAGACCAAGTACACGTGGCGGAGTGATACAGATAGTGGGTGTATTTGGTGGAGAGGTAATGCTTGGACTGGCTGCCGAAATATCCGCTTTACTGGTCGTATTAGAGACGAAATACACCTGGCGGAGTGATAGAGATCAATGTGAAAGCACTCACCGCCCAGTTAGGAAGCAGAGCCACCATGGTCGGGGAGAGCCCCCTATAGAGCCCCCTCAGGCCCTCCGTGCGCCAGATGGTCTGCAACGACCCCGCTATCACGCCCATGCGCCACCGCCCCGCCGCTGCTACCTTTGCCCCCGCGCCTGTTCCCCCCACTGCTGCTCCCCCAGCTCCCCCTGCTGCTCCTAATCCCCCTGATCCTCCCGCCCCCCGCGCTGCTTCTGCTGCCGCGGCAGCTGCGGATGCGGATGGGGGAGTGGCGAGCACAGTGGCTATCCTAGCAAACGGAGGTGGGGAGGCGGATGATGCTGCTGCTCCCCCTCTTGATATTGACGGCGCTGCTGCTGCCCCCGCTGCTGCTGCTCCCCCTGCTGCTGACGTGGAGGCTTGAGGAGCACCCAGCACTTGTAGACGGGTTTTGACCACGTCTAGCGGCGCTACAAACGTGGCGGCTACAGCTCCTGAATAGGGGGGGGGGGGGGAGAGAGGGGTTGGAGGGGACGAGGGAAGGGAAGGGAGAAGGGGGAGCGGGAGGAAACGTCTTCACCACGACCAGCGGCGCTACAAACGTGGCGGCTACCGTTTTCCTGGAAGCACATACCACACGTCTTCCTCTTTCATCATCCTCTTGCTTTATTCATCACCCCTCCTCCTCTCTACCTCATTCCCCCTTCATCCTCAACCCTTCTTCTTCCTCCTCCCGTCTCACCTGCGCCAGCGCCAGCCATGCCGCTGAAGAGCTTCGATCGCTGCTCCTCAGGCAAGTGGGCCATCCATTTCCCCACCAGCCTTCTCGCTACCCCCTTCCCGCCATCGTCCTGCCTTCTAGTCGCCCCCTCCCCATCTTCCTGCCTTCTGGTTACCACCTTCCCATCATCCCGCCCTGCAGCGCCTGTCGACGCCAGATCGCCGTCTTTAGATCAACCGTCTCGAGCCGTCCGATCTTCCAGCGCCGCTAAAATCGGCCTTCCGAAGCCGTTAGATCCTGTCTTGGTATAGAGTACTTGCGCACTCCCCTCGAGACAAATATCCTTTACCGAGGCGTAATGCCGTAGTACATGGTTTACAAGAAGTCTACAGTTTTGATACCGTTACAGAGGGCAATCCTATAACGCGGATGCTGCAGCAACGGACCGACTAGAGCAGGTTCACCAGGCTTCCTCTTGCATCGGCTTTGCCCAGACGTTTGTAACAGCGCATAGACGGTTTGGATATTGAAACGTCTCGAACTACGTTGCGGGCTCGCAGCGACGAATTCAGACCACCTTGAAATGTTGGTATCTGCGGTTCGAAGGTCTCACAAATGAATGGAATGCGTGCCAACTTGCGAATCGGCGATTCTACGCTTCTGCGAAATGGATGGATCGCTAAGCTTTTGCGAGTTAGCGGTTTGGATGGATCGCTAAACAAGCTAAGCTCTTCCGATAGTCCCTAGACAATAGAAAAAAGGTTCCTAGTTTACTGACAGGAGGTGGTAAGTCCCTAAAACTCAGAATCCAGCAGCAATCAGTCATCTGGAACTGCGAGTCGAACCAGCGTGCTTGATCAGGGAGGCGATCCTGAACTCTAGGCTCGTTCTCATACCTCCAAACCTGACAAGTTTCAAGGAGGGGACAGCCTCCCCCAGGTACCCACCAAGCTGGACTTCGGGAACTTCGTGACTGTTCCCGCCGCCACACTGTCATGTCAAACCAGTTGTTACGGTCTGGTAATCGGTTTTTGTGAACAGTGCAGCTCGGTTTGGTTCGTTCCCAGCTTTGATTTGAGGCGCGTGCCCGACTAACCTGGGAGAGTGACGAATGGGGATCTTGGAAAGGATGTCTAACGACGGCCAATGATAACACTTCCGTGGCCTCCAAATCGCCGCGTGTTTGGCCTGTTCCCGAGTGTCGCTTGATGAGTGGTCAAAGAAAACCCAAACCGCAGTGCGCAGAACAAAGATAGTTGTACCTGCTAAGAGCATTCGCGGAACGCTTACAGATGAACTCTGCATTAAAGTCCCACCACTGATTTACGCCACTTATAAGCTAGTTTCGTCGAGTTTTTACCAAATGGCATCAGAACAGGAGTACCATCCCCTCAGAATATACTGCATTGTGTTCTCTAGTTGGTGTAGTTATTTACACGCTACCGGGAAGCTGTCTAACGGGCTACGGTGATTGGGTTGGGACCTTCGCAGAAGTCACTCGCCCCACATCGCTCCACCGACTTGCGATGTGATCTGCGACTGGAATTATCGAGATGCGACGCTCTCCTCCGCCGTCAGCCACCGATGTCACGTCGTCCAAAACTACGCTTCGCCGAACCAGTTCCTCCAGTCGCTTCGGCCCCGATTTATCGGACGTGCTTCGGAGGGGTGGAGATCACAGGCCAGCTTGGGGGGGGGGGGGGGGGGGGGGAGGGGGGGAGCTCTCCCTCGCCTATTGATTTGATCCGCCAAGCCTAGCCCCTCTCCGCAAGCAATCGTACCGAACCATTTCTGGGTGTTCGGGAATTCGCCAAATCGCTAGCCCCTATAGGTTGCCTTTTCGCCAAACGCTCATGACTTCTCGCGACTTCGCCACGCCAAACCACTCGTCGAATTTCCTCCATTTTCAGAGCCCGCGTCGCGGAGACCATTCAACACAGGGGTGCGCGCAAACTAGTTTGCTCGAACCCGAACCAGGTCTCGAACCAGATTCTCAAAACCGGCCAAGCCGAGCCTCATTCACCTGCCCAAAACCTCCCGCCAGACCAGAGTCACCCCCCGGGTCTGCCTTTCCCCAAACCTTTCCCCCCGAACCTCAGCTAAAATCTACTCGGCTCGGCTGGTCGCTCAAATCGCTCATCATCGACTCTACTAGAGGCATATGTGACTCGCCGTCGTCGCCACTCTTCTCGCCCTCAACGCGCCCCCCAACTCCAACCCGCCCCACCCGCGCAAAACGAGCCGACCAACCAAATCCGTCGACTTTCAGTCGGTCGGCCAGACGCTCCTTCTCAGCAGCGGAAAACGCGTGCAGTTACCTCCCATCACTTAGACGGAGCGGACAGCAGACGAGACGAGCTAATGAGCTGGCACTCGTCATTCTATTCTGAGAACATCACTCTGAGGTGTCCCATAGCGTACTAGAATTTGCGAGAAAGATTGCTCGTCGCGCCCCATCGGCAAATACAGCACCTAGCGAGCAACAGGAACCTTCATCCTCCGCGCCACTCTGCAGAAACCTGAGCCTTGTATAGCGTGTGAGACGAACGCTGCCTTTACCGAATTGCGAGGATTAATAGAATAAGCATAAACGCTGTGCTAGTAGCTTTGCGCTGGGCAACATCTTGAGGCGACTCGGCAAACATTTTGAGTTGACTGGGCAAAGAAGCCGTCTTTGAGCCGCCTTTGACTGAGCCATTTTGAGTTGACTGAGGGTACCCTGTCAACATGGGGTACGACGAGGAGCTTGGCGGGGCGGCGGGAACGGCGGAGACGCCAGGGTCGGGGTCGATTTTAATGTCTGACGTGGAATCCCCAACTGCGGCCAAGGCGAAGCTGAAAGAGGTTCGTGCCGTGTCGCGCATTGCCAGTGCCGTAAAGCGCGGCAGCGCGTGCTGTGCGCGTCGCGGGTTCTCGCCGTTCCTCTTTCCGTGCCGCGCCCTTCGACGGCCTTTCGGTTTTTTCTTGGTCGGCACATCGCATTTCAGGCCCCACACCCGATAAGAGCGCAGCGCGCGTATGCGTTTCTTCTTCTCCCATATTCCGCGCCCTGCCGCGTCGCTTTTCCCCGTCCTTCCGCGCCCCCTTTTCCACGCCCTCCCGCAGCACCCTTACCCGCCCTTCCGCGCCCCACCTTTCCGCGCGCGCGTATGTCACTATCAGGGCCCCCCCCTCTCCAAATGCCTTCCATATTCCGTTCTTACCTGACGCCCCTTCCTGCCCACTTCCCGCCCCCTTCCTGCCCCCTCCTTGCCCTTCTCATCCCCCTTCCCCCATTCTTTCCCCCACCCCTCTCCTTACCCGTTCTCTTCCCCTCTTCCAGCCGTCAGCGGCGGACCTAATGAAGGCGCAGCGGAAGGCGGAGGTCTGCGCGGGGAAGGGCGCGGGCGCGCGGCGACGAGGCTGCGGGTGGTGCGACGTTGCCGCGTGGACGGGCCTCGTGGTGTCGCTGGCGCTTGTGGGGTTCGGCCTGGCGATTCTCATCCTCGCTCTCACATTCAACACCGAGGTACGCCCGCTTTCCCTCTGTTTGATTGGGCCAATCAGTGACAAGAAATCCGCATAGCTTTGGCCTCGTGGTGTCTCTGGCGCTCGTCGGGTTCGGCATCGCTTCAACACCGAGGTAGGCTCCTTTCCCTCGTCTTCCCGCTTCTTCCCCTCTCCTCCTCTCCATAATGTGAAACCCATGTCCTCAGATTTGAAATCCTCAAGGTCAGCCAAACTCACCTTTCCGTTCCTCTCCCCATCCCACTCCTCCTCCGCCTCCTCCCCATCACGTGCACTGCAGGACCCCAATTTTGAAATCCTCAAGGTAAATCTCAAGCAGCTGAACCAACCTCACCTCTTCCCGTCCTCCTCTCCCCTTCTTCTTCCCCCCCTCCTCCTTCCCTCCTCCCCATCACGTGCGCCGCAGGACCCCAAGTTTGAAATTCTCAAGGTGGACTTGACACAGCTGAACTTTGGAACCTTCTGTTTGACTTCAACAACTTCAAAGTCAAGGCGAACGGCAAGGCGGACGTCAAGGCGCTGGTGGTTAACCCTAACAACCACGAGGTGATCGTGGAGGCGCTAACTGTCAACCTGAAGCTCTTCAATGTCGACATCGCCAACACTTCGGTACGTGCCAGAAACCTTAAGAGCATGCTACGCCCTTTGATTGCTTAGAATATGAAGGCGCTGGTGGTTAACCCCAACAACCACGAGGTGATCGTGGAGGTGCTCAATGTCAACCTGAAGCTCTTTAACGTTAGCATTGAACGTTGACATTACCAACACCTCGGTATGTCCGTTGTGGCACGTATTCCCTATCTTCCCCGCATCGTCCCTTACAACCTTAGCGCCTTACCTCTGCTCTCACATGCCTTCCTGCCCTATCCAATTTCCATATCAACCAGATCCCTGGATTTGAGCTCTCAAAGAGGGGAAACATTACACTGAGCATCCCATTTCCCATCAAGAATCTACCGGTCATTGCAACCGGTAACAAGGACAACCTCATTACTACATCGCTCCGCAAGGGACAAGTGGATGTCAAGGTGGGATACTGAAGCGTTATGGATGTTATTCTATATTTTTCCGTTCTAACAGTTTTCCCCTGGCTTTTTTCATCCATGCTGGACTTACAGCTCAATATAAACTCTAGGGGCAAGGTGAAGATTATGGGAATGGCAACACCATCATATAATGTAAGTGGTACATGTGCCTCTGCTTTCGTTACTGGCCATTTTGTGAGCAGCATGTCACATGTGTCTTGTTACTAACACTTTCGAAAAACATTCCGTCCATCTTTGTTGCAGCTCCTCATCGCGTGCAATATCACGGTAGATCCATTTGGGGGGGACCAGCTATTTCGACAGAAATGTTTCAAGACCAGATCGAAAGCGTAGAAAATGAGCAATGCCAGCCTAATGCATTGTTTTCATGTCGTGTCCTTATAAGTGGTATATATTTATTTTTGGAATTATTCAAGTGTATATTTCTAGGGGGCTCAACTCTAGGATCAGAAGCAGTAGCAATATCCTAACCAGCATAGGATTCCTCAAACCACACTTCACACCGCACACGATTTCTCGAACCACTCTACACACCCCACAAAGGTTTGAAAAGTCGGTGCCACACTGTCGGTCGCGTCTCGACTGATGTTGGGAAAACTGACACGGTTTCGAGTCGCGATGGCTGCCAGAACCGTACCTAGTTTCGAGAGTACCGCGCGTTCCGTTCCCAGCTGTGGCCCTCCTCCCCCCGCCAAAATCAGACACAACACGAATGATGAGGAGGTTTCCATAGTGTGCATTTCATTGGTGGTATCTTCGCATCCAATCAAATTCTCTGGTTCTGTCGGTCAGCCGTTCGATGATGCCATCATCAGGCTCCGCTCCACAAGGCTAGCTGTCCATGCGAAGGAATACGAGGTCTGCGAGGGGAAGACGATGTTCGTCGGAGCAAACATCGGTGTTCAGTTGATATCCCCCGCTTTTCCCCAGGTACCGACCAAAGGTCGCCAAGCCTTCTGTCAGGCATCCGTCTGGAATCGCCCTTCACGATCTTTAGTTCCAGCTGTCGCAGAGCGAGAGAGCATGCTCCGCATTTCGAAGCATGCGACCTCCGCAGTCGCACAGCGGAAGAAAGCCGTTATGAAGGTGTCCCTTGCTTGCCTCAGAAACGAGTACATCACACCAGCAGGTTCAGAGAGTTGCCGTGAGAGTGAAAGAGTTTCGCTTCTTACATACAACGGTTGAGTGGGGTAGTGAAGTAGAATCTACCAATGCACGTCCCCAAAGCTCTCTCGACCTGCCAGAAGCAGAACCAGCACCATTCTTCGCAAGAAGTTGGTAGGACACACTCGTCGCAAAATGAGTACCAGTCGCTCGCAGATGTAGGTGTCTAGCTTCTGTAGTAGCCACACTGCTTAGCCATTTCGGATTACATTCGGTGGTCCTAGGCTTTGCTGTGGCAAGATAAATCGCACTCGGTTCCCTGAGAGTGGTTTGTCCAGTCTGAAAGTGCTGTGATATTCAAGCAGTGCTTATCATCTGTAACATCCGGTTCCTGTATCTGCTGTCCCTGCTATTCGCAGCTCGTGACGTAGCATTCGGAGTTTAGCAGCCATTCTCCAAATAGCATCGCAAACCTTTTCTGCATCAGTACCTCCTCATTCCTTCGTCCCAGCGTCGTTCTTTCGAGTTACAAATTCACCACCGTTTCTCTGTACTTGTAGCACTAAAACCACGGAGAGTTTGGCATACGATGGGAGTGAGTGACTTTCTCCCAGTCAGAACCAATTCAGCACGCGTGGATCAGGAGGAGAGGTACACTGACATAACTGACGACCTCGAAGAGCCTTACGTACGTCAGTCAACCTGTTTCGTCTCGCACGGTTATCACCCTTTGTCCCTTTTCCGTTGTGCCATGGTCCTGTTTTGTATGTTGCTTCTCGATTCGCATTGTAAGCCGCGTCACACAATCTCGTCGCATTCTTTATCTTCCGCATCGCTCTGTCGCTCTCCGCTCTCCCACACTCCGCTCTCTCGCACTCCGCTTTCTCACCCTCCGCCCTCCCAACCTTCGCCCTCACACCCTTCGCTCTATCGCTCATGCTGCATCACACTTCTCACTACCACACTTCGACGAGAGTCACAGACTGCTTTGCGACGCATATAGTACACTGTCCTCATTCGGTGCACAATTGTCTACTTTGAGAAGTCTCCAAAACGGTTCCTAGACATTGAAGTGTACGCGATTCACGCCCGTGCCTTGTGAATTGACTCGCTAATCCCGATCGACGCCGTGCTCACTTACAGCCTTGTGTTCGTCGCTGAGAGGATCAAAACCAGAATTCCTGTTTTCCTCTCTCATGTACTTGGCTGTCAATTTCCGTCTTTCTTTTACTCTCTCCGCCTTCATTTTCCCTCTTTCTTGTGTAGAAGAAGAAATACATGGCGGAAGCTGATGGCTTTGGGTTCTAGTGAAATCTCAACACTCTGCAATTCCAATTTCCGTCTTTCTTTTACTCTTTCCTTGTGCAGAAGAAGCAATACATGGCGGACGCAGATGGCTTTGACGCTTACGAAATGGAGCATGCAAAGCTGCAGCACCAGAAGCAGCAGAAGCGCAGTTGTTGCACGTGGCAAAACATCGCCATAACGTGCGGACTCCTCCTCTCCCTGCTTATGACCGGCGTGGGAATCGCCATACTCGTTGTTGCGTGCACTTATAAGCCCGCGGTGAGTGTACCAAGGACTTCGGAATACTATCATGGATTGTGCCAGTTCTGTATATATGAAGCGACCTTGCGGTGGATAGGACCGGATAAGCAACAAACAGTGTTCTTGAATCGGCAGCTGAAGCTCTGCAAAGCACGTTTTAGCAGGCAAAAGGTAAATCCATCGCTTCAACTAATGGCTTCATCCAGTTGTGGCGGATACCAAGTTGCAAATGGTCTTTATATATTCCTGCTTCCCTTTCCATGGGAACCTCTCCATTTGCCAATACCACTTCTCTGCCTGTCTCTCTATCCGTCTGCCTGTCTGAATGTCATTCATACCCCTGTCCCATTCCCCCCTCTCCCTCTATCCCATCCTCCAGCCTCCCGTGATCAATATTGAGAAGGTTGACATTGTACGGTTAAATTTCAACGGCACAGGCACCAACAGTGACCTGACCACTAGTCTTGGCGGGCTGGGAGCTACTATCGGGGATGCCCTCGGGAGTCCGTTGGCGGGAGCTCTGGGAAATCTCGGGAGCGATCTCGGAAGCCTGCTGGCGGACCCGACCAATTTCACCCTCAATATGAACGCACTCATTAATGTTACAGCGAATGTGTTGAATCCCAACAAGTACGATATTCAAGTGAAGTACCTGGACCTGTTCATCTCACTCTTCAACATAAGCGTCTCCAATGTCTCGGTAAGTAGTAGAACTTCCCTTCTTATGGCTCTCGATCATAATTTCCATTGACACTGCTCACAATTTCTCAGTTCAGGTGCATTTACCACTAGTCTCTTTCTGGCAACTCATCTCTTCTCAACCTCCCTTCCCTTTCTCTCCCTCCATTTCCCATGTGCCTTCTATTCTTGCTCAGTTGGGCGAGTTCAGGTCTCCCAGCAACCAAAACATCAGCCTCACAATCCCCTTGAAAGTGGTCAACGTGCCGTTGGTGTCTCTTGGGAAGGATAGCGTCATTGGTAACTCCCTCCTGGCTCAGAAGCTCAAGATGAAGGTTAGTACCGTGTCGGCAGGCCACTCCTTTCTCGTGGTAATTGCCTGCTGAATCCGCTCTCTACAACATGACATCCTGCCATGTGATAGAATGATTTTTGTGAATAACATTTGTTGTCGTGAATAATATTCGTCGCAGATCCTAGGAGTTGCAGAAGGCAAAGCCCAGTGGTGGGCCATCTCCTCACCATCCTACAAGGTACGTAGAGGGGTTCGGCTATATATTGGCCCCTGGCATGAATGGTTTATAAGCTGGCACATTTTTTTAGTGTGTTTTTGCATTGTGCATCCAAGTCTATACTACTTGCTGGACTTTTTCCTACTTCAGGCTGGAGAAGTGAACGTTCTCTGAACTTTTTTCCTGGATGCAGGTTGGAGTAGTCTGCAACGCTACGGTGAGCCCTGCTGCAGGCAAGAATTCGGTCACAAGGGAATGTGTTAGCAAGGCCAAAAAAGTATGAGATCATGGGCACCCTGATATTCCTGCACTGACTTCAAAGGTGCCATGCTTTCTGTATGGTCAGTAACGTCAAAAGCAATAAGATTCTGTACAGACCAGGTTTAGTTGCTGTCTCTATTAGGTAGCGACCGTGTTTTAGCGGGAACACACCGGTCATAGCAGCGATGCATTCATGCTGACCAATCATAAACACGAAACACATGTATGTGTCCATGAACAGAAATCACAGGGGCAACCACTTTCCTTGGCAAGTCGTCCGTCGTCACCTCGTTTCCATCACCGAACCGAACTAGCCATTTCGTAGGCGAAGGCGTCACTATCCAATCAAAATAGCCGGTTCGGTTCGCAGATACGCGCACGCGCCACGGCTCCCTCCACCACATAAGGGCCCTGTTCGACTGGCGCATCAGGGTTTAGGCTCGGGTACCAGCACAGGCTCGTTGGTGGTGCTTGGGTACCAGGGTTGGTTCGGGTGTGGTGCTCGAACGAGAGGAAGTGGTTTGGGGTTTGTCAAATTGGTTCTATTGGTCTGTCAAGTTTGTCAAACACGGTGGGTGTTCGACTTTTACAGAGCGGGCAATAGAGTGGGTCAAGTTAGTCAAACTCGGGGGGTGTTCAACTTGGCGGGCACCTTATTCTGTCCCACACCAGCTGGTGCTGCCCCGCATCTAGCTCTCCACGGATGCACCATGCGCGCATCAGTGGTGCGTCGGTTTGCCAGGAGAGGAGGGTTCCGGGAACGCACATTCGGTTCCCGAACCTGGGGCCGAAAAGGGTGTTCGGCTGGCATCATGCACCAGTTCGCTTCGGTGCTCATGCGCCTATCCCAGACCCGAGTCAGCAGATCCCAGACCCGAGTCAACACTTGTCCGCTTCTCTAAGAAGCTTCGAGGGAGCACACTTTACTGTTGCCGGTACCCGAGCCTGCGCCTGATGCGCCAGTCGAACAGGGCCGAGGAAAACCACGTTTCACAACTTTCTGTGGATGCGGTGTGGTCAAAAGCGGTCAAGCAGAACAACTGCTGAAAACCCATGTCACGAGGGCGAACGTGTCCAGCTTGCCACCCCAATTTCCCCCGTCCACTCCCCCTACCCTCTCCCCTCTTCGTTCCCCCCTCCCCCTTCTTTTCTGTGGAAAACCTCTCTGGTTTCCCCATTACCAACAAAATTCCGCGCATGTGCCCAACCACAACTCGGCGAAGCTTGGTGAGTCAAGGGCCACCGCCGAACCGCACAAACTAGCATTCCCAAGCAGGGAGCATGCGTGGTTTGGTTCGATAATCGATAGCCTAGTAGGCGGTGCTTGCGAATCGCATACCTTACAGCTACAGCCTCTAGCTCGCCATTCTAAGGCTGAGACGCGGTATAGTACGGCGGACCGTCACTAGCTGCGTCGTGTTCGGTGCAGGGGGCTGCTTTCCGAAGCAGGTGAAGTCTGGCATAGAGATATAACTCTGTAGGACTAGAGGAGAGAGTTTTTGCGGTAAGACCAAGGGAGGGTTACTCGAACTGCAGGACACAGTGAAATACTGTTGAGGGAGCTGGCGAACGGCCTACAATACAAGTTACTCGAGTTTGAAAAATCGCGTCTTTAAAGCGAAAAGGACAAACGATAGCACGGGAACAGGCACTTCCATTATGACCCTATTCTTTCCGCAGGCGTTCCATTAGAGACATGCCTAAGTAGCGGCTCGACATCTGTTACTAATCCTCCGCAGCAACCAGCAGTGCTAGTCGTCTCGCGCGGTTACTCCTACCCTCGATATTAGCCAAGGCGCGCAACAAGATGATGTTTTCCGCAAAGATGGCCGACGAGTCGCCATTAGCGAAACAGGCGTCGGGCCGCTCGGATTACTCGACGGACGCTGACGCGGACTCAGCGTATGAAGCTGACGTGGAGGCCGCTGCTGACGTGGACTCTATGGTGCATAACCGACGGGCTTCCCACTGCGACTCGGACTCGAACTCCACTGGCCTCTCCGACGATGCGGATTTCGACCTCCCCGACTCGGACCGCGACGCGCTCGCGTCGCCCTCCCCCGCCGCAGAAGCCGCCGCGGCGAAGGCGAAGGCGATGGAGGGCGATTCGGAGCTGGGCGGAGAAGGGGGGGAAGGGGGGAAGGGGAAGGGTGAGGGCGCGGGGAAGGGGGAGGGGGGAGGCGCGGGGAAGGGGAAGGGGAAGCGGGGAAGGAGGTGCGGGAGGTGGGAGATTATCTGCTGGGTGGGGATTGGTGCTGGGGTTGTGATGACGGGGATTGGCCTCACAATGCTTGTCTTCTTCCTCTCTCTCACCCAACAGGTAATATTGACGCCTCATCGAAATATTTGTTTCGCATATCAATCTCATTAACCTCCTCACACGTCTTAAGGTCGCAATGCACTATTTGAAGCGTTGCATATGTCGAGAGGACCTTCCACACTCTGATGCACATACACATACGTACAATACAAACACCATATTCTCCCTCTTTCCTTTTCCCCCTCTGCCCCTTCTCTTCCCTCCACCCTCCCCCTCTGTACAGGAACCAGTTGTGACTGTAGAGGGCATTGACATTGTTCGCCTGAGCATCTCAATCCCTTCCCAAACCATCAAGATGCCGAACCTAGACCCCAGCATGGTCAGCGTCCCGAACCTCGGAGGCTCCGTCCCCAGCCTCGGCAGCGTGCCGGGCCTCGACATTCCGAGCCTGGACTTGTCGAACCTAGACCTGAAGAACCCCGGCAGTCTCGGAAAGAGCCTCCAGGACCGGCTTTCCAATTTTGGAAAAGAAGTTTCCGATCTCAGAAAGAACGTTACTGAAATCGGGAAGAATGTAACTCAAGAGGTGTCTAAAGCCGGGAGGAACGTTTCTAAGGAGGTCTCTAAAGACATATCGCGGATCGGGGAGGAGATTCAAAGGGCGATTCAGAACAACTTTGAAGGGTTGCGCGTGGATTTGAGTGCGCAAGTGAACGTGACGGCGAGTATATACAATCCGAACAGCTTCGATGGGATCTTCAATTTCATGAACATGGGGATCTACCTGTTTGGTATCCACGTCTCAAATATCTCGGTGCGTGTTTTTTTTTTTTTTTTTTTTTTTTTTTTTCCCCTTTAGTCTTTCTGTTCTTTTACGTTGTATTCGCTTCTTCTGATGTATCATTGCGACTGCAGATGCTACTACTACTAAATGGGAATGGCCATGCAGTCACGCGAATGCTACATTCTCGATCATCGACTCTTGCCAACATGGCTCTTCCTCTTTTCCCCCTCCGCCTCCCCTGCCAGATGCCAGCGTTTGAGCTGGGCAAGAAGCAGACAAAAGTCGCCACCGTGCCAATCGTGGTCAAGAGCTTCCCGCTGCTCTCCACGTCCTCCTCGGCGCAAGTCCGGAGCCCCATTGCTGCTGCTCTGAGGGAGCGCAAGATCAAGATGCAGGTATGAACTTACGTGCTAACTGCTCGATTTATGTACGCTCACAAGTCAGAAGCCCATATATTGAGGCCCCATCGATTGAAACCCCATAACCACGAGCTGCTGCGAGAGCGGATAATAAAAATGCAGGTGTGAGCTTGAGGCGGGAATTCCCGCATCCCCTCCCTCTCTTCACTCATCCCTTACTCATTTCCTCCCCTTTCTAATCTCCTCCCTCTGTTTTCTTCATCAGACCCTCTGTTTTCACGCACAAGGCGAAGTGAGGGTGAGGGGAATATGCTCATCTCCTCCATCATCCCCTCACTATTATTACGAATCATTATTTATGACTCATTTCCCCTGTCTCACCCAATCCCGAATTTCCTTCCAAATCCCCTCCCTCGTTTTCTGCATCAGACCTTCATCAGCACTCAGGGCAAGTGAGAGTGTGGGGAATCTTCTCATACCCTCCCTCATCCCCTCTTCTAAACCAGTCCCAAAATCCCTTCCTGATCCCCTCTCTGATTTCTCCCTCGTTTCCTGCATCAGACCTTTATCAACATACAGGGCAAAGTCAGGGTGTGGGGAGTCTCCTCTCCCACTTACAATGTAAGTATAGCGGGACACACTAAGTGGTAGTGTAAGTGCAGCAAGATTGCATATGAGTAGCGTAAGAGATGTGAGGGTGTGGGGAATCTCCTCTCCCACTTACAATGTGAGTATAGCGGGATACACAGTAAGTGCAGTGATTGATAGGGTGGGTGCAGTAAAATTGTGAGCGTCGCAAGAGATAGTGTACAAAAGACGTACAACCTCGTTCTGTATGCAGCAAAGTCGTTTGGAAGAATTGCATGCGCTTTATCTGTCAATCTACATCTTTCCCACGGTTTTCCCTCTATTGAATACCTTGTTACAGGTCACTGTGATGTGTGTGATGACGGTGGACCCCAGTGCGGACGTTATGACCAAGAAGGAATGTGGAGCCAAGCCTACAAAAGTGTAGTTTATTTACAGTGTAATCAACAATGGCCCATGTGATATGTCGTGTTTTGTTTTGTGTGCGCTGATAGAGAAAGAAAGGGTGTCATCCTGTTGGCCTGCGCCGGTACTGTGGCTAAAATTGCACCAGTTTTTTTTGTAGCCTTTAATGGCGGTCTGTTAGAGTTGACATACTAGTACATATTGGAAGTTGGAAAGAGTGTTTTCACTCAACGATGTCAGGCCTCCATATTGTGTTCGTTATGAGAACTTCTCGTTTGCGCGTGGAAATCTGGTTCAGTCGTCATAGGGTTGCTGAAACCGAAAACTTGTCCAGGGTTCGCCATCGCAGAAAATGTCGCAATAGTCGTCGAAACTCGTCGCATTCGGCCAGACCGCGGTCGCAGAATTTCAAGCCGTCACCTGATGGGGTGGGACCAGCCATGTTGTCCCAACAACCCAACCAGCCAATCGCATACGAACGTTGGCTCGCGACACGAGTCGTCGCTGCTCATTGGCAGCCAGTTGCCGCAATGAGCCGAACCATCTGTCATCTAGGCTGGGAAAATGTTTGGTTAAACACTGTTAGAAAACCCTAGTTGAGCGAAAAATAATCCATATTTACGCGAAACACCCCCCCAAAGCCTCTTAGCAAACACTTATAGTAGCTTCAACCACTTCTACCGTAGTTGGCTTCACAAAGTGTAGTTTTTGTTCTTCTAGAAATACAAACTTTTAGAGCCGTGTCGGATTCCCGTGTGAGCGACAAAATGTCCACTCCACCACCTCACCACCACACGTTCGTGTGCTACAGCACAAAGGTCTCCGAGCCACCGACATAAAAGACGCGTTATTGTCCTTCCAGGGTGAAATAGAGACGTAGGACAGACTCCTGTAGTTAGTCCCTATCGCCACGTTTTAGTACGGTCGCTCCGCGCCACGACAAGGTAGCTGGTTCAGTACGTCACTTCCTCGGGTTACAAGCGCATTCGCCGGCGTTGTGTTGCTCCTTCTTCAGCTGCTGGAGGCGGGCTTTAAAGCTCGCGTCTCTAATTTCCAACCGTTTAACACTTGGTTGGGTTTGCCAGGGTTTGATTGGGTAACGAAAGTCGAAATATTTGACGAGTGGGCGAAAAAAACACAGCGAACTCCAAAAGATCGAGGCCAAAACAAACCAGGGTGGGTTGGTTTGGGGCGAAACCGAGGCAAGGGTGACAGGTTTGGTCCTGGGTTCTGTCAACGTTCAGTTCAGAGTCTCATATTTTTGGGAGTTGTAAACACTTGGTGTGCACGGGGAAGTGTGCGACAGCCAATTTTCCCAACCACCCCTTGCTTTGGTGTGCTTCGCGACAAACTCTGCTGTTACCGGATTCCAACCGTTTAACACTTGGTTGGATGGCAGAAATATGAGACGCGAGCTTTAATATCGAATGTCATTCGTCGCAATCCTCACTAGTGTAGAAGAAAGGTTCTTAAATATTCTCTTCGTCGAGGCGAATCTCATGTTCTTGCTAAATGTAAATGTCAGACATTCCTTCAGTGCGTCCTGCTTGCACAGAATAGTGGGCGTAGTCTACTGACACGTGGCACGTGAACCGTCTCTCGCGACTGACACGTGGCACGTGAACCGTCTCTCGCGACTGACACGTGGCGCTGATGGCGCCGTATTCTGAGCGACCATCTACGTGGGAGGACGTGGAAGCGGGACAGGGGAACCTCGTTACTGCCACGGTGGAGGGCGAACGAGCTGACGTGGCAGGCGACGCAGATGACGTGGTCAACCGAAAGGCACTCGTAAGTGTTTCCACAACAGACGCCAACGCCTCCCGCCCCCTTTTCCCCCTCACCCCCCACATCCTCCCCGTTCCCCCTCCTCACCCCCCACACCTTTTCTCTCCGCGGTTCGGCGTTCCTAGACCGTTACCGTTGGAATGTCCTCCGCGGCGCTATTCTCCGCAGCGCATCCCGCTAGAACACCGTACTATGCGGTGCCGTCGTTCCAAACCATCGTAGCCGTTGGTTTCGCACTATATCGGCAGGCGCGCCGCCCTAACGACGATGCGACGGTCGTCGTGATTTGGAATGCCGCGCCTGGTTACCACCATCGCCTGCTCGCGGCATTTCAGACGTCGCAGAACGACACACTCGAACGCAACGAAGACGGCGGGATGCCGCGACATCCGAATTCCTAGGTGGCCTTTCTGGTTTCCAGGCGCCTCGAAATCTCAGCTTTTAAACGCGAGAACTCCTCCGCTCCCCCCGCTCTTCCGCTCCGCTCCCCCGCTCTTCCGCTCTCCCCCGCTCTTCCGCTCCCCCCGTTCTTCCGCTCTTCCCCGCTCTTCCGCTCCCCCCGTTCTTCCGCTCTTCCCCGCTCTTCCGCTCCCCCCGTACTTCCGCTCTCCCCCGCGATTTTTGATCAAATTTGAGAAGCGTCTCAAGAGGATCTCCCCTCCTCCCCCGTATTCCCCTCTCCCAGTCAGCCAAACTCCCTATGGGAAATTGAGAGAGGCGGAAAGTGCGGAAAAGGCGCGCGCTACTAGCAGCGGGAACTGCGCTCATCCTCCTCGTTCTCTTGCCATCCTGCCCCCTCCCCCCTCCCCCCTTCCAGTCAGCCGGGCAAGCCATCTTTATGCGCCTATCCGAAATCGAAGAGGAAGAGCGGCGGAAGGTGCGGGGGAGGCGCGCGCTGCTAGCAATGGGGAGTGCGCTCATCCCCTTCGCTCTCCTCCCCTCCTGTCGTTTCTTTTCCCCTCTCCCAGTCAGCCGAGCAAGCCATCTTCCTGCGCCTATCCGAAATCGAGGAGGATGAGAGGCGGAAGGCGCGGAAGAGGCGCGCGCTGCTAGCAGGGGGAGCTGTGCTCATCCCTCCCGCTCTCTTTCCCCTCCTGCCCCTTCTTTATACCCCCCAACCCCCGCAGTCAGCCGAGCAGGCCATTTTCCTGCGCCTATCCGAAATTGAAGAGGGGGAGAGACGGAAGGAGCGGAAGAGGCGCGCGCTGCTAGCAGGGGGGGCGGCGCTCATCCTCCTCGCTCTCCTCATAGCAGCGGCGGTCGCGATCGGCGTGACAGCGAGCAAGAAGACGTGCCAGGAATCCGCGGACCAATCCAGCAATGCCACGTCAGCAGAGGCGGTGCTGACTCAGCAGGAGCAGGGGGAGTTGGTAGGGACGGTGCAGATCGGGGGAAGGTGGGGGAATGTGAGCACAGTTGTTGCTAAGCTTGACATTCAGCCCAACACCAATGGTGTTATCTCGGCAAACGGAGGAGGCGCCACCTCATTATGGGATGCTGCCACGTGGCAGTCGTCTGGGGGTGCCGTGGAGGACACGTCAGCAGTGCAGCAGCTGGCAAATCCGGAGCTGACACCTGTCGATGGGCGGGTTTTTGGCATGGGAGGGGAGAGCGGGGCCACCACTGACCCGTATGACTACATAGCAGCTGAATCGCCACCACCACCAGCACCACCAGCACCTGCAACACCAGCGTCACCACCCCCATCACCACCAGCAGCACCAGCATCCACCCCACCAGCAGTGCCGGCACCACCCCAGGCACCACCAGAAGCCCCATCCGCAAATTCGACCTCCTCCGGACCTACGGATATCCTGAGCCGGATTGCAGCGCTTATCAAGGTAGGCAAAGCCGGGTATCGAGGTAATCCTTCTGTGCGCTTTGAGTGAGGGCGAGAGCACAAGTGCAACCTTGCCTGACAAAGGTAGGTTCATGTCCCACGCTGAAGCAGAATCGCAGAATTCTGGTCAATTTCAGACCCGGAATCCTGGAGCTTCAGCCTCGAGCCGTTCAAGGAGATATATCCCCGCAATTCTCTTTTTTCCCATATCTCAACTCCCCTAACAAGTCTCAATTCTCTTTCTCCCCCAACCTGTCATCTGAACCAGCCTCCAGACCTGTCAGTGCAAGGGGTGGACTTCCAGAACGGCCACCTGTCGGTCTCAGGCCCGGATTCCTGGAGTTTCAGCCTGGAGCCGTTCAAGGAGGTCAGCCTGGATCTTACTCTCTTTTTTTTAACCTGTCTCCTAATCCAACCTCCCCCCAAATCCATCCAGCCTCCGGACCTGTCAGTGCAAGGGGTGGATTTCCAGAACGGCCACCTGTCGGTCTCAGGCCCAAATTCCTGGAGAATCAGCCTCAAGCCGTTCAAGGAGGTTAGCCTCAAACTTACTTTTCCCCAAACCTGTCTCCTGACCCAACCTGTTTCCCACACCCAACCAGCCTCCGGACCTGTCAGTGCAAGGAGTGGACTTTCAAAATGGCCACCTGTCGGTTTCGGGCCCGGATTCCTGGAGTTTCAGTCTCGAGCCGTTCAAGATCTATCAGCCTCGATCTTCCATTTTCTCAAATTTCTCTTCCGAAACCAACCCGTCCCCACATCCTACCAGCCTCCAGACCTGTCGGCCCAAGGGGTCGACTTCCAGAACGGCCACCTGTCGGTCTCAGGCCCAAATTCCTGGAGAATCAGCCTCAAGCCGTTCAAGGAGGTTAGCCTCGAACTTACTTTTCCCCAAACCTGTCTCCTGACCCAACCTGTTTCCCACACCCAACCAGCCTCCGGACCTGTCAGTGCAAGGAGTGGACTTCCAAAACGGCCACCTGTCGGTTTCGGGCCCGGACTCCTGGAGTTTCAGCCTCGAGCCGTTCAAGGAGGTTAGCCTGGATCTGACCGCACTGATCAACGTCGCGGCGGTGGTGTCGAATCCGAACCCCATCGAAATCATCGCGCAGGAGGTCAACATGGACGTCAGCTTCTACAGCGTCGATGTCGGCTACGCTAACGTGAGATTCGAATTTCGCGTGTGCAAAAAAATATTCCAAATCTTCCCCCTCTCGATTACGGTACAGTTGGTTTCCACGCGGTAAGCAGCGGTTCTGGTTTGTCACCGCTCTGGATCGCGGCCTACCAAGCAGTACCAGTGTAAATCGTGAGTTGAAAATGAATGCGCGGACACCCAACCAACCCTCCTGAGCCGAATCCGAACCCCATCGAGTTCATCGCGCAGGAGGTCAACATGGGCGTCAGCTTCTACAGCGTCGACATCGAATATGCTAACGTGAGATTCGCGTTTCAAAACATACAACCAATATACAGCGTCAACATCCACTACAAAAATGTTCTCCTTTCCGTACATTTTTCCTCCCCCCTCCCACCCCCGACTCCTGCCATTCCCACATGCCCTTGCCCGTTGCCATGTGTATGCGCAGTGCAGATAACCAAGCTTCACTCTCCCTGCCAACAGCAGCATGTGAAGAGACAGTGTTGTAGGCATCTAAAAAAATCTCCCTATCGCCACACACCCTATCTCCCTATTACCATGCCGTATATGTGTGTATGCAGATCCCAGACTTCACTCTCCCTGCCAACAGCAGCGCCACCATCACTGTCCCGTTCAACATCGACAACTTCCCGCTGCTCTCCTTCTCCGACCAGAGCCTTATCACGGGCTCCATTGCGAATGGCGAGCTCGAGTTTCAGGTGTGTGATATAGCAAACACACAACCAATCCAGTGGGTGCATTACTTGCTAGTGGTTGACTGTGGAATGCTTTATTCTAAAGAAAACCTCATTTGGTTCATGTATGTCTGCATGTTCAATGTGTGGTTTCTGTCCACGTTTTTTCCAGTCCAGTGAGTTTGCTTGTGTGATTTGATGCGGTAATGTTTCTGCAGGTTGTGATTAGTTTGAAGGCCAGGACTCGAATCTTTCAGAGCCTCACACCAGCTTTCAATGTAAGCACACAAAACCATGCATGGAACACACACACCACTCTAGACACACCACCATACAGACACGCACACACCATCATGCACACACCCCCATGGAGACACTCCTTGTGTCAAGCATTTTTGCGCATCTACCTAAATCCTTGTGTGTCAGCTCGTCTCCTGTCTTGTATTCCACTTTGACCCATGTTTTTGTGTGCCAGGTTCAATTGGTGTGTAACGCAGTGGTCAACCTGACACAAAATAACGTGCTTTCCAAGTCGTGCAGCACGAACATTGCCACGTAAACAAACAAGCAATGACTCGTTGCAAGCAGTAGCTTGTAGTAGCGAGCCACGACTCGTTACAAGCAGGCTTGTGGTAGCAACTTGGTACTAGCAAGCAACAGCGCGGTGTATTACGGTATGGGCTTGTAGTAACAAGCAATGCGCAAGAAGCAACACATCAAGAAGGCAATTGCTTGTTGCCATCTCGGATCATATGAGCAAAGCTGTGTGCTGTGCTGTGGTTGTACCAGATGCGCATTTATTTTAATTTCTTCTGGTGGGCTGTTTGCGAATCTGTAACGGTTTTGGCACTTTATTTTGACAGGAGAATCAATCAGCTCCAGACGCCCAGCTGACTGTCAATATATTTATTGAAGTACACTTGGGCATATCTAGAGTACTGGTATGTACAAATATAGGTCACACGTTTCATACTCAATTTTAGCCCCTCGTAAGAGTTGAATCAGAAATGCCAGACGATGCACTGTAGTACTGTTCTACAGTGATGTGCCTGGGTCCACCAAAGCCATTAATGAGGAAGACATTAGCGAGGACAAGCTTGAACACTTGAAAATGGTGGTCCTTCGGCCAAGCTGTGAGAGAGTAGTGAGAGAGAGAGAAGCGGAGGGAGTATTGAGGTCACTGGAAGAATTACAGAAGGCATGGAAAAGGGAGAGCAACGTGGGGTTCGTGAGGGGAAGAGGATGGGAGTGAGTGAGAGTAATTGAGCTGGAAAGGAAAGCCTTACTCTGCATCTCGGGGTGTCGAGTGAAGAGGGCGTGTTCGGCGAATGAGAGCTCTTCGGGGTCGAGCACACGGTGCAGCTGAACAGAGGAGAGGAGAGGTTGACATGGGGAGGGGGTAGTGGGGCGAGGGATTGACATGCGGGTTGGATGTGGCGCATTAAGAGGGCTTTCAATGTGTGAGTATACCATGGATTCACCAGGGCTTTCAATTCAGTTTAACAGTATTGTGCTTGGCGAATGAGAGCACTTCAATGTTGGACACTTTGACTGGAACACCTATTAAAGCCAGGATCTCAAGTAAGATAAATTGGCTTCAATTGCAAAACAATTGAAGCTCAAGTCACCCTGTTTGTGTAGGCGAAATCGAGTGGTTGGTTTGGAGGTTCAGTGTGCGACAGATTCCCGTTTTGCCCGTGAAGCAACTGCAAAACAAATTGCTGGTACATGAGATTTTTCGGGAGCTGAAACACATTGCTGGTAGTTTAGCTTCGGCACCCAACCAAATTTCTGTGCCTAGGTGGTTCGGAAGCACCCTGCGAATTGTGTTTGCTTCGCATCCCTCGTTTCAGCCCTCGTCAACTTCTCTACCTCGCTAACCAATCATAGCCTAGCTCAATTTACCAACTGCAAAACAGTTGAACTACTTGAGATCCTGGCTTTAATCTAACCCACCCCACATACACTCCCCGCCACACCATTTCACACATCAACCCAACCATCTCACACCTCTCCTGAAAGAGTCAGCTTGGCACAGAGCGGGCTTTCAGGGTCCGCGTCACAGCACGCGCTGAGAGGCATGGGGACCGATTCACCCCACCATTCATTCTGTCATACAACGTTGAGTCCACCCCACCCCACCATCTCAGACATTCACGCCTACCACTCCCGAAAGAGTCAGCTTGGCGCAGAGCGGGCTTTCAGGGTCCGAGCCACCGCATGCGCCGAGAGGCATGGCGCTCACTCAATTCAAACCATCTCACACCATCACATACACCTTGTGCTACAACAACCCACCTCCTCGAAACCGAATCGGCCTACCTGTCCTGAAAGAGTCAGCTTGGCACAGAGCGGGCTTTCAGGGTCTGCGTCACCGCATGTGCCTAGAGGCATGGCGCTGACAGCCAATGAGGCGCGAGGATCTGCTGCCACGTCAGCAGCAGAGGGATCCATCGACGTGAGGTAAAAGTAGGGCGTCCCTGGGGAAAAAGAGACAGAGAGAAGAAAAAGTGCAAGGCGAAGTGAAAGGTGTGCACAGCAGGGTGTGGGCGAAACAACCTGAGGGGTTTGTAAAGAAAATGTAAGTAGAAAGATTTTATAGTTGCAGGCTGCAGCAGCTGAATGGGGAGTGAGTGGGGGAGTGTGGAGGGGGGGGGAGAAGGGGGGGCGTACAAAAAACGTCAACTGGCAAGTGGAGCATGTGGGGAGTGAGTACACACCTGCAATTTGACGGTGAAGGTGGGGTGAAGTTACAAACCTATGCTTCCATGGTGTTTAAACATCATACCTGTTTTTAAGGAGCCTAGAAAACACACCTGTGTAGTTGCCAAGAGCTCCATCACTGAAGGAAGCCACGTTGCTGAAACAACGGGAACCACCACGGGACGGAATACAGTACAGACAGAGGAGTTGGCTTGAGTTATAGAAAATAAAAAAAAGGGAGAGTTCTTGGTCATTGTCAAAGAGAATATCCTTGTTCACACGCATGAAAGATATACATTTTGTCATTTTTAAATGCAATAAGCTGCTTACCCAAATGGTGAGCCGTCAAGGTGCCGAGAAATTGTGCTGCACACAAGATTTCAAGGGCAGGTGGAATAGAACGAAACATTGTGAGTCAACTCTCAGACTGTCACAAAACCTACTTCGCCTCAGATCTTCTGTTGCTCGGAATCTGGGGGGAAATTACCGGCAAATAACATCCTACTGAAGGCTTTCTATCAGAAGGGAGTAAATTGTGCTAGTATGCTCCCCGTGTGACAATAATCTCCAACAGCAATCTCTCTTCTCTACAGTCCAAATCCTAGCCATCTTCATGTTTCCAGCAATTATAGTATCCCCCACGTGCTGAGCGCCCGTTTTTTTAGCAAAAAAAAAAAAAAAAAAAAAAAAAATCCCCGTAATTTGCGCCTGATTCGTCCCCATATTTTCCACCAGCCTACCTGAGTACTCCCCAAGTGCTGCGCGCAACCAACCATCGCGCGAAGGCCGCCGGATCCTTCCCACTGTAGCTCAATATTCCCGTCAACGTATCTCCGACTCGGCTATAATCAACCTTGCCACTCTGAATCCTCGTCAACTTGTCGGCCAGTCCGTTAGATTCGTCCTTCCCATAGTCAAACCTATCCTGACGACGCGACGTGTCGCCAGGCGTTGCAACTTGACGAAAATTCTCGCCTCGACGCAGTTTTTCCCATCTACTAGTAGATGCTGCAGAACCGGCGGAAGCAAGAGATAAGGCGGCGACCAGCAGAAATATGAGAGAAGGAAACCTCGTGAAAAACTGCGTGCTGAGAGGCAAGCTAGACATCGTGATAGAGTTCTGTCCCCTGAAAAACTGATAGATTCCTGCGCCGCAAGTGGCGTCTGAATTCTCCGCGAGTGGCGGCTGAATTCCTGCTCCGTGAAATCTGCTGCTGTTGTGTCCGTTGACGTTTTGCTTCAAGGAAGAAGGGGGGTAGTGAAGGAAATATACTCGTTATTGGATGACCTCGTAGACATTTCGGTTAATTATCAAATACACCTGAGCGGACTCTGACTTTTGTAGAAGTTATCGCAAGAAATTCGCATTGAAGGTTGGAGTGGCACACATATCCACTTGACCACCCTCTCCCTCATTCCGGAACGACCTTTCCTTCCCAGCTACCCATCCTTTCCCCCATTCCCACCCTTTCCCCCATTCCCCATGGTCCCGCCCGCACTCGCCTCTGCTTCCCCTCCCCTCGCCCCGGTTTCCGCCTTCACTCTTCCGCCAAACCAGCAGCCGACCGCAAGGTCCAACCCCAGGTTTCTCTACCCGCTAGTCTTCACCTCACCCTCCACGGTTTCGAAAGTTTCCAAAAGGTGAAAAGTCCAACAGTTTCGAAAGTTTCCAACAGTCCAGAGCGGTAAATAACTGTTGGACTTTTCACCACCTGGAAACGTACTGAACCGCACGGAACGATCAGGGGTGAAGCCGCGAAACGGAATGGAAGGAACTTCTTTCTAAAGAACTGTAGCACTGTTGTACACCTGATGCTCTTGCAGGGGCCCATTTTCGGCTGGACGGTTTGGCCTCAGTCGAGCATTGCCTTGATCATGGGGCAAAATGGGCTTGTAGGTAGTGTCAGGGTTACCAGCCCGAACTGTATCGAGGTAAAACTGGGTTGACTCGCTTGTCTTTTCTAGAACTGTTTGCTAACTCTTCTGCAAACTTACAAAGCAAGTTGCAAGGCTCGTAACAGTGCGTTGCGTGTGCTCTTGTAACGATTGGGCCGTTTCCCGTAAAACCCAACCAGTTCTACTGTCGGGTGTATGAGTGTGTGGGTTGGGCCGTTTCGTGAGCATCACCTGTACTCGCTTGACCAACTTAGTTGGCTAGCAATAAGTTCGTTGGTTCGTACTTAGTTCGTGATTATTTTCGCACCGGGAGTCTTGCGTAAGATTTTACTCGCGTCACGTCCCGTTTGCAGCTTACGTCTTCACTGTTAACAAGCTTCTCGCTGTAAGTAGCTCTAGCCTTCACGACGTACGTTTAGGTTTAATTCCCGAAATGCCGTCCAGATCGCCGTCTCCTCGCAGGCGGAGCCGCAGCCGCAGCCCTGTCCGCAGTCCCGTCAAGCGGCGAAGCCCTAGTCGGAGCCCGGTGCGGGGACGCAGCCGGAGCCCGATTCGCCGGCGCAGCCGAAGCCCCGTCAGGAGTCCCGTTAAAAGCAGAAGCCGGAGTCCTTATAAGCGTCGGTCGAGGAGTCCTGTAAAGGGGCGGAGCCGGAGTCCACCGTTCAGGCGCGGAAGCCCCCGGGGGCGGAGCCCTCCGCCGAGAAGCCCAGACCTGGAGTAAGCCGCATACAGTTATCCATTTCGTGTTTTTTTCAATCATTACAGTTATCGGTTTCGCAGCTTTTCTTGCAGAGTCTAGTTTAACGAAACAGTAGCTTACGAAGCAGCCTGAAACGTGTCGTTATTTGTTTTAAGAGCCTGCAGACTTGTGTTCTTTCGTTCTTTTGCTTGATAATTCTTCCACATTTCGTACCGTTGGTTTCAGCGACCAGTCAAGGAACCCTGGAAACAACCTTTACGTGACCGGCCTGTCCATGCGGACGGCAGAGGCGGAGCTGGAGAAGCATTTCGCGAAGGAAGGAAAGGTATTACATTTCTCCAAGCATGCTTGATGCAACTCTTATTACCGCTTTTCTACTCATCATGCTTAACGCAACTTTGCCTTATATTATTTCATTTTATTTTATCAAAAGAACGGAAACTAGTGAGTCTATTCATGAGCCATTCTTTGTCACCGCTCACCTCTTGACTTCCTACATCCACCCTCGCTTCCTGGAAGACTGATTACCAACGCTCATTTGTCTTTCTTCCTTTCCACGTGTTTCGTCTCCCGCAGGTGGCGGAGTGCCGGCTGGTCCTTGACCCGCGCACCAAGGAGTCGCGCGGCTTCGCGTTCGTCACGATGGAGAACGTCGACGACGCGCGCCGCTGCCTCAAGTACCTCGACCGCTCCATCCTCGAAGGCCGCGTCATCACCGTCGCGCTCGTACGTTCGCACCGATCTCTGAAACTCTGTTGAATTTTCCCGTTTTTCGCCTCCCTCTCTGTGCGCGGTTCTATGTTTTTTGCGACGCTGGTTTGAATCACCGTCTGGTTCCTGTTTCACGGTTTTTGCCAGCTGTTTCTGAGGTTGACGTTTCTCGTCCTCCCTCTCTCTTCTCTCCACCATCTCCGCTCTCTCCCGTCTGCCTACCCAGCGTGGGTTAGACCAATGCTGCTCCGCCACGCATCCCCTATTCGTCTCCCACATTCAATGCCCCTTAGCGTCCTCGACCTTAGCGGCGTCGACCCTAGCGGCTTCGACGTAGCGCCAATCAAGCGCCAAACACTTGCAATTACGCCACGCCAACCAACCCCAACAACCCTGCCTGCACCAACGAACGAGATTCGCATGCACCTCACCAATACTGCAAGCGGCCAATACTGCTGCATTGCAAGCAACCCCCTTTTCGGCATCAATTTCTGCTTCGATTTAAGATTCCGCCTCGATTACGTGATATCGAGTCTGCTCGGCGTCGAGCGACTGGTCAGATCCTGCCTCAACCCCAACCCCAATGCCTATTGTTACGCCTCCCCAACAGCTCCTTCGACCCCGATCCAAGCATGCGCTACCGGTGGTGTTACTTGCTTTCTGTCCCCATTTCCTTATGACATTGCATGCATTACACGAGTCTTTGCATCTTGTTTTCTTCATTCACATCGCCTCTCCCATAGTGTCTGCCCTAATATTTGCATTTTGTCTGAGAAGGCTGGTTTATTATAACAGTTTGCGTCCAGCTGCCTCAAGAGGTTGGTTGTTGGTGGTTTCTAACCTCCTTTGGCAATCCTGTGTTTCCAACAGGCGAAGAGAAAGCGCGCTCGAACCCCAACTCCTGGCAAGTTCCTGGGCACTCGTAGCCTGAAGGAAGCTGTTGTGGTTGGCGGTGGTAAGTGTAGGCTCTTGTCAGTATATTACTTGTATAAAGTTTGGCCTCACCGTTTTCTTAATGTATGATGTAAATTGGAAGCTCATGTAAGTTTGTTAACATGGGTTGAATGCTCAATGTAAGTAATTTGTCATTTTTGTCTATTCTGCTCTCCATGCTGTTTACTTGTCCCAGCAGACCGCAGTTCTGGTGGTGACAGGGAGTTCAATCCCCGCCGATCATCACCAGACTACCAGCCTTACCGCCGAGACAGATCACCTGATTATGGCCCCTATCGTGGAGCAGGTTACAGGTACGATTGCATGACTTGAGCATGTGTTACAGTTTTGCCTGCAATAATTGCTGGAGCTTTAGGTTTAGTATTTGTTGGCAGCATTGTGGCTTGCATTTTTCACATGTTGAACCTGTGGAAATGCGATGTGGAGGTTTTCAGCAGTGTCCATGTAACGTTCCCTGACAGCATTCCCACACACCCACCCCAATTTCCTGCTTTCTCTCTGTTACAGGTAAAATATGTTGTAACCAAGACGTAGTGTGGTCTACTGACTGAGGATAACGATTCCTAAGCTTTACTGTCCAAGTTTACTAGTCTGCTGCTATTTTCTAACGACTAGGCTGTGATTCGTCTTGTGATTTTGCTGAATAAGGTAGCTCTTACTTCTATTTTTCTTTTACGCACCAGAAGCCCCAGGAGATGAACGAGCTATTTGAGCAATCGCGAACTTGTACTATCGGAGCCAATCTGATGAAGTGCGACTTTTGTCAGTTCGCCACCCAATCACGGCGCAGCCGAATGCCGTGTTCTTGGCGGGAAAAGCGGCACACTCGAGTTCAGCTCTGTTCAGTTCAGACAAACCAGAATCTAGGAGAAGCCAAGATTAGCAGACGGCACACCACCAGTAACAGTGGGCTCCTAAATTAGTCTGAGACTACCGAGGAAACCAAAGACGGTTGTTTGGGCCTCCGGAATTCATAGATTATTAACATTTTCTAACAGCGTTTACCCTCCCGGGGATTTTTGTTTTTGTCATTCTTTCTTTCTTTTGTTAGGCCTTCGTTTCCGACCGTTTCCCACAGCGGGCTCGCTTCATAAAGCATCTCATCTGCATATTCAGAATCATGGTTCGTCGGAAGCCTTTTCGAATTGCGATTCCGGATGTCGCGGTAGCTCTGTTCGTCGCGTGTCTAGCCGCTGCTGTCTCCCACGTGGCTGCGATATCCAATGACGCGCAAGACGAAGAAAGGCTCATAGGATGGAAGGGGGAAAGGTAGGTGTAGCTGTTGCTAGCGTGTATATTGCTATTGGGATGATCAGGATTGCCTCTGGTAGGCTGTCGCGTCTCCCTTTCTACAGGCTTATCCCGTCGACTCCTTTTGCCTTCAAGTGGTAAATTCGATCCATCTCAGCAGCAATGAAAATAACTCATCTCATTACATGGATAGGACTCACCTCATCCACATTTGTATCCGTTTGCAATGCTTTCCATCCCTCTGTATCCCCTCATGTCACTTCATGCAGTTTGCGTTTCGCCAAGCAGCTTCAACTCAACCAGTGAAGGCAATCCATCTCAGCAGCAATGGATACACCTCATCTCATAAGAGCCGGAATTTCTTTCACAGCTGTATTCATCTGCACCGCTTTCTATCTCTTTCTATCCCCTCGTTTCCGTTCATGCTCTTTGTGTTCCTCCGAGCAGGTTCAGCTCAGCCAGTGAAGACGATCCATCTCAGTTCATCTCGTGGGAGCCCAGGGCCTTCTTCTTCATCGCTTTGCACCTCTTTGTATCTCTTCGCATCCATCCTTATACCTTTGCGTCCACTTGTGCCCCTTACGTTGCCCCAAGCAGCTTCAACTCAACCAGGCAAGACGATCCTTCCCAGCGGCAATGGATAGAGCTCATCTCGTGGGAGCCCAGGGCCTTTCTCTTCCACAATTTCCTGGTAGGATTCTTTAGTTGTATGCTTCTATATTGTATATTAGTGTTTGTGTCGATTCCAAACCAGCCAGGGCCTTTCTCTTCCACAATTTCCTGGTAGAATTCTTCAAAATTCCCCTTTTGTATCAGTTTTTTATGTCGACTCAAAACTGCCTAGGACCTGTTGTAACAGTTTCGTGGTCCGCTGTGGTCAAGTCGACTGTCAACCATATCATTCCTTCTCCTCGCCATGCCCTTATGCTTCCTTCCCATCCTCACCCATCCTCACCGATTCTTGCCACTGACTGCCAAGGAGTGCCTGTATCTGGTTCATAAGGCCTCGTCCGGCGTGGTCAACCAGTTTAGTCCTCTGCTGACCAATCCAATCCCTTATGCTTCGTTCCCATCCTCAACCATCTCTACCCATCCTCAACCATCCCTACCCATCCTCAACCATCCCTACCCATCCTCAACCATCCGTACCCATCCTCACCCTTCCTTACCTATCCTCACCCATTCTTGCCACAGACTGCCAAGGAGTGCCTGTATTTGATTCACAAAGCCGCACCCAACATGGTCAAGTCAACTGTAGTGGACAGCGACTCAGGCGGCTCCTACAGCAGCAAGTGAGTCTTCCTGTAACGAGTAAGGATAGGGATCGGTGTAGACCGCTCCTACAGTAGCAAGTGAGTCTTCCTGTAACGAGTTCAGACTGGGATCAGTCTAGGCGGCAGCTACAGCAGCAATCGATTCTTCCTGTAGCGGGTATGGGCAGGGGCCAGTCTAGCGTAAATGGTGTTGCAGTTGCAGATAGGAAGGAAGGGTGAATTTGTGGACCTATGGTGTGCCCTTAGGATTTGAACATTTAAACAGTGTACCCTTCCTATTGCGATGGTTTCTGTTGTGGCAGGATACGGACGAGCTCAGGGTCGTTTCTGTCACGGGGAGCCGATGAGGTGGTGGCTTCTATCGAGAAGAGAATATCCGACTTCTCGCACCTGCCTGTGGGTGAGTCACTAGATATCTGAAATAGGGGGGGACATTCGGACCATGCGGTGCTGCAGGCTCGTTTCTGTCACGAGGATCGGACGAGGTGGTGGCTTCTATCGAGAAGAGAATATGCGACTTCTCCCACGTGCCTGTGGGTGAGTTCCTATCTAGGTGAGATGCTTTGGGGGTTGATTAGATAGCCAGAAGAAGAGAATGGAGGAGAGAAGAAATCACCTGACTTCTCGCACCTGCCTGTGGGTGAGTCGCTAGCTATGATGAGAATGCTTTGGAAGCTGAACAGATAGCCAGAACAAGGGGGTTGTGTACTGATGGGGTGCTACAGCTGGGGGTGTCTTAGCCACCGACTCACCAACAGGAAAGTGAGGGGAGAGAGAGAAGATCCGACTTCTGCCTATTGGTGAGTCGCTAGCCAGCTGGGAATGCCTTGAAGTAAAGAAATCGCTGGAATGGGTTTCGTGTGCTGGAGTGGTATTTGTGTAGAGAAGAGAATATGCAGTTCTTCTTTCCACTGATCCCTTCACTTACCCCTTTTGCCTTCCGCCTCCATCCCCTTCCCATTCCCCTTCCCCTTCCCCTCTTTTCCCCCACCGCACCAGACCATGGAAAGCCCGTCCACGTGTTACACTACAAGCAGCTCCCTCTCCTGCTCCCCTGCTCGCCTGCTCCCCTTCCCCCTCTTCCCATTCCATCAGACCACGGGGAGGCCATTCACGTGTTGCACTACGAGCCCTCCCAGGAGGAGGGAGTACCAGTCGCACTGCTAATGACAACCCATCCCTTCCTCCTTCCCCCTCCCTCACCCCTACATCGCCCTCCATCAGACCACGGGGAGGCCATGCATTCGTTGTTATACGAGCCCTCTCACGAGTACCAAACGCATTTCGACTATTTCCCACCCGCACCTTCTGTCTTCTCCTTCCTTCCACCCACTCCTCAGACCACGGGGAGGCTATCCATGTCTTACACTACGAGGCTTCCCAGGAGTACCAGGCGCACTTTGACTATTTCCACGATGACATCAACACACGCAACGGGGGACAGAGGCTTGCTACCGTTCTAATGTACCTGTGAGTGTGGCAGAGAGGGGGTTGGGGTTGTGAAGGAATGGGCCCTCCCAGGAGTACCAGGCGCACTTTGACTATTTCCACAATGACATCAACACACGCAATGGGGGGCAGAGGCTTGCCACTGTTCTGATGTACCTGTGAGTGTGGCGAAGGGTGCGGGTTGGGAGGGGTGTGACTGTATTGGATGGAATATAAGAACGGGGTTATAGGGCCCTCTCAGGAGTACCAGGCACACTTTGATGGCGTTCGTCTGAACTGCTAAAGATTTCTCGCTCCCCTCCCCACCTCTTTCATTTCGTACCCCCCCGTTCTCGCTCATATCTCCATCTTCATTCTCTTTCTCACTCCCTCCCTGCAATATAAACATTCCCCATATAAAAGTCGCGTGAACTGAGACGATTTTTGAGGCGCCTCAAAAACCCCCCCGTTCTCACTCAGACTTCCATCTTCATTCTCTTTCTCATTCCCTCCCCCTCTTTCCTTGTCTCCCTTTTTCTCCAGCTCTGATGTGGAGGAAGGAGGGCCGAGACGGTGTTCCCAGCAGCACATCTCACCCCGACCAACATCCACTCGCCGTTCCCACCAGACTCGCAGCTCTCCCAGTGCGTCCAAGGGCCTGCGACCCTAAACCCCGTCTCTCCTTCATTCCCTGCCATGCTTGCCCCTTTCTCACTCCAGCTCTGATGTGGAGGAAGGGGGCGAGACAGTGTTCCCAGCAGCAGAGCTCACCCCGACCAACATCCACTCGCCTCTACCACCAGACTCGCAGCTCTCCCAGTGCGTCCAAGGGCCTGCCATCCAACTCCCTCTCTCCTTGCTTTTTAATCCTTCCCTCTTCCATCCCCTGCCATCTCTTCCTCTCTCGCTCCAGCTCTGATGTGGAGGAAGGGGGTGAGACGGTGTTCCCAGCAGCAGAGCTCACGCCAGACAACATCCACTCACCGATACCACCAGACTCACAGCTCTCTCAGTGTGCCAAGGGCATGCTGGCTGTGAAGCCCAAGCGGGGCGACGCACTGCTGTTCTGGAACCTCAAGCCCGATACAACTCTCGACCCCAAGAGTTTACACGGTGAGTCCCATGTTACCTCCCTTGCCCTCAGCATACACACAGCAGGGGCGACGCACTGCTGTTCTGGAACCTCAAGCCCGATACAACTCTCGACCCCAAGAGTTTACACGGTGAGTCCCATGTTACCTCCCTTGCCCTCAGCATACACACAGCAGGGGCGACGCACTGCTGTTCTGGAACCTCAAGCCCGATACAACTCTCGACCCCAAGAGTTTACACGGTGAGTCCCATGTTACCTCCCTTGCCCTCAGCATACACACAGCAGGGGCGACGCACTGCTGTTCTGGAACCTCAAGCCCGATACAACTCTCGACCCCAAGAGTTTACACGGTGAGTCCCATGTTACCTCCCTTGCCCTCAGCATACACACAGCAGGGGCGACGCACTGCTGTTCTGGAACCTCAAGCCCGATACAACTCTCGACCCCAAGAGTTTACACGGTGAGTCCCATGTTACCTCCCTTGCCCTCAGCATACACACAGCAGGGGCGACGCACTGCTGTTCTGGAACCTCAAGCCCGATACAACTCTCGACCCCAAGAGTTTACACGGTGAGTCCCATGTTACCTCCCTTGCCCTCAGCATACACACAGCAGGGGCGACGCACTGCTGTTCTGGAACCTCAAGCCCGATACAACTCTCGACCCCAAGAGTTTACACGGTGAGTCCCATGTTACCTCCCTTGCCCTCAGCATACACACAGCAGGGGCGACGCACTGCTGTTCTGGAACCTCAAGCCCGATACAACTCTCGACCCCAAGAGTTTACACGGTGAGTCCCATGTTACCTCCCTTGCCCTCAGCATACACACAGCAGGGGCGACGCACTGCTGTTCTGGAACCTCAAGCCCGATACAACTCTCGACCCCAAGAGTTTACACGGTGAGTCCCATGTTACCTCCCTTGCCCTCAGCATACACACAGCAGGGGCGACGCACTGCTGTTCTGGAACCTCAAGCCCGATACAACTCTCGACCCCAAGAGTTTACACGGTGAGTCCCATGTTACCTCCCTTGCCCTCAGCATACACACAGCAGGGGCGACGCACTGCTGTTCTGGAACCTCAAGCCCGATACAACTCTCGACCCCAAGAGTTTACACGGTGAGTCCCATGTTACCTCCCTTGCCCTCAGCATACACACAGCAGGGGCGACGCACTGCTGTTCTGGAACCTCAAGCCCGATACAACTCTCGACCCCAAGAGTTTACACGGTGAGTCCCATGTTACCTCCCTTGCCCTCAGCATACACACAGCAGGGGCGACGCACTGCTGTTCTGGAACCTCAAGCCCGATACAACTCTCGACCCCAAGAGTTTACACGGTGAGTCCCATGTTACCTCCCTTGCCCTCAGCATACACACAGCAGGGGCGACGCACTGCTGTTCTGGAACCTCAAGCCCGATACAACTCTCGACCCCAAGAGTTTACACGGTGAGTCCCATGTTACCTCCCTTGCCCTCAGCATACACACAGCAGGGGCGACGCACTGCTGTTCTGGAACCTCAAGCCCGATACAACTCTCGACCCCAAGAGTTTACACGGTGAGTCCCATGTTACCTCCCTTGCCCTCAGCATACACACAGCAGGGGCGACGCACTGCTGTTCTGGAACCTCAAGCCCGATACAACTCTCGACCCCAAGAGTTTACACGGTGAGTCCCATGTTACCTCCCTTGCCCTCAGCATACACACAGCAGGGGCGACGCACTGCTGTTCTGGAACCTCAAGCCCGATACAACTCTCGACCCCAAGAGTTTACACGGTGAGTCCCATGTTACCTCCCTTGCCCTCAGCATACACACAGCAGGGGCGACGCACTGCTGTTCTGGAACCTCAAGCCCGATACAACTCTCGACCCCAAGAGTTTACACGGTGAGTCCCATGTTACCTCCCTTGCCCTCAGCATACACACAGCAGGGGCGACGCACTGCTGTTCTGGAACCTCAAGCCCGATACAACTCTCGACCCCAAGAGTTTACACGGTGAGTCCCATGTTACCTCCCTTGCCCTCAGCATACACACAGCAGGGGCGACGCACTGCTGTTCTGGAACCTCAAGCCCGATACAACTCTCGACCCCAAGAGTTTACACGGTGAGTCCCATGTTACCTCCCTTGCCCTCAGCATACACACAGCAGGGGCGACGCACTGCTGTTCTGGAACCTCAAGCCCGATACAACTCTCGACCCCAAGAGTTTACACGGTGAGTCCCATGTTACCTCCCTTGCCCTCAGCATACACACAGCAGGGGCGACGCACTGCTGTTCTGGAACCTCAAGCCCGATACAACTCTCGACCCCAAGAGTTTACACGGTGAGTCCCATGTTACCTCCCTTGCCCTCAGCATACACACAGCAGGGGCGACGCACTGCTGTTCTGGAACCTCAAGCCCGATACAACTCTCGACCCCAAGAGTTTACACGGTGAGTCCCATGTTACCTCCCTTGCCCTCAGCATACACACAGCAGGGGCGACGCACTGCTGTTCTGGAACCTCAAGCCCGATACAACTCTCGACCCCAAGAGTTTACACGGTGAGTCCCATGTTACCTCCCTTGCCCTCAGCATACACACAGCAGGGGCGACGCACTGCTGTTCTGGAACCTCAAGCCCGATACAACTCTCGACCCCAAGAGTTTACACGGTGAGTCCCATGTTACCTCCCTTGCCCTCAGCATACACACAGCAGGGGCGACGCACTGCTGTTCTGGAACCTCAAGCCCGATACAACTCTCGACCCCAAGAGTTTACACGGTGAGTCCCATGTTACCTCCCTTGCCCTCAGCATACACACAGCAGGGGCGACGCACTGCTGTTCTGGAACCTCAAGCCCGATACAACTCTCGACCCCAAGAGTTTACACGGTGAGTCCCATGTTACCTCCCTTGCCCTCAGCATACACACAGCAGGGGCGACGCACTGCTGTTCTGGAACCTCAAGCCCGATACAACTCTCGACCCCAAGAGTTTACACGGTGAGTCCCATGTTACCTCCCTTGCCCTCAGCATACACACAGCAGGGGCGACGCACTGCTGTTCTGGAACCTCAAGCCCGATACAACTCTCGACCCCAAGAGTTTACACGGTGAGTCCCATGTTACCTCCCTTGCCCTCAGCATACACACAGCAGGGGCGACGCACTGCTGTTCTGGAACCTCAAGCCCGATACAACTCTCGACCCCAAGAGTTTACACGGTGAGTCCCATGTTACCTCCCTTGCCCTCAGCATACACACAGCAGGGGCGACGCACTGCTGTTCTGGAACCTCAAGCCCGATACAACTCTCGACCCCAAGAGTTTACACGGTGAGTCCCATGTTACCTCCCTTGCCCTCAGCATACACACAGCAGGGGCGACGCACTGCTGTTCTGGAACCTCAAGCCCGATACAACTCTCGACCCCAAGAGTTTACACGGTGAGTCCCATGTTACCTCCCTTGCCCTCAGCATACACACAGCAGGGGCGACGCACTGCTGTTCTGGAACCTCAAGCCCGATACAACTCTCGACCCCAAGAGTTTACACGGTGAGTCCCATGTTACCTCCCTTGCCCTCAGCATACACACAGCAGGGGCGACGCACTGCTGTTCTGGAACCTCAAGCCCGATACAACTCTCGACCCCAAGAGTTTACACGGTGAGTCCCATGTTACCTCCCTTGCCCTCAGCATACACACAGCAGGGGCGACGCACTGCTGTTCTGGAACCTCAAGCCCGATACAACTCTCGACCCCAAGAGTTTACACGGTGAGTCCCATGTTACCTCCCTTGCCCTCAGCATACACACAGCAGGGGCGACGCACTGCTGTTCTGGAACCTCAAGCCCGATACAACTCTCGACCCCAAGAGCCTACATGGTGAGTCGTGTGTTACACCGCCTTTTGCCCAGCCAACATACACTCACCGTTACAGCCGGACTCACAGCTTTCCCAGTGTGCAAGGGGAATGCTGGCTGTGAAGCCCAAGCAGAGCAGGGCGACGCGCTGCTGTTCTGGAACCTCAAAGCCCGATACAACCCTCGACCCCAAGAGCTTGCACGGTGAGTGTCAGCCTCTTGTCCAGCCAACATACCCGCAGCAGCACTGCCACCACAGGACTCGCACTGGCTGTGAAGCCCAAGCAGAGCGGGGCGATGTATCCATAAACCGTATTCATATATCTGCTTGTTGTTTGTTTCCGTTGTGTGTCTATTATTGTCGTAACAGCTGGATGCCCAGTTATTCGTGGAAACAAGTGGAGCGCTACCAAGTGGATTCGCGTGCAACCTCGACATGGACAATATTGATTCATAGTGTACTTATATGGGCCTTGGAGATACAGGCCGCCCAAATAATTCAGGCAGAAGTTTTTTTAAGCGTTTCTTGCTGCTGCTTTCCAAAAACAAGATAAGAGAATCGGTTGTACGATTGCCATAATATCATAACGAAGTGCGCGATAACGAGTCTGGCGTCTTATGGCACAGCTAAACTGAAGCAGCCACTCGTTCGTAGCGAGCCTGCGTCCGAATCGTACTAATCGAAAGATTTCGATGCTGAGAGAAGGTTATTGGGTCAGCGCAGGGAGGACGTGGTTCTCCGAGGTCATGGCGGGACTTGAGTATTGAAGTGCATTTCCTGTCGCCACTTTGAGTTGTGGGTTCTGAGGCACCTCGAGATTGCATTGTCGCGTCCGCCTTTCAGGGTGACTCGATACTACTAGATCGCAGTCTGTAAAAGCAACGTTCGAAGGGCGCGCATGTGCGACCGCGCGCACGAACCTTAGTAGTCATCCCGAGTCGCTGTCCCCCCAGAGGCCAAAGACTCTTGAGGCGCTTCGCCAGTCGCGCCGGAGCCCTCGGGCTGCCATGGCGGGTGTTGGCGGCGCGTTCGGCGGGAGCCGGTCGCTGCAGCCGCTTCCCCCGGAGAAGGGCGTGTTCCCACTGGACCACTTCGGGGAGTGCAAAGAGGTGCGATGCAGTTGATGGGAGATATGGGTGTTTCGTCATTGGGTCTCTGTTGCCTTGTTGTTCTGCCTTTAGAATTGCCTCGCTATTGAGTGATTCAGGTGATACTTAAGTACTTCAGATTGCATCAAGCAGGCTGCTGGATGGAGTTAGCTGGTCTCTAATTGTGTTGCTCCTTTGATATGTGACATGTCTCGCTATTGAGTGATTCAGGTGATGCGCGAGTACATGGATTGTCTGAAGCAGCACGGCAACCAATCAGACAAGTGCCGAGACATTGCAAAGAAGTACCTGCAGTGCCGCATGGACAGGTGAGCTTCCTTTGTTGCTGCACTCTAGAGCACTTCAGGAACTGCTGATCTAGAGGCGCCTGCAAGGACAGCAGCCAGTCAAACAAGTGTCGAGACATTGCAAAGAAGTTCCTGCACTGCCGCATGGACAGGTGGGTTTCCTTTTGAGTCGACTCAAAAGTCTACTGCACTGCCGCATGGACAGGTGGGTTTCCTTTTGAGTCGACTCAAAAGTCTACTGCACTGCCGCATGGACAGGTGGGTTTCCTTTTGAGTCGACTCAAAAGTCTACCTGCACTGCCGCATGGACAGGTGGGTTTCCTTTTGAGTCGACTCAAAAGTCTACCTGCACTGCCGCATGGACAGGTGGGTTTCCTTTTGAGTCGACTCAAAAGTCTACCTGCACTGCAGCATGGACAGGTGGGTTTCCTTTTGAGTCGACTCAAAAGTCTACCTGCACTGCCGCATGGACAGGTGGGTTTCCTTTTGAGTCGACTCAAAAGTCTACCTGCACTGCCGCATGGACAGGTGGGTTTCCCTCCCTGCCTGCCAAAGCCCTTTAGACAATGCCTACCTTCACGTTCTTCCAAAGACAGCAACCAGTCAGACGCCAATTAGACAAGTGCCGAGACACTGCAAAGAAGTACCTCCACTGCCGCATGGACAGGGCAGGGGAGCTTCCCTTCTCTCCTGCATTCCAGAGCTCTTCAGGAACTGTTGACCGGGAGGTGCCTGCAAAGACGGTAACCAGTCTGGCAAGTACCTGCAGTGTTGCATGGACAGGGCAGGGGAGTTTTTTGAGACGTCTCAAAAGGTTACCTTTATCAAATACGGTAACCAGTCCGGCAAGTACCTGCAGTGTTGCATGGACAGGGCAGGGGCGCTTCCCTTCTCTCCTGCGTGGACAGGTTAGGCTTCCTTCACTTCTCTTGAAACTGCCACACCTCTCCCCTGTCTCCCCTGACTTGCATGCTCCTCCCTCTTCCCCCTGCCCCTTTTTTACCCCTTGTTACTCCTAGTCCCCATGTTCCTCCTGTCCCCCCTGTCCCCCCTGTCCCCCCTGTCCCCCCTGTCCCCCCTGTCCCCCCTTTCCCCCCTGTCCCCCCTGTCCCCCCTGTCCCCCCTGTCCCCCCTGTCCCCCCTGTCCCCCCTGTCCCCCCTGTCCCCCCTGTCCCCCCTGTCCCCCCTGTCCCCCCTGTCCCCCCTGTCCCCCCTGTCCCCCCTGTCCCCCCTGTCCCCCCTGTCCCCCCTGTCACGCACCTCATGGCCCCACAGGCACCTCATGGCCCCGCAGGCACCTCATGGCCCCACAGGCACCTCATGGCCCCGCAGGCACCTCATGGCCCCGCACGCACCTCATGGCCCCGCAGGCACCTCATGGCCCCGCACGCACCTCATGGCCCCGCAGGCACCTCATGGCCCCGCAGGCACCTCATGGCCCCTCAGGAAGTGCCAGATCTCGGACTCCATACGATATCAACAAACTCAGTTTTGTGGACTGCTGTACCCATTTGTTTTCAACAAACGCTCACTTGTGTCCCCTTCCCCCCCCCTCCTTGCTCCCCTTGATTATCCAATGCCATGCCAGAAACCTCATGGCCCCTCAGAACCTGTCAGAGCTCGGATTTGGCTCAGCACCGGCCACAGGAGAAGCATCCTCAGCAGGAAAGGCAAGCGCGGGTCAACAGACTGCTGCTGAGGCATCTGCAGCTGCAGGTGCTGCTGAAGATGGTTCGAATAGCACCACAAATAGACGAGAGGCTCGGGGATTTGCTGGAATTAATCCTAAGTAGTAATCTCATAGAAAATGAATGCTTGATGCTAACGGCCATGAATGAAGGTGTAGGAAGGGAAAGCGCTTCTAGTAATATAGAATATAGAAAGAAGATACGGGCGTTATCTGAACCGGATGTGTTTATTATGGTGTGGCATGGCATGGCAGTGTTGTCTGCACAAATGCTGAAACAGCTTATTGCATACTGCATATTGCCATTGTAATTCTTCTTGATACCTGTTGTAAATCCAACTACATATTCAGATTCTCTCGCCTTAATTGCCAGCAAATACATTTCATTTTACATTGATAAATCACTTAGCACAACGCACAGGCTACACCAGCCAGCAAGACAGGAACTGATGGCAGGCGTGCAGAATGCAATTCCCTTTTGCAGCTCCAGCAAGGGTTTCTGTATTTGCTTCAAAGGCTCCATATCTCCTTGTGTGGCACACGATGTGCTTACTTGTGCTGCAGAAGGCACAGAAGGGGGAATATGACATAGGTGTGTAGGAAACATCACCTTAACATTGGCATCAAATATGAGCACACTACACATGAGGGCTCTAGGCATGATATGACACGCAATAGGGACAATGATAGAAGCACAGCAATTAGGTACTTGAACATGAGCCCAACGAACATGAACACACCCTTGTGACAGACCTTATGGGTGACGTCAAAATTACCATACAAGTACCTATATATCAAAATGCAAGTCTACTATAGCTGTAGGAAGCAAAATTTGGACTGCAGCCATACATATGTACATTAACGCACCAAACTGTACCTTGCTGAAGCTGATACACCCTGGAGTAAGTGCGGACGCACTGGCGGCAGCAGTTGAGGCCAAAATAACTATCCCTGGTGTACCAAACTACTGAAATTTTATACAGTACATATTGCTATGAACATAGCATATAAAACGCCAATATTACTGTACCTTGATGAAGCCAATGTCCTTGGAGTAGGTGCGGAAGCACTGGCGGCAGCAGTTGAGGCCATACTTGCGGATCATGCCGTGGCAGTTACCGCACACCCGGCTGCCAACCAAGACAGCCAGGCGAGGGAGGGAAGAGGGACGGACGGGATACATCAATGACAATCAGACACCTCAAGAGTACTCGCGGGTCATGCCGTGGCAGTTACCGCACACCCGGCTGCCGTGGCAAGCAAGAGAGAAAGGAGCGGAACAGAAGGGAATATTGGGTTAAGACCCTCAAGGGATTCGTCTGCAAATGTCATGACGGATCATGCCGAGGCAGTTACTGCACACCCGGTTGCCAACCAACACAGCGAGACGGATCAGGGAGGGTACGGGACGGAAAGTATAGATTAATGTAACCTCAAGGAGGTTTCCAGGCACCTCAGAGGTACTTGAAGCACCATGCCGTTGCGGCTACCGCACACCCGGCTGCCAACGAAAGGAGGGAACGTGATCCGAAATGTTCAGGAAAGCGAGGGAGAAATGGGAGAGGGGTGGGCGACAGCGGAGGCTGTTACTGAGAATAGCGAGGTCGCTGTGTGCACCAGGGGGTGTAGCGAATGTCATTTCAGATCCACTAAAGAGCTCACGAGTCTACTAGAGCGCTAATACGATTAGGGACGAATCAACGCTAAGTACGATAAACCGTATCTTTCCACAACCTTCGAGGGCCAGAAAAAAGCCAGTGGTGACCTCTTGGTACCCCTAACGGTAACCTTTCGCACACAGGAACGCGGTAATCCGTGGACAGACGAGCGACCTCCACGTGTACCTATCCTAACCCTAAAAATTAACCCACTCCTTGATATCCTTTGCACAACGAGCACAGAAATCAGGCTCACCAGTAACGGGCAAAATCCACGTGTACTCTTCCTACCCTAACTGTAACCCAGAGCGGGGTAACCGGGTAACCTCCACCATCCCCTGTAGCCTTTCGCAGTAGCGCGAAAGGGTAAACCACCCTCTCCTGTAACCTTTTACAGCCGCCAAAGGAGGCAACTTCCTCGTGTCTTCATCTAACATTAAGATAACCTACGTACTACCAACCAACACTGTAACCAACACTGTAACCAGCATCGTAACACTGACTTACCAGTGGCGGGCGCCAGGGGAGTGCTTCTTCGGGTGCGAGTTCCAGACCGTCTCGTGACCCATCGTGGCTCGCGGGAATCGACGGCGCCGCTGCATATAACACAACAATTCGACGGCACAGACGCAACGACGCGACGTGAGAATACTTCTTTTTTAATGGCGCAACGAATGGCGCGAGAAGCGGCAGATTGCTATTAGATGACAGTGTCACTGCCGCGGCACAATAGACAAGCGGTAGGAACGGTCCAATCGACGCCTAAACCTGCGCAACTCTTAAAAGGAGGTGTAAAAGCCGTACTAAAGGCCGAACAGCTAAAGGCGGTTCCCGACTGAAGTGTCATGTCTGACGGATCGCGCAAGAAACGAACCTTAGGGAGGCAGGGAGAGGCGAGAGTGAGTGTGAGCGGAGAATGCGCGAGCTGAGAGAAGGGAAGAATGGAGGCGGGCTAGGGTTTTCAGTGGTAGGGGATGGGGTGGAGCAGGAGAAGCACAAAATGAAAGTAATTCTTTGTGTATTCAGCAACCGTTATGACCTGAATGTGTTTGAGTGTACCAACTTGATGCAGGAATTTGTCCTGTACTGAATGCTCCTTCAGTGCTTTATCGAGGGTTGCAGTGATTGATGATTCCTTTTTGCCCTGAAAGGACTTTCTGGGATTCGCGTTGTCGTCTGGTTCGGGGAGGAGCCAAAACTAACACACATTTCAGCTTGTTCTCAACCTGCAAATGAGGGACATTGTGTCACCGCGAATATTAGTATCGGAGCTTCTCCATATCGAGGACCCGGGTTTGTGCATGAACGATTTACACGATGCACGCGACCCACTGAACTGACCCTAGTCTGCACAAAACGGAATTCATGAATCATCCTCCTTATACGACGCGAAGCGGGTCAACCTAGTGGTTCAGCCACTTTGAAGGAAATACTCCACGTGTTATTCTTTTTCACGTGCCACGGTTCTGTATGGTGCGTCACGGTTAAGATCAGATAAGGTTTGCAACCGTAAAATACCGATTGCGACCGCACTAAATGATCAGTAGTCACCCTGAGGAACCACAAATTTGATGAGCATCTTCCCAGCACCTACCCAGCAGAGTTGATAAAATTGGTAGCTAGAGCCACATAGCTGATGCATGCGTTATCTCGAGCTTGCATAAGGCCTTCCGAGGCGTTGCGCAGGCCTGCTCGAGCGATGAGTGCCGTGCATTCGTCCGCTTTCAGAACGACATTCGTGACGCCTCTACCCTCCTCCTCAGCGTCATACCGTAATCGGGTAACCCTATGTCGCACAGCCACATCACCGTTTTTGCAATCGGAGCCGCGACGCGTCGCGCGGCAAACGCAATGCCGCGCGAATCGCGGCGGAGATATCCCGGACACGGATTGGATGACGAGGACGGACCCCTGGGAGCTGCTAGGCGTCGCGGAAGGGTCCTCCGTCGATGAGATTAAAGCAGCCTTTCGCGCCAAGGCAGGTGATGTGACACGTGGCGTATAGCTGTTGGCGATGAGGTGCCGAGACGATGTATTCGTTCGTTGCTGTCGGATTTGCATCCGTTTACGAATAATCTCCGTTTTTTCGAATGGCATTCGTACTACACCAGCATGTCAGGCATTCTTTTCTCAACTGCCATTTCTTTAACGATTAAAAATGAACGGCATCCGTACTCCCCCTCTCCATTCTCAACCGTCAGATCAAGAACGTCCATCCCGACGTGTACCGAGGGGAGTTGGATGCTGAGGCGATCACAACCCGCCTCGTGCTCGCCTATGAGGTGAGCTACCCGCACCCTCACACCCTCCCTCCCTCCCTCTCTCCCTCCCACCCTCCACTCGTGCTTGCATACGAGGTGAGCCGCTCCCCTCCCTCCCACTCTCCACTCGTGCTGGCATATGAGGTGCACCGTTCCCACACTCCCAACCTCCCACCCTCCCACCCTTTCACCGTCCCCACCTTCTTCGTCCACTCTCCACTGCTCTTAGTCTTCCCCTTGCACGCTCTCCTCTTCTCCTCCTCCCTCCTCGCTCCGGCCTCCACTCTCCCACCCCTCCCGTCGCCCCCACACCCCCCCTCTCATGCTCTCATGCTGTATTCCCCCCTTCCTCTGGCACATGCTCATTTTTTAGGTCGACTCAAAACACCCCACACCCCCCCTCTCATGTTCTCATGTTGTATTCCCCCCTTTCTCTTTCACATGCTCATTCCCCCCCAGTTGCTTCTAGAGGAGGTGGAGAATCCCACGGGAGGCAGAAGGCAGTTTCGGGCTATTAATACCACCCCCACCCTCCCACCTCCCCTTTCTCATGTTGTATTCCCCCCTTTCTCTTGCACATGCTCAACCCCCCCAGTTGCTTCTAGAGGAGGTGGAGAATCCTACGGGAGGCAGAAGGTGAGCCGATAACAAGGTGACTTTAGAGCCGACTCAGTCGTTTCTTGCAGTTGCTTCTAGAGCAAATTAAAAACCCTGCGGGAGGCTCCGAGGCAGAAAGTGAGATAAGATGCATGGATGTGCCAGAACGCATGTGTGTATGTACACATGCGTGCATGTGCTTGCATGTGCGCGTGCCCATAACCATGTGGGTTGATGTGCAAGTGTGCGACTGTGAGTAAACCAAAACAATGCTTGTGGGTGTGCCTATACGCATGTGCTGCCTGTGCGAACCTGTGCGTGCAGATGGAGGAGAGAGGAAGAGGAAGAGGAGGAGGAGGGGGATCTATGGCCCTGGGTCAACGAAATTCGTTGCCTTGGTCAATGTGAGTCAACGCCAGCTCATCAACCTCCATCTCTGCTCCTCACTACCTGCTCCTCGTCTGCATGCTCTTTTGCCTCTCCTCGGTTTCCCCCCTGCTACAGCCTGCCGCTACAGCTGACCAGTACGCCTGTTCCCTGTTTCCTCCACCACAGCCTCTCATGACAGCTGCACTGTAGTTGCTCTCTTTTGAACTCTTGCAAACACCTCTTTCCCCTCGCTTCCTGCCCCCCCTGCTTCAACCTGCCTCTCTAGCTGCACTTTGCAAGGAATATTTTTCCCGTTTGCCTGTTCTCACCCCTCGACCCCTACAGCCTGTCACTACAGCTGCACTGTTGCTGGCCTCGTTTCCTAGTCTCACACACTCCTTCTCCCCCCTTCCCCCCACTCCCCCTTTTTCCCCCTTATGCTACAGCCTGTCGCTCCAGCTGCATAGTGACTGCGCCCTTCCTCTTCTCCTATGCGGAGGACACAGCCAGGGCCCGTGCCATGTCCCCTGATGCCTTCCAAGGTAAATGGTGGTGATTGGTGCTACAGCCGGTAAGCGCTACAGCCCCTGTCGCTCCAGCTGCATAGTGACTGCGCCCTTCCTCTTCTCCTATGCGGAGGACACAGCCAGGGCCCGTGCCATGTCCCCTGATGCCTTCCAAGGTAAATGGTGGTGATTGGTGCTACAGCCGGTAAGCGCTACAGCCCCTGTCGCTCCAGCTGCATAGTGACTGCGCCCTTCCTCTTCTCCTATGCGGAGGACACAGCCAGGGCCCGTGCCATGTCCCCTGATGCCTTCCAAGGTAAATGGTGGTGATTGGTGCTACAGCCGGTAAGCGCTACAGCCCCTGTCGCTCCAGCTGCATAGTGACTGCGCCCTTCCTCTTCTCCTATGCGGAGGATACAGCCAGGGCCCATGCCATGTCTCCTGATGCATTCCATGGTGCATGGTGAGGTAGGAGCGACGGCCTGTTTCCGCTACAGCCTGCGGCATGTCTTGCATGTTAGTCAATAGCATTTGCCAGGGCCCATGCCATGTCCCCTAAGACAACATTCCAAGGTAGGTGCTGGTATGCATTACTGGGTGCATTACATGCTCTCAGATATCATTGCGATGCCGTGATATCAGAGAGCATGGTTTCAGGAAAGTGTAGTTTTGAGGCGCCTCAAAACTTGATATCGGAGAGCATGGTTTCAAATAAGTGCTTCCCAGGCTTTGTCTCCCTTAGAATGCGTTGCAATGTTAAGAAGTTCCCTAAACCATCTCACCTCAAGTGTACACTGTTCTGAGCACAACCAAAAATAGGTTTCAGATGCTGCTTATGTGATGTGTCACTAATGTGCTCTTTAGCTGTATTCACTTGATGTTTATATTGCCTCTGTTTCAATCACGTTGCTACTGTGCAGGGTGGACAGTGGGAGGGGAGACTAAGGACAGGGCTCGTTACTGTGTCAACCTGGCTGTGGGGCAATGCCCTGAGCTTTGTATACACTATGTAACATCGGCACAACATGCTGAAGTAACTGAAAAGCTTCAAGGGTATGTGTTGTTCGTGGTTATTAAGATGTTCGTGTTTTTATTTCTTCTGCTTTTGCTCTTCCTCACATCACCCAAGCACACGCTTTGATCATTTTGCGCCCCTTTTTTTTGCTAAATATTGTCCTCCTTTCAAAACTTGCTATGCCCACCCTCTCATCCAATATGCAGGATTGTAGATGGGATGGTACCCTTGCAAGAAGGTGCTTTTGACATTCAGTCGTACATAGCAAAAGCCACGTATGATAACAATCGTCGACCACGACCAAAGAGAAGGCCTAAAGCAGAAGGCGAATATGTGGACTGGTATTAGGAGCTGGTGATTCTTGATTACTGACTCTGTAAATTATGTGAATGGTGTATTTTAGTGTTCTAATTGCATGATGGAGCTACCTGATTCATCAGTCAATAACGCTCGATCTCCTGCGATGCGACGCCGCAATTTGACGTCTCCTCATCAGTTCTTCCCTTCCCGCTCAGGGCTACCGATCAGGGCCCTGGAGATGCTTCGCTGCGACGACCTGGAGATACCGCGGTGAAATGCCTCATTCGCACAGCCTTCCCATCCCACCTCAACATCCTCCACCTTCGATCACCGACCCATCAGTTTCTCATCCACGTGGCAGAATCTCCGGTCTGCCACTAAGGCAGCAAGAAGCTCGGCGTTCCCGAGAATTTGGGAACTCCAAACCTAGTTTGGTTCGGAATACAAACAAGTAGGTGAACACGGCTGTCTCATGAGGCTGGCTGGAAACTCAAGTGCTGATTTTTGTTCAGTTGTTGAGGGATTCACCGAATTTCAAGCAATTTAGGGACGTCCTTAGAATTCCCGCAACATAGATAGCCTTGTTGTCAGGCCTGATCAGGCAGTTTGGTTACTCTGATCCTGCTTGCATCAAAAGGTTTCGGATCAAAATGTCTTATCCCTAATTGGTTATGTTCTCGCCGCTTACGTGTTGTGGGTGACGGCGTAGCTATCGAGAAAGCTGCATTACGTCATCGTGAGCCACACTGACGACAGCGGGCCACTAACTGACATTCATAAGCTAACAACACTGACTGACACTCACAAGCCACTGACTCGTCCGTCGCAGTGGGAGTGAAGGCAAACCCGACAACGTGTGTGCAACATTGCCTACCTCCATTCCCGAGACGTCGAGCCTTCACGACGTATTGCCAGATCCAATGTTGCTGCTGTGCGTTTTATGACACTGCGCTATAGCTGCGATCCAAGCAAATGCGTTACTAGCGAATCGCTACCAGTAACTCACTGCTGGCAATTTGCGCTATTACAGCGCATGCCATCTGACTCAACAGCTGATCGTCACTCGCCAGCTCGTCTTTTGATCCCTAACTCAACACTTAGACTCGTTAAGCAGCGGCTTATAACGGATCCGCCATGGCTGGCAGTATCGTGAACATCCCTGGTATCACCAGCAACGGCAGCACGGCCGCGCTATTCCACCTCATCCTCCCCCAGCGATACGTGATCGTGCTGCTAACGCTGGTCTGCTCCGCCGTGTGCTATATCGAACGCGTGGGGTTCTCTATCGCGTACACGGCGATCGCGATCCGCGAGGGGGTGGATCAAGCGACGAAAGGATGGGTCATGTCGGCATTCTACTATGGATACGCATCGTCGCAGGTACGCCGCTCTCTCTACCCTTCCAAAAGACGCCCTTTGTATCTTCTTTCCAGAGACTCCCTCTCTACCATTGTTTCAAGGGAGTTGATCAAGCGACCAATAGGTCACGTCGACCTTCTATTACGGATACGCATCGTCGCACGGTCGCCGCACTCTCTACCCCGGTTCGTGTATTTTCTAGACGCCCACTTCCCTCTTCCTCCGCTCTCTTCTCTCTTTCCGCTCCCGCATTCTCCCTGACCTATGAGAACGGTATCAGGCGTGTGCTCGCATCGTCGTTTGTAGCTTGCCTCGCTGCTTCCTATTGCCATATCATGTTTCCCGTTCTCTCCCCCTCACCTCTTCTCCCGTCTCCCCCTCTCCTCCTCTCTCCCTCTCCCCCTCTCCTCCTCTCTTCCTCTCTCCCTCACTCCCTCACTCACTCCCAGGTCCCAGGCAGCTGGGCGTCTCAAAAATACGGCGGCAGGCGCGTCCTCACGTACTCGTTTGTAGCCTGGTCCATTCTATGCGTTCTAACGCCCACCGAGTCACCCCCTGACAGCACCGGCAGCGGCCCCAACACAGTCACACTCGTTATAATCCGCCTGCTAGTAGGGATCGCCCAGGGATTCATATTCCCCGCTATACACACCGTATTGGCTCAATGGACCCCCCCTCACGAGAAATCCCGCGCAGTGAGTCTGTCTATGTCGGGGATGTACCTAGGAGCAGGCATAGCCATGCAGATACTACCCGGATTAGTAGCCTCTAGAGGTCCCGAGTCGGTGTTCCAATTAGTAGCGGCTATGGGCGTCGCGTGGACTATTTTATGGGTTAGATATGCGACGGATCCGCCTGGGGGGGCGACGGCGTTTGCGCATGTGCCTGTGGGGGGCGGCATGGGGGGGCATAAGGGGAGTGAAGCGGAGCTGCTTCCGCTGGTGAATGGGGATGGGGAGCGGGGGCGGGTAGGCGGAACAGGGATGGAGACTGAGGTGGTGCATAGAATAGGGGGAGGCGGAGGGGGAGGCGCGGGAGGGGGCAATGGGGGGAGTGGCGGAGGTGGAGGAGGCGGGGGGGGGGGGGGGGGGGGGGAGGGGGACTGAATTCAAGCACAATTTCCGCGTTAGGGCTAGGGGCAAAGGGGGGAAGGGCGGAGGAGGAGGAGGATGAGGAGGAAGAAGAGGAGCAGCGGCTAAAGAGACTCGGTCAAGGCTTCGCCTCAGTGCCCAAACACCTCAAAACGTCATACAAGCCATCGCAACTTAAAGACCCTCCTATTCCCTGGATACCCATTCTCACCAGCGCTCCCGTCTGGGCCATAGTAGCTAATAACTTCACTTTCCACTACGCCTTATACGTTCTTATGAACTGGCTTCCCACATACTTCCACCAGGCTTTAAACACCAGCCTGCACAACGTAGGATCCGGGAAAGCCATGCCTTACTACATAATGACGCTCTTTTCCAACATAGGAGGTGTACTGGCGGATCACTTAATCGCCAAACGGTATCTGACTGTAGGGGGTACAAGAAAGGTCCTCAACACAATCGGATTCTTCGCGTCAGCAGTCGCCCTAGCCCTCACCCCCGTCCTTAAATCCGTCAACGGTGCTGTTCTTTGCTCCTCTCTCACCCTAGGCGCCTGTGCAATCGCCAGGGCAGGGTTTGCTGTGAACCACATGGATATAGCGCCTAGGTTTGCAGGAGTGGTGATGGGTGTGTCGAATACAGCAGGGACTATGGCAGGCGTGGTGGGTGTGGCGGCTTCTGGGTTGATTCTTGAGGCGTTTTCGGGTGGAGAGGGGTCAGGAGGAGTGGGGAGCGGTGGAGTGGGAGGAGTGGGTGGTGTGGGAGGAGCAGGAGGGGGAGGGGGAGGAGGAGGGGGGATTGATCCGGGGTGGTGGTGGGTGTTTTTCACGCCAGCGTCCCTCTGTGTGGTCAGTGCTCTGATCTTCAATGCGTTCGCCACGGGAGAGAGGATCTTTGAGTGACATTCCTATTTGTGAGTGGACTCAAAAATTGAGTGACATGCCTGGCAGTAGAGGTTGGAAATTCTGAGCCGGCTGACTGCCACGGGAGAGAGGTTTTTTGAGTTCTTTGTTTACCAGACCAGCTGCAGTGCGAATGAGCATGGGAGGGGAGGAGGTGGAGGAAGAGGAGGGCGGATTGATCCGGGTGGTGGTGGGTGTTTTTCACACCGGCATGCTTCTGTGTGGTCAGTGCAGTGCTCGTTAACGTGTTTTCCACGCAGGGGAGGGACTTTGAGTGACGTGGCTGGCTGGGTAGCTGGTTGGAAGACAAACGAGTGTGGAAGAGTGGGAAGGGATGGATTGGGTGCGGGGGACTCTGAGAGACTGATCGCTGGAAGAGACGGGGTGATGGGCGATTCCGAGTGCTTGGGTGAACTGATTCCAAGCTGCTCGCGAATTGATTCCCCAGTGGTCAATGCCAGAGGGGAGGGAGATTCGAAGATCTGGAGGGTGGCAGAAGTGTGAATGCTCTTATGCACTCACACGTATCCTCTCAACCACCGCTAAACAAAAAAATCTCAATCCGTCTCATTTCATGAGAGGCCTTGGTTGAGATGGTACGTGGGTGCTGAATCTGTGGCCATGGCACCTTGTGGGATTTGGCTGACTCGAGATGGTTTGGTGGGTGGAAAGGATGGTGGTGGCGTTTTGGGGAATGGTGCTGTCAGCAGCAGCAATGGTGGCAGCAGCAACAACAGCAGCCGCGGCAGCGGCCGTGGCGGCAGCACCAGCACCAGCGGCGGCGGCGGCAGCAGTGGCGGCGGCAGCTGCAGCAGCGGCAACACCACCACCAGCACCACCAACAGCAGGTGAAGAGGCAGCAGAGAGTTGGGACGAAAGCTTCTTCAATCTCAGCAGCAGGAAAGCACGGCGGTCAGCAGAAGCTACACCCTCAGCCATGTTGGAGCCACCTTAAAGCTCGCGTCTCATATTTCTGCCATCCAACCAAGTGTTAAACGGTTGGAATCCGGTAACAGCAGAGTTTGTCGCAAAGCACACCAAAGCAAGGGGTGGATTGGGAAAGTTGGCTGTCGCACACTTCCCCGTGCACACCAAGTGTTAACAACTCTCGAAAATATGAGACTCTGAACTCAACGTTGACAGAACCCGGGACCAAACCTGTCCCCCTTGGCTCGTTTTCCACCCAAACCAACCCACCCTGGTTTGTTTTGGCCTCGACTGTTTGGGAGTTCGCTGTGTTTTTTTCACCCACTCGTCAAATAATTCGTCATTCGTTACCCAATCACAGATGGGAAAACCCAACCAAGTGTTAAAAGGTTGGAAATCTGAGACGCGAGCTTTAAAGAATTCTCTAAGTATATGTCATGCTCATTATTTTGCGGGACGCTACTCAACTCCTACAACACTACTGGGTGCTCGTCGATTATCATTGCTTATTGGTACTGAACTCCTACAACACTTGTATGTTACGGTATCCCTATCTGCGATGCTCCTCAGGTGCTGTATGTGATAATTGCAAGTGGAACCATGCGATGTGATATGATTGCCAGCCATGTGCTAGAACTGCCTTGTCTGTTAACATGTGGGCATGCAGCCCTATCGTTGCTAAGCAAGAGCCCATGAATGAACCAGAGCCTATGAGAGCCTATGACTGAACCGCATAAATCTCTCAGTTTAATGTGGTTTTTGTTGCAAGGTTTCCATCTCTCAGAGTAACGCAAGCCAGTCATTGTCAAGAATAGATCTAGGAATGGATGATTGACTTAGGCAGGAAGGGGAGTACAAGTAGGGAAAACCTAACCCTAAAGTGTTGTACTCACTAATTAGTGACCCTACTGTAGCCTAGAGATACAATTGTAATTTGACACACCCCCATAGGCAAAGTAGGGGATAGCAAACACAACAAGCGGTCACAAGACCAGTCTGCAGAAGAGAACACAGCTCAGGGTGGATCACAAGGTCACCACGCATTCTAAGCACAAGCAAGTGGCCACAAGGCCAGTTCAAATGCAGAGGTATATAATAGCAAGGCAGTACACTGATCACAACCTAGCAAGAGAAAACATGCAGGTATAAAGATATATAGCAGTGTACAACAAGAGCAAGTCAAGCAACCAGCAGGTGAGGCAGAGTGGGCACAAGCCCAAGAGCAGTGCAGAAACGGTGATGATCACCAGACCCAAGGGCCTTGGTGAAGACATCAGCAGTGTTGGCCCGAGAGGCCACGAAAGCAAGGCGCAGCTGACCACGCTGCTGCAACTCACGCGCAAGAAAGTAGCGAAGAGCAATGTGCTTCGCTCGGTGCTCCAGTCTCTGCTCGTGACACAAGGCAAGCATTGCCTTGTTGTCAACGTACAGAACTGGAGGAGAACGAGGCCGCTCCCCCAAGTCGGTCAGCAGGTAGGTCAGCCAGCGGAGCTCCTGTGCAGCCATGGCCCCAGCGTAGATCTCGGCCTCACAGCTGGAACCAAGCACAGAAGAAGAACGAGTGGACCTCCACGAGACAGAACCAGAGCCAAGACTGAAGGTGTAACCCTGTGACGAACGCTGAGTCGTCTGGTCGTCGGCCCAAGAAGCGTCAGAGTGTCCTGTGAGGACCACCGAACCCCGTCCTCCAAGCACGAGCCCCATGCCCGATGTGCTGCACAAGTAACGCAGTACCATCTTCGCAGCATCAAAGTGCACCTTTCGGTGTCTACCGGGTGCCACGTAGCGAGCCAGGAGGCTGAGAGGGTACGCGAGGTCAGGTCGTGTGCACGTCATCAGGTACATGAGGCAACCCACAAGCTCTGGGTACGGACCACTTGGCTCTACGGACTCGTCCGAAGGTGGAGCTGAGAGCGAGTGGCCGGTAGACAGAGGAGTGGGCTGTGGCGAGGACCACGTGAAGCGGAAGCGCTGAAGGACCTGCTGCACCATGTGTGACTGAGTCAGGGTGATGGTGCGCCGTGCTCTATCCCGGGTGATCTGCAAGCCAAGATAGCTCCGCAGCTCATCCAGGTCAGTGCAGGTGTGTCTCTCCTGCAGCTCCGCCTTCACTAGGGCCAGTGCCTCAGTGTCAGCAGTAGCAAAAACCAAGTCGTCGACATACACGAGGATGTAGAACGGCGGCAGGGTAGTGTCGGTGCGTAGAAACAGCGACGGGTCAGCAGTCGAAGGACCAAACCCAAGAGCCGCAAGTGTCGTCCTCAGTGTGTCGTGCCACTCGCGGGGCGCCTGACGCAGGCCGTACACTGGTCGCCGTAGGCTCCACTGGGTACCCTCAGGAAACGACCCAGTGAAGCCCTATGGACGGCGCAACCAGATGGCCTCGTGAAGGCTACCCTGCAAGAAAGCTGTCGAGAAGTCGAGGGAGTGCAGCTCGTAGTTACGCTGAGCTGCAACGTGTAGCAACACCCGAAGAGTGGTCATCTTCGGGGTGGGGGAGAAGGTCTGAAAGAAGTCGACCCCCTCACGCTGACTGAAGCCTCGAGCAACGTAGCGGACCTTGAAGGCAGGCGGAGAACCCGGCGGCCGCTTCACCCTGAAAATCCACATGCCACTGACGATGTTCGCCCCAGGTGGGGGAACCTCGTCTACGTAGGTGCCTGTGGACTTCCAGGAAGCCATCTCTGCGTCCATGGCTGTCTGCCAATGAGAGGAGTACTCACCCGAAATCGCCTCCCTGTAGGAGCGCGGGGTGGGGATGTCAAGTGCATCCGGGTCTCCCTCAGGGGCAAGCAGCATGGTCGCGTGATAGGGTGAAGCAGCCGCAAGGCACTCCAGCTCCTCCTGTCTGTCCTCAAGAACATCACAGCCAAGGGCAGTACAGCCAAGGGCAGTCTCACCCCCGACGGACGGAGGACAGGCAGGGACAGGGTCGGAGACAAGACTCGCAAGGTAGTCTAGGCGGTACACAGCAGCAAAGTCAACGAGCTCAGCTACTAGGGCAGACGCAGCAGGAGACGAGAACGTAGGGTCCGTCACAACCGTAGCAAGAAGGCGAGTAACAGTCGGACTGGACGCATGAGCAAGGTCAGACGGAGGGTCAGCAACGTCAGGCAGAGAGGATGCAGGAGGTAACGGTAGGAGAACACAGTGAGGAACAGAGGAAGGACGGAGTGTCATATCGTGAGTGCCGGGGAGAGCCGGAGCACGCGGACGACGAACACGAGGAACACGAGCACGGACAGCAGCTCTAGGCTCAGGCTCAAGGTCAAAGCTAGACTCAGGCTCTCGACGCTCAGGGGTGGAAGCACGAGTCTCAGGCTCTCGACGCTCAGTCAGGGACTGTGACACCGTAGTGTAAGGAGCAGGAGCAGGCACTGGGGAGTGCGGTAGTAGCAGCGGCTGTGACTGGTCCGCTGGTGGACACAGCAACGGGAGTGCATGCGGCGCAGACGCAGCTGCGACGGGTGGCCAAGACGGTGGTGCCAAAGCTGCGCAGGGTGGGTGAGGAGGCGACACGAGCAGGACGCAGCGAGCTGACCAGACGCAGCCACCTGACCAGACGCAGCTACCTGTGCAGACGCTGTGGTGAGTGTATACAGGTTCGACCCCGGCTGCCGTGTGAACGTAGCCAGGTGACGGCCTGTCTTGGCGCATGTGCAGATCGCCACACGCTGACCTCCAGGAGTAAAGGTGTCAACCCATACATCCTGAAGGATGGCGTTGCTCACCAAGTTCGTCGAGAACGAGGGGAGGTGGAGACCTGACAGAGAGCCAGAGGGGACAGCTGGACACGGGAGGACAGTGGAGTGGCGTGCAACCACCGGACCCCCAGAGGGGTCCGCCAGTAAGACTGGGACTGGTGTAGTGAGAGGGGTGACAGTGGTGCAGTCGCGAAAGAAGCAACGGGACGCACCAGAGTCAAGCGTGAAAGTGTGCAAGACCTCAGCAGTAGCAGCAGACTCACTAGCACCTGGGGCAGTAGCAACACTACCACCTAGAGCAGCAGCAGACTCACTAGCACCTGGAGGAGCAGCATCACCACCAGCATCGCACGACACACACGAGTAACACGCACCCTCAACACTATAATCAGCAACATACATGGCATAGAGAGCAGCATTGATCTTAGCAAAGTCAAGAGTAAACACACCTACCCCCTTCCCCATCAGCTGCAGCCAGTTCGGCACCTGCTGGTCCTCGGTGTACTCAGTCACCCAGGCATCCTCAAGACGGCCGAAGCACTTGTACTCAGTGCGCGGCTTCCCGCAGACAGTGCCCTTCAGAGGCCCCGTGCGTCGGACATAAGGGTAGCGACCAGAGCCCCCAGAGCCCCCACGCTGGAGAACCCACTCACGGAGCTGCTGGTCGGTGGGGTAGTCCGGGAGGCGCGGCAGCTGCTGACCACTCCCGTAGCCACGGGAGGGTCCACGAGCGCCACCACCCCTGCCAGACCCACCCCGACCTCCTCCGCCGCCCCCGCTACCCCAACCGCCTCCCCCACCACCGCCGCCTCCTCCACCCTGTCCGCCTCCTCCACTGCCGCCACCCCCAGAGCCACCCACAGAGCCTCCACCACCCCCGCCACCACCCCCGCCGCCCCCTCCGCTGCTGCCACCACCACCACCCCTGCCCCTCTGCCCTTGCTGTTGTTGCGCCTTCCACTGGGAGCAGACGCAGCGCCAACGTCCTCAGCACCAAGGAGGTCGACTGCAGCAGCGGTAGCAACTGAGGGGAGGAGAGGGGAGGGAGTACACCCTTCAAAGAAGGGGGAGCGGGGAGTGCCACAAGAGGCAGCGACAGCGACAGTGCTCTTCTCAGCCTCGAGAAGGGCCTGCTCAAGGGAGTCAAGTGTGAGCTCAGTGGGGTCACGAGCAAGGAACTGGTCCTTGACAGTGCGAAGGGAGTCAGGGAGGCGAGTGATAAGAAAGTACAGGGTGAAGTACTGCGGGGGGGGGTTCTTAGCGAGAAAGGCCGGCTTGAGAGCGGCACGGAAGCGATCCTCACTAGAGCGGAGGTAGGTAAAGAGGTCGGAGACAGTGCGAAACTCAGCTAGATCGGGATGCAGGTACGGCAGCATGAGACGGCCTACAGCAGCAGTAGTGTCAAATTATATATGCATGTTTAGGTTATCTAGGCTGTATGGGGGTTAGCACTAGGGGGTACAACATTTCTCTCGACATTCTTCTTGTACCCCCCCCTTGACCTCATCACACATTCCTTCCTAGTATTCTAACATGGTATTAAGAGCTAGGACGGTCCTAGCCTAGGACCGTAATTAAGGGCCCACCACATTCGTTTTCACCTGCCCGACCGTTAGTTTCTGCCCTGCCCAGCGTTTCGCGCTGCCCTACCCTTTTCTGCCGTGCGCAGCCCGTACAATCCGCGTAGGCCCGAGCATAGCCCGTACAGCCCGCGCCAAGCCGTCGCGCAGCCTGTACAGCCCACGCCAGGCCCGCGCGCAGCCAGTACAGCCCGCGTAGGCCCGTCGCGAAGCCCGTACAGCCCGCGTAGGCCCGTCGCGAAGCCCGTACAGCCCGCGCCAGGCCGTCGCGCAGCCCGTACAGCCCACGTCAGGCCCGCACGCAGCCCGTACAGCCCGCGCCAGGCCCGCACGCAGCTCATACAGCCCGCGCCAGGCCCGCACGCAGCTCGTACAGCCCGCGCCAGGCCCGCACGCAGCCCTTACAGCCCATGCCTGGCCCGCACGCGGCCCGTGTTACTGCTGCACTCACGCTGCTGCTTCGCTGCTTCGCCTGAACTGCTGCTGCAGTGCTGCTGCCGCGCACTGCCCTGCACTAGCTACGCCGCCCCTGGAGCAGCCGCCCCTGGACCCAGAGCAGCCGCCCCTGGCCCCTGAAGCAGCCGCCCCTGGAGCAGCCGCCCCTGGACCCAGAGCAGCCGCCCCTGGCCCCTGAAGCAGCCGCCCCTGGTGCAGCCGTCCCTGGAATCCGTGCAGCCGCCCCTGGACCCCGCGACGCCACCCCTGGACCCGCGTCGCCGCCCCTGGACCCCGTGCAGCCGCCCGCCGAGCGCCGGCCCTGCTCGCCCGGCGAGCGCCTGCTCTTCCCGCCACTGGTGAGCACCTGCCTTGTTAGCGCGCTGCCGCACCATCTGCCTGCCTGCCTGCCTGCCAGCCTGCCTGCCTGCCTGCCTGTCTGCCTGCCTGCCTGCTTGCCTTCCTGCCTGCCGCGCCTGCCCTGCCCGCGCTGCTACTGCTGCTACTTCTGTTACTACTGCTAGGCTACTGCTACTGCTACTGCTGCTACTGGCGGTGGCCAGATGCAGCTCCAGCGACGTCCACGCGAGTCTCTCCCGCCCCAGCAGCTTCGTGAGTGGTACGCTAGTTGGGGTTGTGGCGGTAGCCGTCGTAGCTGTCGCCCTGGAGCTGGTCAGTTGGGAGCGTCTGGCAGTGGCCAGCTGCAGCTGCAGCGGCGTCCACGCGAGACACTTACGTCCCAGCAGCTTCACGAGTGGTACGCTCAGAGTAGAGGGTTTTTTAGTACCGTTCGCTGCCCGTACGTCATTCGCACAGGTGATCGGGCTGGTCAGGCTTGCGGGACGCTTGGTCACACACAGTCCCGCTGCTTCGCCCGTCTGAGAGACGCCTGGCGTACCGAGTTTGGCGACGAGGCTGAGCTCCCCACCTGGCTAGAGCTGCTTAGGCAGAGGGTAGATATCTTTGCTCTTGACTATGATGCTATTCTCACTGCCATGTATGCATTGCCTACTAGTGCTGACGGTGCCTGTTACCTGTGCGTACCGCCTGACCCATGCATAGAGCCTGCTGCTCTAGGTGCTGGTGAGGCTGCTGCCCTAGGTGCTGGTGAGGCTGCTGCTCCAGGTGCTGGTGAGTCTGCTCTCTCAGGTACTGCGCCTGCTGAGGCCTTGTACACCTTCACACTTGACTCAGGTACTTCCCGATCCTTCTTTCGCGACAGCACCACCCTCACGCCGCTCCGTCGGCCGGTTGCAGTCTCCCTGGCAGACCCCTCTGGGGGTCCAGTCCTTGCGCACTCCTCCACGGTCCTGCCGTGTCCGGCGGTCCCGTCTGGCTTCCTGTCAGGTCTTCACCTCCCCTCGTTCTCTACGAACTTGGTGGGTGGTGCTGACCTCCAGGACCAGTGGGTTGACCAGTTCACTCCTGGAGGTCAGCGAGTGACCCACTGTACGTGCTCCCGGACGGGCCGGCACCTGGCCACGTTTACTCGTGCGCCTGGCTCGAGTCTGTACACACTGACTACTGTGTCCCCTCAGGTCGCTGCGTCTGCGTCTGCGTCAGGTCAGCTAGCGGCCCCCTGCTCGTGTCGAGCTTTGTCGCACCAGACCCTCCTTTGGCACCACCGCCTTGGTCACCCCTCGGTGCAGCGCCTTCGTAGCATGCACCGCCGTTTCCTTGTCTCTGGACTTCCAGAGACTCTGCCTCCTCTACCACCCTCGCCTGCTCCTCCCTGTCTTCCCTGTGTCGAGGGGCGGCAGCGCGCCGCTCCTCACTCCTCCTCGTTCCCTCCCACAGAGGCTCCCCTGCAGACTCTCCACCTGGACGTGTGGGGCCCAGCCCGCGTCCGTGGACAGGGCCACAAGCGGTACTTCCTGCTGGTCGTCGACGACTACACGCGTTACACCACGGTCTTCCCCTTGCAGCGCAAGGGGGATGTCCCTGATGTTTTGATCCCCTGGATCCGCGCTGTTCGTCTCCAGCTCCGCGAGCGGTTCCAGCCGGACTTTCCTGTCCTGCGTCTGCACTCTGACAGAGGTGGTGAGTTCTCCTCAGACCTCTTGGCAGCCTTCTGTGCGGAGCACAGCATCCGCCAGACGTTCACGCTTCCGGCCTCTCCGCAGCAGAATGGGGTTGCTGAGCGCCGCATTGGCTTAGTCATGGAGGTCGCTCGTACCTCCATGATCCATGCGGCTGCCCCCCATTTTCTGTGGCCGTTTGCGGTCCGGTACGCCACGCATCAGCTCAACCTCTGGCCCCGTGTCTCCTTACCGGAGACCTCGCCCACACTGCTGTGGACGGGGAAGGTTGGCGATGCGTCGCGTTTCCGGGTCTGGGGTGCTCGTGCCTTCGTCCACGATACCACCGCGGACAAGCTCTCCGCCCGCGCTGTTCCCTGTGTCTTCCTTGGCTTTGTCCTGACGCGCCTGGTTGGCAGTTTTACCACCCCACCTCGCGCCGTGTCTTCCCCTCTCAGGACGTCACGTTCGACGAGTCGGTTCCCTTTTACCGTCTCTTCCCCTACCGCACTGCCCCTCTCCCCCCCGCCGCTCTTCCTCGCTCCAGGTGCTCCCCAGGTAGACCCCCTCCCCGCTCCCAGTCCTGCTCCTTCAGGTGTGTCTCAGGTAGACCCTCCTCCCTTGACTGCGCCGGTTGAGGTCACTGGTGACTCAGGTCCTACTGAGGGTGGTCCTGCTCGGGGTGTTGCTTCTGGGGGTGCTGAGCCTGGGGGTGCGGAGCGTGGGGGTGTTGAGACTACGGGTGCGGAGCCTGGAGGTGCGGAGACTGGAGGTGCTGAGCCTGGGCGTGAGGAGTCTGGGGGTGCTGAGCCTGGGGGTACTGAGTCTGGGGGTGCTGCGCCTGGGGGCGCTGAGGCGTCTGGTGAGCAGTCTCCCTGGAGCGGCCGTCTTCGTAGTCGCTCCGCTGGTGCCTCGCCGCTACACTCTCGTCGTCGACTCCCTCTCTCCCCACAGCAGCTGAGTGAGTGGTACGTTGGCCGTCAGGGTCGCGCTGCTGGAGCTAGGGGCCCTGCTGCGGGAGGCGCTGGAGCTGGTGACTCTGCTACTGGAGGTGCTGGCGCTGGTGGCGCTGGAGCTGGAGGTTCTGGAGCTGCTGAGGGTGCTGGCGCTGGAGGTTTTGGAGCTGCTGCGGGTGCTAGCGCTGGAGTTTCTGGAGCTGCTGCGGGTGCTGGCGCTGAGGGTTCTGAGTCTGCTGTTGCGCGGTTTCCTTGGAGTAGCCGCCTTCATCCGCGTGTGCCTCTCACCTCACAGCAACTGCACGACTGGTACGGTCGCCGTCAGGGTCGCGCTTCTGGAGCTCGGGGCTCTGCCGCTGGAGGTACTTCTTTTGACGTCACTTGAGCTGGGAGTGGTGCTGGTCCCGGAGGTGCTCGTACTGGAGGTACTGGAGCTGCTGGGGCTCGAGGTGCTGAGCCTGAGGGTGCTGCTGCTGGAGACACTGAGGCTGGAGACCCTGGGACTGGAGGTGCCGGTTCAGGGGGTGCTGCTGCTGGTGGAGCTGGTCCTGGAGGAGCTGGCGCTGAGGGTTCTGGAGCTGGTGGAGGTGCTGGAGCTGCTGGAGGTGCTGGAGCTGCTGGTGCTGGTGGCACTGCACAGGCGCGCCTGTTCTTTGCTCCACCGTCTCCGTCGTCTCAGCCACCGTCTGACTCTGTGCTTCGCCAGGTTCTTTGTCTCCCTTCGTCTACTGGTTTTCCGTTACAGCCTGGCTCACCGCTGCCTGCTCCTTCTCCTTACACTGAGCAGATAGGGGGTCTTACTGAGCGTCGTGAGCCTGCGTCGCGTCCTGTCTCGCCTGTCGGTTCTGGTCGTTCCGGTCGTCGTGTTCCTCGTTCGCATCAGCGGACTGTCTTCGGCACCCACCTCGTAGTCCGTCGTCCTTCCTCTCCTCCGCAGCGTGTTCCCTTGCCGTCCCCTCCTACGTCTTCTCTGCCTACCGTTCCTGAGCCTGAGTCTGACCGGTTTCGTGCTGAGCACCCTACTGTCACGCGTCTGCTAGCCACTGTTGTCACTGACCCGTCGTTTGAGTCTGCTGCTGCGTCTGCCTTAGTCGCTGAGCTTGTTGACTTTGCTGCTGCCTGTCGTCTAGACTATGCTGCTAGTCTTGTTTCTGAGTCTGAGTCTGTCTGTCCTCCGTCCGTCGGGGGTGAGTGTGCCCTTAGCACGGACGTCCTTGAGGACAGGCAGGAGGACCTTGAGTGTCTTGCAGCCGCTGCGCCTCATCTCGTGTCCATGCTGCTTGCCCCTGAGGGAGACCCGGATGCTCCAGACATCCCGACCCCGCGCTCTTACGCTGAGGCGATCGCGGGTGAGTACTCCTCTCAGTGGCAGACAGCCATGGACGCAGAGATGGCATCCTGGAAGTCCACAGGCACATACGTCGACGAGGTTCCCCCTCCTGGGGCGAACATCGTCAGTGGCATGTGGATTTTGAGGGTGAAGCGGCCGCCAGGTTCTCCGCCTGTCTTCAAGGCTCGTTACGTTGCTCGAGGCTTCAGTCAGAGGGAGGGAGTCGACTTCTTCCAGACCTTCTCCCCCACCCCGAAGATGACCACTCTTCGGGTGCTGCTGCACGTTGCCGCTCAGCGTGACTACGAGCTTCACTCTCTTGACTTCAGCACAGCCTTCTTACAGGGCAGCCTGCACGAGGAGATCTGGCTGCGCCGCCCACCTGGCTTCACTGGGTCGTTCCCTCCGTCGACTGCTGACCCGTCGCTGTTTCTGCGCACCGACACTTCGCTGCCGCCGTTCTACATCCTCGTGTACGTCGACGACTTGGTCTTTGCCACTGCTGACACTGAGGCTCTCGCCCTGGTGAAGTCGGAGCTGCAGAAGAGACACACGTGCACAGACCTGGGTGAGCTGCGCAGTTACCTTGGCTTGCAGATCACCCGGGACAGAGCACGCCGCACCATCACACTGACTCAGTCACACATGGTGCAGCAGGTCCTTCAGCGCTTCGGCTTCACCTGGTCCTCGGCACAGGCCACTCCTCTGGCTACAGGTCACTCGCTCTCAGCTCCACCTTCGGACGAGTCCGTAGAGCCGAGTGGTCCTTACCCAGAGCTAGTTGGCTGCCTCATGTACCTGATGACCTGCACTCGTCCTGACCTCGCGTACCCTCTTGGCCTTCTGGCTCGCTACGTGGCTCCTGGTCGGCACCGAAAGGTGCACATGGATGCTGCTAAGAGGGTACTGCGCTACTTGTGCAGTACATCGGGCATGGGGCTCGTGCTTGGAGGACGGGGCGACGTTGTCCTCACTGGTCACTCCGACGCTTCTTGGGTTGACGACCAGGCTACGCAGTGGTCGTCACAGGGTTACACCTTCAGCCTTGGCTCTGGTTCAGTTTCTTGGCGTTCTACACGCTCGTCTTCAGTTCTCAGCTCCAGTTGTGAGGCTGAGATCTACGCCACAGCCATGGCTGCACAGGAGTTACGCTGGCTCACCTACCTGCTGACCGACCTGGGAGAGCGGCCTCGTTCTCCTCCAGTGCTGTACGTCAATAACAAGGCAGCCATTGCCTTGTGTCAGGAGCACAGACTGGAGCACAGAACGAAGCACATCGCTCTGCGTTACTTCCTGGCTCGAGAGTTGCAGCAGCGGGGTCAGCTTCGTCTTGCTCACGTGGCCACTCGGGCCAACACTGCTGATATATTCACCAAGGCACTTCCGTCTGGTGATCATCAGCGCATTTGTACTTTGTTGGGCCTTGTGCCTATGTTTCCACACTTGCTGTAGATTCTGCTTGTACTGTGATCTATACATATATACCTGCATGCTTGCTCTTGTTAGGTAGTGATCACTGAGCCTTTGCTGCATATACATCTCTGCATGTGAACTGACCTTGTGGCCTCTTGCTTGTGCTCAGAGTGTGGGGTGACTTTCTGATCCACCCTGAGCTGTGTTTTGTTTCTTCTCTTGACTGGTCTTGTGACCTTTGCTTGCTCTGGCTATCCCCCATTTCGCCTATGGGGGTGTGTCAAATCATATATGCATGTTTAGGTTATCTAGGCTGTATGGGGGTTAGCACTAGGGGGTACAACATTTCTCTCGACATTCTTCTTGTACCCCCCCCTTGACCTCATCACACATTCCTTCCTAGTATTCTAACAAGTAGCTGGGGAGGAGTAGCGAGCAACGACAGCGTCATAGAGATCCTTGGCCGTTTTCTGCCGGCTAAAGTGCGCGCGCTCAGTGACGGGCAAGTGGTTGCAGACAGCAAGGCGGGCAGCTGCATCACGCATGAGCCACTTAGACAGATCCTCTACAGCGTCGGCAGCAGGGGCTGGGAGCTTTCCCTCAGTGTGCAAAAACTGGGAAATACCATCCTTAGACTCGCTCTGCAGGAACAACTGGAGATCGTCGAGCCAGACATCAAAGGTAATCGCGCGGCCCTCAGCATCGAACGTAAGAACTGACAGGTTAGCCATAGCAGCAGTAGCAGTGGCAGCAGTAGCAGCTGTAGCAAGTGCAGTAGTAGCAGCAGCAGCAGTAGCACTAGTTGTAGCAGCAGTAGTTGCAGCAGCAGCAGCAGTGACAACTCGGGCTGGGCGGCGCGGCTCGGACAGGGCGGCGCGGCTCGGACTGGGCGGCGCGGCTCGGCAGGACGGCGCGGCTCGAAATGGGCGGCGCGGCTCGGGCTCAGTGGCGGAGCAGCAGCGGCACATAGCAGCAGCAGCCGGCGCGCAGCAGCAGAAGGTGCGCGCGGGCTGTGGGCTTGCAAGCCAGGGGCGCGCAACAGGTGCGCGTGGGGCCGCTCAAAAGGGGCGCGCAGCAGGTGCGTGCTAGGGGCTGGCGGGCAGCGCGAGTGGCGCGCGCAGCAGCAGGAACGAGGGGGGACCGGGCGCAGGGGCTGACGGGCCGCGCGAGTGGCGCACGAGGCAGCTAGGGCGCGGTCAGGAGGGGTCGCGACTGCGAGAGAAAAAAGCGTATGGCCGCGCGGGCCGTTTAGGAAGGGTCGCGACAGTGAGAGCGAGGGGCGCCAGCGCGCTGGCTACTGTGTAGGGCGTGGCGCTACCACTAGGCGGAACGGTGGGCCCATGTAGGAACGGTTCCGACTCTGATAACATGTCAAGAATAGAACTAGGAATGAATTATTGACTTAGGCAGGAAGGGGAGTACAAGTAGGGAAAACCTAACCCTAAAGTGTTGTACTCACTAATGAGTGACCCTACTGTAGCCGAGAGATACAATTGTAATTTGACAGTCATAACTACCGGTAACAACGTGTCTCCATGGTGCGACTATTTAATAAAGTAATGGGAGTCACTATTGAAATTTCTCAATCGTTAATTATGCTGGCAGGCTGAGGTTGAAACAGTAGGTGTGGTTACAGCAGCAGGAATGTGGTTACAGGAACAGGGGCGTATATACAGGAACAGGGGACTGGTCACAGCAGCAGGGGTGTGGTTACAAGAGCAGGAGTATGGTTACAGCAGCAGGAGTGTGGTTACAGCAGCAGGAGTGTGGTTACAGCAGCAAGGGCGTGGCCGCAGCAGCAGGAGTGTGTTTACTGTCAAACAATATATGCATGTTTAGGTTATCTAGGCTGTATGGGGGTTAGCACTAGGGGGTACAATATTTCTCTCGACATTCTTCTTGTACCCCCCCTTCACCTAATGACATCATCACTTCCTAGTATTCTAACATGGTATCAGAGCTAGGACGGTCCTAGCCTAGGACCGTAATTAAGGGCCCACCACATTCGTTTTCACCTGCCCGACCGTTAGTTTCTGCCCTGCCCAGCGTTTCGCGCTGCCCTGCCCTTTTCTGCCGTGCGCAGCCCGTACAATCCGCGTAGGCCCGAGCACAGCCCGTACAGCCCGCGCCAAGCCGTCGCGCAGCCCGTACAGCCCACGCCAGGCCCGCGCGCAGCCAGTACAGCCCGCGTAGGCCCGTCGCGAAGCCCGTACAGCCCGCGTAGGCCCGTCGCGAAGCCCGTACAGCCCGCGCCAGGCCGTTGCGCAGCCCGTACAGCCCACGTCAGGCCCGCACGCAGCCCGTACAGCCCGCGCCAGGCCCGCACGCAGCTCATACAGCCCGCGCCAGGCCCGCACGCAGCTCGTACAGCCCGCGCCAGGCCCGCACGCAGCCCTTACAACCCATGCCTGGCCCGCACGCAGCCCGTGTTACTGCTGCACTCAAGCTGCTGCGCCTGAACTGCTGCTGCAAGTCTGCTGCCGCGCACTGCCCTGTACCAGCTACGCCGCCCCTGGAGCAGCCGCCCCTGGACCCAGAGCAACCGCCCCTGGCCCCTGAAGCAGCCGCCCCTGGTGCAGCCACCCCTGGACCCAGAGCAACCGCCCCTGGCCCCTGAAGCAGCCGCCCCTGGTGCAGCCGCCCCTGGACCCTCGAGCAGCCGTCCCTGGCCCCTGAAGCAGCCGCCCCTGGAGCAGCCGCCCCTGGACCCAGAGCAGCCGCCCCTAGCCCCTGCAGCAGCCGCCCCTGGTGCAGCCGCCCCTGGACCCTCGAGCAGCCGCCCCCGGCCCCTGAAGCAGCCGCCCCCGGCCCCTGAAGCAGCCGCCCCTGGTGCAGCCGCCCCTGGACCCTCGAGCAGCCGCCCCTGGACCCAGAGCAGCCGCCCCCGGCCCCTGAATCAGCCGCCCCTGGTGCAGCCGCCCCTGGACCCTCGAGCAGCCGCCCCTGGACCCAGAGCAGCCGCCCCTGGCCCCTGAAGCAGCCGCCCCTGGTGCAGCCGCCCCTGGACTCCGTGCAGCCGCCCCTGGACCCCGCGACACCGCCCCTGGACCCGCGTCGCCGCCCCTCGCCCGGCGAGCGCCTGCTCTTCCCGCCACTGGTGAGCACCTGCCTTGTTAGCGCGCTGCCGCGCCATCTGCCTGCCTGCCTGCCTGCCAGCCTGCCTGCCTGCCTGCCTGTCTGCCTGCCTGCCTGCCTGCCTGCCTGCCTGCCTGCCTGCCTGCCGCGCCTGCCCTACCCGCGCTGCTACTGCTGCTACTTCTGTTACTACTGCTAGGCTACTGCTACTGCTACTGCTGCTACTGGCGGTGGCCAGATGCAGCTCCAGCGACGTTCGCGCGAGTCTCTCCTGCCCCAGCAGCTTTGTGAGTGCAACGCTAGTTGGGGTTGTGGCGGTAGCCGTCGTAGCTCTCCATGATCCATGCGGCTGCCCCTCATTTTCTGTGGCCGTTTGCAGTCCGGTACGCCGTGCATCAGCTCAACCTCTGGCCCCGTGTCTCTTTGCCGGAGACCTCGCCCACACTGCTGTGGACGGGGAAGGTTGGCGATGCGTCGCGTTTCCGGATCTGGGGTGCTCGTGCCTTTGTCCGCGATACCACCGCGGACAAGATCTCCGCCCGAGCTGTTCCCTGTGTCTTCCTTGGCTTTGTCCCTGACGCGCCTGGTTGGCAGTTTTACCACCCCACCTCGCGCCGTGTCTTCCCCTCTCAGGACGTCACGTTCGACGAGTCGGTTCCCTTTTACCGTCTCTTCCCCTACCGCACTGCCCCTCTCCCCCCCCCCCCCGCCGCTCTTCCTCGCTCCAGGTGCTCCCCAGGTAGACCCCCTCCCCGCTCCCGGTCCTGCTCCTTCAGGTGTGTCTAAGGTAGACCCTCCTCCCTTGACTGCGCCGGTTGAGGTCACTGCTGACTCGGGTCCTGCTGAGGGTGGTCCTGCTCGGGGTGCTGCTTCTAGGGGTGCTGAGCCTGGGGGTGCGGAGCCTGGAGGTGCGGAGCCTGGGGGTGCGGAGACTGGAGGTGCTGAGCCTAGGTGTGAGGAGTCTGGGGGTGCTGAGCCTGGGGGCGCTGAGGCGTCTGGTGAGCAGTCTCCCTGGAGCGGCCGTCTCCGTAGTTGCTCCGCTGGTGCCTCGCCGCTGCACTCTCGTCGTCGACTCCCTCTCTCCCCACAGCAGCTGCTTGAGTGGTACGCTGGCCGTCAGGGTCGCGCTGCTGGAGCTAGGGGCCCTGCTGCGGGAGGTGCTGGAGCTGGTGACTCTGCCACTGGAGTTGTTTCTGCTGGGGGTTCTGGAGCTGCTGAGGGTGCTGGAGCTGGAGGTTCTGGAGCTGCTGGAGGTGCTGGCGCTGGTGGCGCTGGAGCTGGAGGTTCTGGAGCTGCTGAGGGTGCTGGCGCTGGAGTTTCTGGAGCAACTGCGGGTTCTGGCGCTGAGGGTTCTGAGTCTGCTATTGCGCGGCTTCCTTGGAGTAGCCGCCTTCGTCCGCGTGTGCCTCTCACCTCGCAGCAGCTGCACGACTGGTACGGTCGGCGTCAGGGTCGCGCTTCTGGAGCTCGGGGCTCTGCCGCTGGAGGTACTTCTGCTGACGTCACTGGAGCTGGGAGTGGTGCTGGTCCCGGAGGTGCTCGTACTGGAGGTACTGGAGCTGCTGGGGCTGGAGGTGCTGAGCCTGAGGGTGCTGCTGCTGGAGGCACTGAGGCTGGAGACCCTGGGACTGGAGGTGCCGGTTCTGGGGGTGCTGCTGTTGGTGGAGCTGGTCCTAGAGGAGCTGGCGCTGAGGGTTCTGTAGCTGCTGGAGGTAATGGCGCTGGTGGCGCTGGAGCTGGAGGTTCTGGAGCTGCTGAGGGTGCTGGCGCTGGAGGTTCTGGAGCTGCTGGAGGTGCTGGAGCTGCTGGGGGTACTGGAGCTGCTGGTGCTGGTGTCACTGCACAGCCGCGCCTGTTCTTCGCTCCACCGTCTCCGTCGTCTCAGCCACCGCCTGACTCTGTGCTTCGCGAGGTTCTTAGTCTCCCTTCGTCTACTGGTCTTCCGTTACAGCCTGGCTCACCGCTGCCTGCTCCTTCTCCTTGCACTGAGCAGCTAGGGAGTCTTACTGAGCGTCGTGAGCCTGCGTCGCGTCCTGTCTCGCCTGTCTGTTCTGGTCGTTCCGGTCGTCGTGTTCCTCGTCTGCGTCTGCCGGCTGTCCCCGACACCCACCTCGTAGTCCGTCGTTCTTCCTCTCCTCCACAGCGTGTTCCTCTGCCGCCCCCTCCTGCGTCTTCTCTGCCTGTCGTTGCGGACCCCGAGTCTGACCGGTTTCGTGCTGAGCACCCTACTGTCACGCGTCTGCTAGCCACTGTTGTCACTGACCCGTCGTTTGAGTCTGCTGCTACGTCTGCCTTAGTTGCTGAGCTTGTTGACTTTGCTGCTGCATGTCGTCTAGACTACGCCGCTAGTCTTGTTGCTGAGTCTGAGTCTGTCTGTCCTCCGTCCGTCGGGGGTGAGTGTGCTCTTGGCACGGACGTCCTTGAGGACAGGCAGGAGGACCTTGAGTGTCTTGCAGCCGCTGCGCCTCATCTCGTGTCCATGCTGCTTGCCCCTGAGGGAGACCCGGATGCTCCAGACATCCCGACCCCGCGCTCTTACGCTGAGGCGATCGCGGGTCCCTACTCCTCTCAGTGGCAGACAGCCATGGACGCAGAGATGGCATCCTGGAAGTCCACAGGCACCTACGTCGACGAGGTTCCCCCACCTGGGGCGAACATCGTCAGTGGCATGTGGATTTTCAGGGTGAAGCGGCCGCCAGGTTCTCCGCCTGCCTTCAAGGCGCGTTACGTTGCACGAGGTTTCAGTCAGCGAGAGGGAGTAGACTTCTTCCAGACCTTCTCCCCCACCCCGAAGATGACCACTCTTCGGGTGTTGCTGCACGTTGCCGCTCAGCGTGACTACGAGCTTCACTCTCTTGACTTCAGCACAGCCTTCTTACAGGGCAGCCTGCACGAGGAGATCTGGCTGCGCCGCCTACCTGGCTTCACTGGGTCGTTCCCTCCTGGTACCCAGTGGAGCCTCAGGCGGCCGGTCTACGGTCTCCGCCAGGCGCCACGTGAGTGGCACGACACACTGAGGACGACACTTGCGGCTCTTGGGTTTGCTCCGTCGACTGCTGACCCGTCGCTGTTTCTCCGCACCGACATTTCGCTGCCGCCGTTCTACATCCTCGTGTACGTCGACGACTTGGTCTTTGCCACTGCTGACACTGAGGCTCTCGCCCTGGTGAAGTCGGAGCTGCAGAAGAGACACACGTGCACAGACCTGGGTGAGCTGACAAGCTATCTTGGCTTGCGGATCACCCGGGACAGAGCACGCCGCACCATCACACTGACTCAGTCACACATGGTGCAGCAGGTCCTTCAGCGCTTCGGCTTCACCTGGTCCTCGGCACAGCACACTCCTCTGGCTACAGGTCACTCGCTCTCAGCTCCACCTTCGGACGAGTCCGTAGAGCCGAGTGGTCCTTATCCAGAGCTAGTGGGCTGCCTCATGTACCTGATGACCTGCACTCGTCCTGGCCTTGCGTACCCTCTTGGCCTTCTGGCTCGCTACGTGGCTCCTGGTCGGCACCGAAAGGTGCACATGTATGCTGCTAAGAGGGTACTACGCTACTTGTGCAGTACATCGGGCATGGGGCTTGTGCTTGGAGGACGGAGCGACGTTGTCCTCACTGGGCACTCAGACGCTTCTTGGGTTGACGACCAGACTACACAGCGGTCGTCACAGGGTTACACCTTCAGCCTTGGCTCTGGTTCTGTCTCTTGGCGTTCTACACGCTCGTCTTCAGTTCTCAGCTCCAGTTGTGAGGCTGAGATCTACGCCACAGCCATGGCTGCACAGGAGTTACGCTGGCTCACCTACCTGCTGACCGACTTGGGAGAGCGGCCTCGTTCTCCTCCAGTGCTGTACGTCGACAACAAGGCCGCCATTGCCTTGTGTCAGGAGCACAGTCTGGAGCACAGAACGAAGCACATCGTTCTGCGTTACTTCCTGGCTCGAGAGTTGCAGCAGCGTGGTCAGCTTCGTCTTGCTCACGTGGCCACTCGGGCTAACACAGCTGATATATTCACCAAGGCGCTTCCGTCTGGTGATCATCAGCGTTTCTGCACTCTGTTAGGCCTTGTGCCCACGTTTTCTCACTTGCTGTAGACTTTGCTTGTACTGTGATCTATACATACATATACCTGCATGCTTGCTCTTGTTAGGTAGTGATCACTGAGCCTTTGCTGCATATACATCTCTGCATGTGAATTGGCCTTGTGGCCTCTTACTTGTGCTCAGAGTGTGTGGTGACTTTGTGATCCACCCTGAGCTGTGTTTTGTTTCTTCTCTTGTCTGGTCTTGTGACCTTTGCTTGCTCTGGCTATCCCCCATTTCGCCTATGGGGGTGTGTCAAACAATATATGCATGTTTAGGTTATCTAGGCTGTATGGGGGTTAGCACTAGGGGGTACAATATTTCTCTCTACATTCTTCTTGTACCCCCCCTTCACCTAATGACATCATCACTTCCTAGTATTCTAACATTTACAGGAGCTGCAATGTGTTTGCAGGAGCAGGAGTGTGGTTACAGGAGCTGGAGTGCACAGAGAGCCAGGCTGATGCAGGCAAGGAAGTGGAAGATGGAAGCAGTGGCTCCTGCAGGGGGTTGGGAGAACCAAGGAGCAGGATTTTAAGGCATCTTCTGGAGTCATCAAGTGGCGCGATGCAAGAGGAGCACGTGCTCCGCACTTTAAGGTCTCGTTCAGATCACTCGAATGCACCGTGCGTGTGTGCGTGCGTGCATATGAGTGCGTGGGAGTGCAAGTGTTCGTGCCCCCCGCGTTCGTGCGTGCACGCGCGTGCATGCGTGCGTGCATGGATGTGTGCGTGTACGTACCCCCATACGCGCCAAGAGCAACACTTTTATGAGGGATAAGAACAGCGTCGCTTCGATACACCACCACCTCGCTGCTGGGTATATCCAACAACACATCCCCACTCTCCACCAACGCCACTGCATACGGCGTTCCATCATTTACCACATGACCATATCTGTTGATAAGCGTGCTTCTAGAGGCGCTAAGCGTGCTTCTAGAGGCGCCTAAAAAATCGTCTCCATTCTCCACCAACGCGGCTGCATACCGCGTTCCATGAACATCTACCACGTGACCATAGCTGCTGATGAGCGTGCGTCTGGGGAACAACGAATCGCTGGCCTGCTGCTGAGGAGACACTCCCGAGATGTTCCACACGCCGCCATAGCTTGGGTTGTAAGAGATCCAGAGCGGTTGTCCGTGCATGGTCGGAAGCTCCCAATGCCCGTCTATAGATGAGTACTGCCAATGGGTAATGAGTAACACATGCACACGGATCACAAGCGGTTGCATGATGAGTAATTCTTCTAAGAACGGTGACCGTGACGAGAACGGCGTTGTAATGAGTCACGGTGACTGTAGTAAGACTTGGCGTGCGGCGTGACTCACGGAGTGCATCGGATTTAGAACGCCACGGTGGAATGCGGCGGTGGAATGCGGCGTGGAATGCGGCAGCGTTGGGATGCACTTCGCTCAAATCCCGGAACTTGTTCACTGCGGTCAACTGCGGTCCATTGCGGTCCAGGCATGATATACTGCGGCAGATTCTCACCTTCTGCATTGCGACGGCGGGCGGGATGTATTGTTTCACAATCTGAAACTTCCATATATCCTTCATCGCTTCCGCAACCATCGGAGAGACGTTTTGCCCGACGACACACTGATCTCCTGACACTCCCCCTTCGAACATGCACGCGAGAGCGTCTGCGGTTGCCTGGTCGAACTTGCGCGTCGCGTTGTCGTGCTTGGGGTAGGAAACAGACGCGGCGTATAAGGCGTCTAGCTGTGGGAGGAATATCGTCACGTTGGCGATGTCTTTGGTCCCGTCCAGCGCGAATAGATGCTTAATGAGAGAGAAATGGATGTCGTATGGCTGCAAGGGTGATTCTAAATCGGTCACGGGAATTGCGCGGGTGGGCGTTGGTAGCTGTGCAAGCGACGCGGCCACGAGCAGCAGTGCCACGCCGCTGGTGGCGCCGAAAAGCTGCTTCGTAAATGAGCGGCTGGCCATTGCGGTTGTCTACGAGAATTAGCGCGTGCGCGAAATCCCTTGTTACGCACCAGAATTCTTAGAAGTAAGACAAATGTGGATCGAGTTTCTAGCAAAGAAGCTGTGAGAGAGAGCGAGGTGTCCATTGCTGGAGCGTTGGAACTTAGGCGGTGATCGGTATGCCCTACTCCGAGTAAGCCCACTCGGAGTGGGCACGGTCGCACCGACATGGAGAGGTGTTGGTGGGGAGTGGGGCCTTCCCTTCCCATCCCAACTCCCCCAGTAAATTCTCGCAGGCCACTGCTCAATCTCCCAATGGGCGAACCGCAACAAATGATCACATCACAACAATTACAGTGTCGCAAAAAATCCGCCATGACAGGTCCGCCATGGATTTCTCCGCGCAACTTCGACGGCCTGTTACGTGAAGGACCTTCATCACTTCGTTACAGTGAACGTTCTTTTGGAATTCTGAGCACATCACTGTACAGAAAATGCTTGAACGAAAACAATATGAATTGGACATACGGTTGGAACATTCCGCAATCCATTCTAAGCAAGCCTAGCCACATCTCTATAGCAAAGAAATTTTGGTTTGAAAAACTCCAGACATTTGCAATCCATGCAGAGTGCAGAACAGCTCGAGAAAAGAAGCGGGCGGACGAACACATTCTACATCCATACAGCTCAATGCCACACAAGCACAGGTTCCAGACGTTCTGCTTTGCACTTGTGGGGCCCACCAAGCGAACGTCGAAATAATATTATCGGGTGATTGCTTTGAGTAGTATCATTGCATTCAGAGCAAGAATCCATACAATTCTATGCCACACAAGCACAGGTTCCATGCATTCTGCTTTGCACTTGTGGGGCCCACCAGGCGAATCCGGAAGAATCTCGCCGGGCCAATCACGTCGCACGGTTTGGCAGGTGGCGCACAGGTGTCAACTGGCCAGGAGGCATGCTGCCCTGAGCCAATCACATCACACGTGCTATCAGACAGTTTTTTGGATGGTTTTGTGGGGTTGAGTGCGGTGCAGGTGTCAACTGGCCAGGAGGCATACTGGCCCGGGCGGCAGAGGGAGGTGTCATCTGAGTGGCGCCGAAGGCTTGTCCAATCAGATCCGTTGTTGGATGCCTGTGATTGGTTGCAAAAGAAGAAGGGAAGGGAGAAGAAACGCGTAAGGTTTGTTTCACCATGTTGAGCAGGCACATACGAACAGGAAATTGTAGACACCAAAAGTGCTTGTAGTTGGGTGCAGGAATCCTGGTTCACCCTCTTGCCTCACACCCTCTCACACCCTCTCACACCCTCTCACACCCTCTCACACCCTCTCACACCCTCTCACACCCTCTCACACCCTCTCACACCCTCTCACACCCTCTCCCCCCTTCTCACATCACACCCTCTCACATCACACCCTCTCACACCCTCTCACATTATTCTCTCTCACACCACACCCTCTCACACCCTCTCACATTATTCTCTCTCACACCACACCCTCTCACACCACCACACTCTCTCACACCCTCTTACACCACACTCTCTCACACCCTCTCACACCACACTCTCTCACACCCTCTCACACCACACTTCTCCCTGCATCACACAACCCACCTCTCAACCACCTACCTCAAAGCACCATGAGCGCATGTAGTTGGGGCTGCAGCCCTGCTGAGCACACCATAACAAACCTCTCAACCCCTCTCAACCTCTCGCATTGACCCAAAGCACCTACCTCAAGGCACCATGAGCGCATGTAGTTGGGGCTGCCGCCCTGCTGAGCATGCAGTAAGATACGTCTCAACCATTTCCAATCCCTCTCAACCCCTCTCAATCCCTCCTCAACCGCAGCACCCACCTCAAGGCACCATGAGCGCATGTAGTTGGGACAGCCGTCCTGCTGAGCACTCGGAGCAAATCGTGACATACCTCCCAACCCCTCTCAACTCCTGCAGCACCCACCTCAAGGCACCAGGAGCGCATGTAGTTGGGACTGCCGTCCTGCCGAACCGTGTAGAAGTTGCAGAGAAGCTGCGGAGGAGGGGAGGAGGTGAAGAGAGCGGGAAGGGGAAATGAATGAAACAAAGAGACAGGAACATGAGAGCAGTGGGACGAGGGGGGACGGGAGAAAGGAAACGCGAGATAGGGGAAACGAATGAGAGAAGCAAAAAACAGAGAGAGACCTGCGCATATGCATTTCAAAAAGGACAAATTGCAGCAACTCAAGAGCATGCCTTGTTCTCCCATTTCAAAGCACTCCTAACAACTCCCTCACCCTCACCTTGTGCTTCTCCCCCAGATCGATGCTCCACCAAGCCGTCAAACAGCCTCCCTCCATCCAAAGCCCAGCTCCTAAGACTGGCCACTTTCTAAACCCCCTTGGACTGAAACAATTCTCACCCTCACCTTGTGCTTCTCCCCCAGATCGATGCTCCACCAAGCCGTCAAACAGCCTCCCTCCCCACAAGGCCCCAGCTAGTACTCTTACATTTGATACGCACAAAAAACATTAAGCCCCCTCCAACTAAATCAACCCTCACCCTGTGCTTCTCCCCCAGATCGATGCTCCACCACGCCGTCAAACAGCCTCCCTCCCCACAAGGCCCGGCAAAGGACGAGCTCTGAAGGAGTGGGGTTGGGTGTGGAAGGGTTGTGTGAGGGGGAAATAGAAGGCCTTTCAGTCAATCTAAAATGGTTGTGGGGATAGAGGGATAGGAGTAAGAAACGAACAGCCCTCCTCCACACAAGGCCCGGCAAAGGACGAGCTCTGCAGGGGTGGAGTTGGGTATGGAAGGGTTGTGGAGGGAGGAGAAGGAAGGAGAAAAACGAGTAAGAAATGAGCAGCCCCCTTCCACACAAGGCCCGGCAAAGGACGAGCTCTGAAGGGGTGGGGTTGGGTACAGAACGGTTGTGGGGAGGGAAAGGATGGAGAAACGAGTAAGAAATGAGCAGCCCCCTTCCACACAAGGCCCGGCAAAGGACGAGCTCTGCAGGAGTTTTGCTTGGGCATACAAGGACCGCACTTCACCGCATTGCACACCCCACTCACCACCACATAGTCCCCCGAGACTATGACCTTGCCATCAGTGTAGCGCGGGGGAGGGCTGCTGGCTGCCACTAAGAGGGCGAGAGAACCACATGCTAGGCACCAGCATTGCACAGCACCGCATGACACCGCACTAAACCGCATTCAACCGCACTCTACCACACACACTCACCACGTAGTCTCCCGATACTATGACCTTGCCATCGGTGTAGCGCGAGGGGGGACTGCTGGCTGCCACTGAAAGGGTCTGGGAGGGAAGGGAGAGGGGTGGGTGCAAGGTAAACGGGCACGGGAGAGGGGGGGTTTATGAGGCGAATGGAAGAAGGAGGGGAGGGAGTAAGGGGGCGGGTTGGGGTGGCAGCAGCACACACCGTTCGTATCTTTCTTGTGGCACGCATGCACTGTAGCGAAGCTTTTGAGACGTCTCAAAAGAAGCTACATGCACTGGTAACAGATAACTCACCCCTAGGAGCACGGGATTCATGCAAGGGTGTCGTGTCGTCCATACGAGGTACCCGCATGGAAACACACGCCGCCGTTCCTATCCCCGTTGTGCATGCATAGAAGTAAAGCTACATGTTGCAGAAAGTCACTCACCCCCAGGAGCACGGGATTCATCCAGGGGTGTCGTCCATACGAGGTGCCCGCATGGAAGCACACACCATTCTTATCCCCATCGTGCATGTACTGCAGCACACGAGGAGCGCTCGAGACACCCGCCAACAGCCGTTCAGCAGCCAGAAGCTTTTGCGTGAGTAGCTGCTGACTCAACCGAGGACCACCAGCCTTTCGCGATATGCCAATCCCAAACCCTCTTGAAGCATCGCTCCCCTCCCCAGCAGGAGTTGGAGCATCGCTCCTCCCCCTCCCCCTCCGCCCATCTTCAACTCCTGCCATCGGCGTTCCCTCCCTCTCGGTACTGTCACCAACTCCCCCTCCTCCTAATGTGTTGGAATGAGGCGGCACTCTTTCCCGTTCGATATAGTCACACTTCATCCCCTCCTCTGGGATCGCAGTGTCTGCTACCCCCGCTGTTATTCCACCCGCCTCCATCCTGCCACTAGCTGCCAAAAAAATCCGACCGGGCGGCATGGATTCGTCCCGACATGTCAACCCCCTCCCTGTCAACCTTTGCTTGTCAGTTGTCTTCTCTTCCACACGATTCTCGTCACCCATTCTCTTCAGCCCTCGCTCCTCCCCTCGCTCCTCCCCTCGCTCCTCCCCTCGCTCCTCCCCTCGCTCCTCCACTTGCTCCTCCCCTCTCTCCACACTTTGCATTAACCCCCCAACCACATTGCCCCCCTCTCTCCCCTCTCCCCCTTCACAGTCTCTTCTCTCTTCCAACTTGTGAGCCATCTCAAGATTCTCCCCTGCTCTCTTCCTCCACCCATTTGCTCCGTCTTGCCTTCCCAGACTCTCCCTGTTTCGCCACCGTCCCCCTTCTCCGCCACCTTCCACCTCAGCATCTCCTCCCTCCCCCGACTTTTCAAATGCCTTGAAACTCGCCCCCGCTCTCTTTCCCCTCTGATCCTCCCCTTCCATCTCGCCCCACCGCTCTCCATCCCCTTCCGCCCCTCCCACTCCTACTACCTCCCTATCCCCCCGTCTCAACCCACCACTTTTAGGTCTCTGAAAATCTGCAGCCCCTCTTTCGTGCATCTCACCCCCATCCCTTGCTGCATACGCGTGTGCCTGAGCACCCCTCTCTCTCCCCACGCACCCATCTCCACCGCTTTCAAGCGACCATGCCCGCGGCACAGCCGCCCCCGATCCTGACGGCCACGCTCGGGACGGGAGGTCCGGGGAAGCGAAGCGGACGATCCGACGGCCGAGATCTACCTGGATATCATCCGACTGAATCGAATCTGACCAAATAGAGCTGGATTGTGATTGGTGGCGCAACAGGGAGAGACTTGAAATTTGCCCACAATCCGGGGGAGAGAAACTGTGAGATAGAGTGTGGGAAAGTCTTTGGGGAAGGCTGTGTGGACGACTGTTGCCCGTTTGTGATCCAAAGGTCTCGAAGCTTGAGAGGCGGTGCGTGGAATACGAGGGGGAGGGGTAGGAGGAGTAGAGGGGATGGCCTTGTGGTGCATGGGTGTGTGGGTTGCGACGCGCGATTTCCCTAACAGCCTGCAGGGGAGTAAAGGGGAGGGAGAGAAGGAGGGAGAAGGGGAGGGGAGGGGGGAGAAGGGGAGAGGAGGGGGGAGGAGGAGAGAGAGGATGTGCAAAGGGCAAAAGGGAGATGCGGGAGAGACCAGGACAGCACACGGAGAAAGAAATGGCGACAAGATTGGAATTGGGAAGGAGAGCTGATAAGGCAAGCTCCGGAGCGAATGGCGTCACGCCACGTGGCAAAATGGTGTACAACTTGGCAAAGCGTGGAAAGCCACGTGGCACAAAGGACACGTACGGATCGGCGAATGGTGGGCAGCCACGTGGCAAGCAGGCTGTCTCTGAGCCTCACGAGGAGCGAATCAGGGAGCGACATGAACTGCACGTGCTGCAGCAACCCAGAAACTTCGTCCTCCTCCTCCCCTCCATCCTCATCATCCTCCTCTCTCATCCCTTCACTCTCCTGCTCCTCCTGTCTCCTCCCTGATTGTAGTATTAACTTTTCAGGCGCCTCAGAATTCGACGTCTGAGGCGCTTCAAACATTGGCTCTGCCCCTTCCAGCTGTAGCCGACCCAAAAGATCTGCTTGAAGGATATCCTCGATACAAAGAGCCTCTGCTCCAGCCGGATCCACCCCCTTCCCCTCCTCCTCCTCCTCCCCCTCCTCCCCCTCCTCCCCCTCCTCCTCCTCCTCCCCCTCCTCCTCCCCCTCCTCCTCCCCCTCCTCCTCCCCCTCCTCCTCCTCCTCCCCCTCCTCCTCCTCCTCCTCCCCCTCCTCCTCCCCCTCCTCCTCCTCCTCCCCCTCCTCCTCCCCCTCCTCCTCCCCCTCCTCCTCCCCCTCCTCCTCCCCCTCCTCCTCCTCACCCTCTCTCATCATTAACTCCCTCACTGATCGTTCCGCTTCCTCCCAGCTGCTGACGTCAGCTCGCTGCATGGCCCACGTCAGCACAGCGTCCAGAACCCTCTCCTCATTGGCCGCCCGGAAAAAGGGGCTCTGGTAACCATACACGTGGTAACCAAACGTAGTCAGATGGAAATAAGAAGGACAGACAGGGAATGGATGGAAAGCAAGGGCTGGAGACTTGAATAGACGCCATGAAATAGAAATGTACACTCAGAATACAGTGTTATACGCCCAATAACACAGTTATCAGAGTTTCATCATGTATTGCGCAGCACCATACCACACACACACCTGCAGCACAGCGGTGAGCACAGCAGCAGGCAGCCTTCTCAGCCCGTCCACATCAGCATCGGCGCACCGCTCGAACCGCGCCGCAGCCAATGAGGCGGCGACAGCTGTCAGGTGCGAGCAGACTTCCCCGGGGATTGACACGGCAATTCGCAGTGTGGTGAATGCGGATGACTGGCGGGTTTAGAGAGGAGTGGGGAGGAGAGAGAGCAGCGGGGTAAGCAACGGAGCAGGTTTCCCTGGAAAGTGAAGTGATGAGCCAGGCACAGCGGCGAGCACAGCACTGCAAGTGGAGGGCGTTGTACCACTTCACCTCTACCGCTCCCTGTAGGTGTTAAACACTCTACCAAGAGACCATCTCACCTCGTCAACGCACGCCAACAGTTGTTGGTTCACAGCATGGTGCAGAGCTGGGATGCAGAAGCGGTCAGCCAGACACAGCAGGGAAAGGAGGACGCCTTGGGAGCCCTCAGGTAGTGCTGCTGACGAAGATTGTGACTGTAATGGGGGCGACTGTAATGTGGGCGCCTGCAACGGGGGTGTCTGTGCTGCGTGTGACTGTATCAGGTGCTCAGGTTGTGAATGTGACGAGGGCGCGGGGGAAAGCTGTCCGGTATAGAAGAAGTGAAGTAGGGCGGCGACGGCTTCGTTAGAAGCACCTCCGATTACAATCTCGTGCGAGGTGGCCTCCCGCATGCCACTTGTCAGCATCTGATAGGACAAGAGAGGACGGGGATGGAAGGAGGTGAAAAAATATGAGCAGAGAGAGCTGGCATAAAGGGAGCAGGGAGGAGGGAGCAGGGAGCAGGGAGGAGGGAGCAGGGCAGGGAGCAGGGAGCAGGGAGGAGGGAGCAGGGCAGGGAGCAGGGAGCAGGGAGCGGGGAGGAGGGAGCAGGGCAGGGAGCAGGGAGCAGGGAGGAGGGAGCAGGGCAGGGAGCAGGGAGCAGGGAGCAGGGAAGGGGGAGGAGGGAGCAGGCCAGGGAGCAGGGAGCAGGGAGCAGGGAGCAGGGAGGAGGGAGCAGGGCAGGGAGCAGGGAGCAGGGAGGAGGGAGCAGGGCAGGGAGCAGGGAGCAGGGAGCGGGGAGCAGGGAACGGGGAGCAGGAAAATATACTCACCTTGTGAAAGGCAGCACTCCAGGCACAGAGCACCACCCGGTGTGCTCGAAATACAGTGAGGAGAGGGGCGAAGGCAGAGAGCACAGGGCGGGCAGCAGCACGGAGCAATAACTTGTGACTCGGTTGGAAGGAAAATACCCACCTTGTGAAAGGCAGCACTCCAGGCGCAGAGCACCACCCGGTGTGCTCGAAACACAGTGAGGAGAGGGGCGAAGGCAGAGAGCACAGGGCGGGCAGCAGCACGGAGCATTAACTTGTGACTCGGTTGGAAGGAAAATACCCACCTTGTGAAAGGCAGCACTCCAGGCGCAGAGCACCACCCGGTGTGCTCGAAACACAGTGAGGAGAGGGGCGAAGGCAGAGAGCACAGGGCGGGCAGCAGCACGGAGCATTAACTTGTGACTCGGTTGGAAGGAAAATACCCACCTTGTGAAAGGCAGCACTCCAGGCGCAGAGCACCACCCGGTGTGCTCGAAACACAGTGAGGAGAGGGGCGAAGGCAGAGAGCACAGGGCGGGCAGCAGCACGGAGCAATAACTTGTGACTCGGTTGGAAGGAAAATACCCACCTTGTGAAAGGCAGCACTCCAGGCGCAGAGCACCACCCGGTGTGCTCGAAACACAGTGAGGAGAGGGGCGAAGGCAGAGAGCACAGGGCGGGCAGCAGCACGGAGCATTAACTTGTGACTCGGTTGGAAGGAAAAGCCTACCTTGTGGAAGGCAGCACTCCAGGCACAGAGCACCACCCGGTGCGCTCGAAACACAGTGCTGCCAGGCTGCGCCGCCCTCACGCTCACATCACTGTAGCTGCAATCATGACTGCGAGTGCGAGTGTGAGTGTGTTCGACATTATTGCTGGCATTCGAGGCTCTTAGGTTCGACTCTCTCCCCTCTCTCGCCTCTGTTGACTCTATTGACTTTATCGACTCAGAAGAGATGCCGTTTGTGCCGCTACCACAGCAGTCGCACCGCAGGTGTCGAGACAAACAACATGCCGACAGGAAATGGACCGGAATGCCTGCTGCTTCTGTGGGTGATACTAATGCCGAACCTGAACCTGAAGCTGGACCAGAAGTTGCAGTTACACCTGCTTCTGTGTTTCCACCTGAATATCCACCTGAACTTGCACCATCCCTTTTCCTCGCCCCCATGCTTGCATGCTCCTCAATTAACAGCCCCTGGGAGCACTGTTCTTGTGAATTAGATTCACCCAGGCTTCTAGAAACCAACTGATCCCCCGTAACAGAATGAGTCCAGCTTTTCGAATACGAATCATCGCCCCTTCTGTATGCCGAGCAACCCCCGCTTTTGGAAAATGATTCAGCTTGCCCCGGGTCATGCTCTTGCTGCTCCGGGCTCCTGCCGACTGGGTAACACAGACACACGAGCTCATTGACCTGCGTTGACTTTACAGCCCTCGTTGACTTGGCTGACTTGGATGCATCCCCGTTCCCACCAGCTGTAGCACTGGCAGCAGCATTGACAGAAAAGCCACCCCTCTCTGCTGCCACAGCCGCAGAGACTTGATATTCCTCTGTAGCAGAGGATCCCATAGCACTCTGTCCAGATGCAGAGAACATGCTCGTGTGGGCAGGAGCAGATGCAGGGTATCTGGACGGAACGGATTCAGATGCAGATGAATCTGGACGAGTTCCAGGCGCCTCGTACTCCATGCCATGCGTCTGCAGTGCTGCTTCGCACGCCTGCTGCAATTCCTGCGCTCCCAACTCGTGCGCGAGGGAGAGGAGGGGATGGACGAGCGCGAGGGGGACCTGAAAAGAAGGGGACGAAGAAAGGAGAGGGGAATATAGCATGAGGAAGAGAATCTGGTGAAGAGCAGAGACGGAGGTCGGAGACGTCTCACGAGCAGAAAGAGATAAAGATCAACGCAGGCAGACACAGCACAACTGACTTTCACTTGAGAGCGGACAGGAGAGGAGAGGGAGAAGGGGAAGCATCACCTCAAGTCGCCCCATGTAGTAGAATCTAAGGAGGAGCAGAAAGAGATCGGGGTCAACGTGGGGCAGGGAGACCACAGCTAGCTTCTCTTCACCCTCCTGCCCCTGTAGTGACCCAGCGGGTGGCAGTGAGATGGGTGTTGGCGCTGCAGGCAGAAAGAGATCGGGGTCAACGTGGGGCAGGGAGACCACAGCTAGCTTCTTTTCACCCTCCTGCCCCTGTAGTGACCCAGCGGGTCGAGTTGCGACGGGTGCTGCTGCTGCTAATGCTATTCCTGCTGCTGCTGTCAGGGTTTTTCTGTCACCCCCTCTTATCACGCTATCTCCCCCACTCACCCCCACACCGGCCGCATTGGCACCACTGTTCCCTGATATTCCTCCCATCGGCAACGCAACACACCCCTCAGATCCAACGCGCCTGCATAAGGCCTCGAAGCCTGCCCATACTGCTGACAGCACCACACTGTGAGCGGGAAACAGGCGAGGAGAGGAGGAGGTGGGAACGGGGATGTTCCCTGGATTCTCCCCAGCCATTGTAATTCGTGTCCCTCTGACTTTTCTGTCGGCACCACCGGCAACACCGGTAGCAACAGCAACACCGGCAGCACCGGCACCACTATTAGCATCACTAGCCCCAGCGGTACCAGCAACATCAGCAGCACCACTAGCAGCACCATCTCCCCCAACGGCAAAAGCCATGTCTGAAAACTCGTACGAGTTGACCAGAGACGCCCAGAACCCACGTGGCGATGAGCCATTGGTGGTGTCAAGGTTGTCTCGGTTACATCTGGGGTGACTGGGGGTGATGGTGCCACTTCTGCTGCCATCAAGACTCTCACTGGTAGGATTTAGATTCTACTTGCTGCTGCTGCTGCTGCTGCTGTTGCTGCTAGGGCTGCTGCTGCCATTTCTGCTGCATGTGCTGCTGCAGCTGCTGCTGCAGCTGCTGCTGTTTCTAGTGCTGGTGGTACTGATGCTGCTGGTGCTGTGAATCAAACAGCCTTCCCTGCCTCTTCCACCCATACTTTCCCATACAGATCTCGGGATTCTCACATGTGGTAACACGCGGATGTTCCTATATCCAACGTGCTTATCCCACGTGCTCAGCCCGACGAACCTCACGTCCAGGTTCGGGTTGCAAGAGCACCACCCGCCTGCCAGGCTCGGCACCCAAGCCTACCGCGATCCGCCCATCCACCACGTTTATCCAAAAAGCTCGGAATTCCGACGGGGCGATCGCCATGTGGGGCCCACCGCCGTCTACAGTATCTACACCGCTATAATGATCCACAGTACGATCACTCTTAGAACCTAACAGCATTGCAACGGATTGAAGCGGCAAGTGCGCGAAGCTGGTCAAACTACCATGGCTTGTACACAAGAAGCACGTGCAATTCGATCTGCTTTTGCTGCTGCATCTGCTGACCTCGCTACTCCTGCCGCCGCTGCCGCAGCTACCACTGCCGCTGCTGTTGGAACCAATCCTGTTCTTCCACGTGGCGGCCCCCCCGCCAATACCAGACTGCAAACACTCAAAATTAGTCGTTTCAGCCACAGATACCCCATCAACCTCCAGCTTAAGCCGCCTATTCCTATGGCTGCCGAACACGACCGTGTAATTCCGGCCCGCGTCCGTCCGATAGTGCCGGCTGCCGTCGCGCGTGTCTTTAATCACCACCGTCGCGTCGTTCTCGCCGCGCACCTCTAGGACCACGCACCCGCGGCCCGGCCGGCCGAACTGCAGGCCGGCGCCGTCCAGCCACGCGCACTCGAACGGCGGCACGACGACGACGCTGTTAGGCGCCACGCGTACAGCCGTCGCAGACATGGCGAATGTTAAAAGTTTATTGGTAATATAAAAGTTTACCCACGCAAGTCAGTACGACGACGATGAAGGTAACCAGGTAACTGTGAAACAGGCCTCGCAGTGATTTCCTTCTGGGATATTGCTAAACTTTCGCCTACGAACAACAGGAGCTCGAGGTCCAAGAATATTCGCGAGTATGCGGGCGGGTTTAGCACAGTTACGATGGCAACCGCGAGTCGTACTGACTCGATTTTCAGTTGTTTGCGTACTTACGTTACGAACACGGTGAATAGGATGTGGAACCTGGGTTCACACTTTTTAATGCTTAACAACCGCTACCGGAACCGTTTAGTCTGTCGTACGCTCGAAGGTACGTCGAAGACGCTCGCTTCCCTAAAGGCTCGCTTAGGACTATGACGCCTTGTCCGGACCTGCCTGCTGTGCAAATCACCAGCAAATCTGCCTTCGGTTTTGGCGGGCAAACTTATAGGCAAAAAGCCTGTCAGTCCTGCTGCTGCACTTGCTACTGCTGCTGCTTTTCCAGTTCCCTCCTAATCACATCAAGGTGAGGGAGAAAGTGATGGAATCTTCTCGTTTTTGACTGACTCAATAATATGGGCTACTGTTTTGATGCTACTGAAGTGTAGTGTCGCTTTTATCCTTGATATGGGGTGATGGGAATCACACGTGAACCACGCCGGAAGAACTGGTGGAGGGGTGAGTGCCAGCAACGACGTGTCGTGCCATCAAGCACAGGGCGTGGGCGATTGAACGGTGATGTAACATGGCCTTTCGGTAACCTTCGTACAGGGGCGTGCCCGGAGAGTACGTCCAGATGCGGTTAAAAACGGTTTAGAGTTTGTTCTCGGCGGTCTAATTAAAAACTGAAATGGTTGGGTAGGGTTTTCTGCGAATACGTACATTCTTGGCCTTTCCCTACACCATGTTTGGGAAATTCATCGCCAAATGTCGCAAATCCTCCTGCCGTCGGAGACGCATTTACACCTGCGACTCGCCAAGAAGCATCAGCAATATCTCCTGAAGCATATCACCTTCGCCAGAAACTGGCTCAAGTTCATTCAGTCCCTCCCTCCTCCCACACCGGTTTGCAAGCACCAATCGCCCGTTCCCCCTGCCTGTTGACCAGTGCCTCAGAGGAGACAGAGGAGAACACCGTCAGAGGTTTGTTGATTCATGCACCAGAATTCAGAGGTTCGTTGCGTTTTGAAACGGTAACGCAATACAAGACCCTCCGAAATCCCCAGCATCGTACTCGACCGTTTTACCAAACACAAGTCAGTTCTTTTGACAGCCTGTGGCATCTTCCCTTCACGGCCGCTCCTTCCTTCCGCTCCTTTCCACAGCCACACACATGCCTGCCCACAGTGAGTCAAAGTCGCCTCACTTGGTTTGTGCAAACGCCTGATAGACTTGGAGCGGCGCGTTCCAGCTTTCGTTTGAAGTCTGTTTGAAGGAGAAACATCTGCATTGCTACGCCTCAGCAAAATTTCAAAGTAAATTGTAGGAGGTTCGAAGGACCTTTCAATAGGCAACGACCTCGGTAGATAGTGCAAGCGTAGACGAGAGAGTTTTATTCTATAACTCGCTCCATGGCTCGAATGGTTCTGCTCTCCGTCCTCACCCTTCTCGCTCTCTGCTCACCCTTCTCGCTCCCTCGCACCGCACTAGTCGCCGCCGTCTCAGACAGACGGCAGCTAGCGACAACACCCGGCGACAGCTTTCAGTTGACCGGCGATTCCGGACTTCACAACGGCGAGGATGACGGTTTAGACGACAAGGGGCTGCTGAATCTCTCTGAGGCGGAACAGGCAGACTTCCTGCGTCAGTCCGCGGCAGAAGAGTCTGATTTCCTGCAGTACGATTCCGAAAGCGCGCCGATCCAGCCGAATGACGCGCAGCGCGCGGCCCTTCTCTCGCTTAAGACCGCCTGGGGCTCTGATTTCTTCAAGGCGGAGACTTGGTCGGATGCGGAAGGGGAGCACCAATGGTGGGGGGTTACTGTAGATTCTGACGGCGACGTCGTGGCCTTGGAGTTGCCGAACGCGAATTTGGAAGGCGAAATTCCCGAGGAGCTGACGAAGTTTCAGGATCTCGCGACGCTGGATTTACGCGGTAACCGGCTTCGTGGAAGCATCCCTACAGGAATATTTTCGAGTTTGCCGTCACTGCAGGATATTTACTTGAGCGATAATCTGTTGCAAGGGAAAGTTCCCTGGATCGAGTTTTTCTACTCCAGTGACTCCAAGGTGTCGACTCTCCGTCTTGACGGGAATAAGTTTTCGGGCAAGATTCGTCCCAAGGCTTTCGATAACGCGACGTCGCTGCAGGCTCTCTTTCTGGGCAACAACAAGTTTTACGGGAAGATCCCGAGGAGTCTCGGCAGCTGCCAAGAAATATCCGTCATCGATTTGAAGAACAACGAGTTTACGGATCTGATGCCGACTACTATCGCGGATCTTCCCGGCCTTGAAGTGTTGGACGTTAGCGGGAACAAGCTGACCGGACCGATTCCCAACTTCCTCGGCCGACTCCCCAGTTTAGTCAACCTCGATTTAAGCAATAATCAGTTTTCTGGCCTTGTACCGGATTCATTCAAACTGTTTTCGCACAAGGCGCGCGCGGTGAAAATTGGAGACAACTTCCTGACTGGGCCTCTGCCTCAGTTTCCCCGCTTTTCTAAAGGCTGCGGCATTAACGGTGTCGGAGGCTTGGACACTACATCGTGTTACATGCTTCGGTCTCTTTTGGATTTCGAGGGCAACTTCTTTTACGGAAACTACTCGCTGGACATTCAGCTGCCCGGCTCGGAAAACCTTCCTGCCATGTCAACAGTCTGCCCGTACGAGTACCCTGAAAGCATCTACGTGAACGATAACTGCCTGAGCTCCACGGATTCATGCGAAGTGGAGAAGCAGCGGCCAGCGAAGGAGTGCGATGAGTTTTGCGGCACCGGCAGTCCCGAGGGGCAGTGCGGGGGCAAGGGGGTGTGTGTGCTGAATCACTTGGAGGGGAGTGACCAGAAGTTCGTGTGTGAGTGTGAAGCGGGATTTCTTCCCATGGGCAACCCTTCGACTTGCGTGAAGGGTTGATGGGGGATGCGGGAAGATAAGGGTGGTGGTGGAAATGGGGTGTCTGTGAGATGGGCGTGGGAAGGGTGTGTGTGGGAGGGCTTGGAGGTCTGGTGTCATGACTCCAGGGCTTATTGGATGTTAGAGACCCCATTGGAGGAGGTGTGGATGATTGAAGTGAGTGGCATCTAGATTTAGGATGCCCATAACACATTGTGTGTATAGAGTTCCAAAGTATGTCTGCATTCAGAATCTCAGGATTTTGTGTTGTATTATGGAGAAAGTTGGTTAACTGCACATCTTTCTGTATATGCGTGTGAGGTGAGCAAACGCTGACTGTTAGAAAGTTTAGTGGAGTTGACTGTAGCGCGACGTGGCAGTGCAGCGCGCAGCAACGGCTGTTTCCTCGGAGTTTGTTCCATGTCCACCCAGTGCTGCTGCTTCATTGGTCCAAACTTGTCCCTCGAGGTTGTTCCATTCCCGGTACAGTGTATACGCGTTTTGGAGCAACAGGATCCTCATAAGGAATATTGTCAACGAGCACGCCATCGCCATCGAGTTGGAGGGACGAACCTCCTCCATTCAAGTAGAGAATGCTTGTTTGTATTGAAGCTGGTGAAGCTGTTTTGGCGGGTGCTTCAATTCGACTAGTGTCAGGAGGAGTCAGAACTACATGATGCTGAAGCTTTGTTCGTCAAAGCTGGGTTTCGTGACAGCTGCATAGCGTAGCACCCTGACTCGGCTTTCGTGTTTCTTGTTCCTGTTCTCACAGAAATTCATTGGCGTTCTAGTTACAGGGTCCGTTCGTAGAACTAAGATGAGCAGCCGACAACCCGTCGCTCGATAGGTAGAAGCCTTTCATCAGCTCCGCTCAAGCCGTCGCGTTGGTAGTAGTCTTCGTTTCTGCACCCTGACGCAAGAAATCATTCGGACCTTTTTGTAGAAGCGCCACGAGCATCAAGAATGGTTAATCAGGCCAAGTCCTCATGTAGTTTAGACCGTCTAGAAAGCAGATCCTGACTTAGGAGCTGGTTGTTCGCAGCGAAACTTACAAAGGGCTTCGGTTTCGTTATAAGAGGTTCCTAAAGGAGGACACAATGGCCACCAAACCTTTGACGTTGTATTTGCTCGTTGGTGCAGGTAAGACCTCTGACCTATGACGACACAAGGGGTGTCAAAATCGTAACCTCCCATGTATCTGCTCCTTCCAGAAGCTTCGAGCTTCGAGAAGTTCCGATCCGAGCTTTGTTTGTCTTCGTTTGTGGCTTCCTCGATATGGTCAACGGAGTTCTAATACAGATTCGGGCCTTGGACTTCTTACACGAATCGATCTGAGCAGCTCGTTTCCCGATCGAACTCTTTCTTCCGCGTTCAACCTCGTTGCCATTCGTTGCGCCGGCTGCCGGCTTACGCTCGTATTCGTTATTCGTTACGCGCAGGTGTAGCGGGTGTAAGCATTCTCGGTCCCGCCAAATTTGCGGATCTCCTTCGCGATATTACTCGGGTGCGTGCCTCTCGTCCATCCCTGTACGCGTAATCGTCATCATTCGTGACGGATTATAAGGTTGTTCTGTTTCCATCTTTCCTGGTAGTCTACTTAACTTCTCACGATATCTTCTTCTCACAACCTCGCCCTGTCGCATTTGATCTGGCCCTCCCTCTCTCGTACTTGCCGCGCCTGTCTCGATCTTACGCGCTTCATTGTGAAAGAACCTCCCTCAACCGTTCTCCCCCCTCCCCGCCGCCTTCTCTTCTTCGGGCGCCTCGCAGCCTGTTTGATCATTACGCGCTTTAGTTGGCCATAGCTCCCCCCTGTATAAGCCACCACCCCTCCCCACGCCCACCCCTCCGCCTGTTTCATTAGTTTCTTCCTCACCCTTTCCTCCTGACCGTCCTTACGTTCCTCCTGCCCTTTGTGCTTCTCCTGCCCGTTCTCCATCCTGTTCGTTCCGGGCAGGTGGTATCGAAGCACCTGAAGTCGATAGAGGATGGATCCGACAGCAAGAGGGACCACACAGATGACGTCAACATGGCACTAATCGACCAGGTACGGTGTCCTTCCTCCTGCTCTGGCTGCTACCAGGCACGGTGCCTCCTCCTGCTGCTGCATTTATTGACCAGGTACAGTGTATCGAAGCACATTGTTTTGAAGCACCTGAAGACGATAGATAATGGATCCGACAGCAAGAGGGACCACCCAGATGACGTCAACATGGCACTGATCGACCAGGTGCGGTGACCGTCTCGTGTCCTGGCTCCTACCAGGTACGGCGTCTTCTTCTTCTGCTGCTGCTGCTGCTGCTGCACTGATCGACCAGGTATAAGTGCCCTGCCTCCTCCCATTGCTGCTGCTGCTGCATTGATCGACCAGGTACATGATTGCTGCTGCTTTGGTGGGCAAGGTATGGTGAATGTTGCTCATAATCTCTTCCTCCACCCCCCCCCTCGCTCATCTCCCCCCTCCCCCAGATTCATGTCTAGCTTAGAATCTGACGGCAGGTGACATGCATCTGACGTCATCATCATCTCATCTGTGTTCGTCTGCACCCATTTCATTGGAACCTTCCTCGCAGGTTCACAAGCTGAGCCTGCAGATGCAGCAGCTCTCCACCAGCTCTCGACCAATCACAGTCGTCAACGCGCCACCTGCACAACAACAAGGTACGGAGGTTTTGTAAAAGGTTGTCGCCTGTAATTTGTCACATCTAATCAGCACGCTGCATTCGTCAGGGGGGTACGTTTTTTTTTTTTTTTTTTTTTTTTCCCCTCTATATCTTGATTTTCCTCTTGTCCTCTTGTGGGCTTGGCATGTGTGCAGGGAGCATTGTGGGATATGTGATACCGGTGGCAGTCATTGGTGCAGCAGGCTATGGGGTCATGTGGTGGAAGGTGCGTGTGTGTGTGTGATGGTGGTGTTGGCATGGCACGGCATGGCACGGCATGGCGTGGCATGGCATGGCATGGAGTAGCATGCTGCAAGCTGTCTCTCCAAGAGGCCCAGGGACAAGGTAGTGAAGGTTCTAGGGGAAAAGGCAATAAACCCCTTTAGTTCTTCCCTGCTTCCTGCCCCCTTCCTCCCCCCTTCCTGCCCACTTCCTACTCCTTCCTCCCTGCTGTCTCCTTTGGCTCGTGTGTTGTCATGGCTGGCGAGTGAGCGACCTGATGTATGTGACCAGGAGGGGCATGAACCAGGCAGTAAAGAGAGGACTTGATCCTTTTCGTCTGCTCCCTGCCTCCCTGCCATCTTCTCTGTCTATCTTCTCTGTCGCGCTGTGCAGGGCTGGTGAGTGAGCGACCTGATGTACGTGACGAGGAGGGGCATGGACCAGGCGGTAAAGCTCATGGGGGACAAGGTAGCAAGCTCTCTTGTGCCCTCCTTCCTTCCTGCTGTCTCCCCTCTCGCCCTGTGCAGGGCTGGCGAGTGAGCGACCTCATGTACGTCACAAGGAGGGGCATGGACCAGGCGGTGAAGCTCATGGGGGCGAAGATGAGAGGGTTCATCGTCCCCCTCTTCCCCTTGCCTCCCTGCCGTCTTCTCTGTCTGTCTGCCATCTCTCCGTGTGCAGGGCTGGCGAGTGAGCGATCTCATGTACGTCACAAGGAGGGGCATGGACCAGGCGGTGAAGCTCATGGGGGCGAAAGTGACGGAGCTGCAAACAGCCCTCGACGTGAGTATGAGCTTCCTAGGCACTTTGGACGTGAGTACCATAAGTGCACGCAGGCAGCTGTGGTTGTTTTAGGGAGATTGTGTTTTAGGGAAGAGCATTGAAGAGAAGTTGATGGGGGCGAAGGTGGCGGAGCTGCAAACAGCCCTCGACGTGAGTAGAGGCACCACCAGCCAGGAAGCTCTAGATGGGAGTGTGGTTTCTTTGTGTAGGGAAGGCAGTGAAGCTCATGGGGGCGAAGGTGACGGAGCTGCAAACAGCGCTCGATGTGAGTAGAGCTTCAGGCGGGCAGCTTCGAACGTGCGTGAGTGGGATAGGGCATGAAGCAGCTCTGGTTGTGCGTGACTGGGACTTGTTTCTTAGGGAAGCAGCTGGCAGGGCGGCTGGGGGGAGTGTCCGTTCCAGCCCCCACCTGCAGATGGCTAAGAAGCAGCTGGCTGGAGGGAGAAGCAGCTGGCTGGAGGGATTTTCCCTTTGTTCCCACATCTATCCCCCACTGTCCTGCACTAGCCGCTTCCCCCTAACCCCTCTAACTACTCCTCCCTCCTTCGGAATTCCCACCTGCAGGCGGCCAAGAAGCAGCTGGCAGGGCGGCTGGAGGGAGTGCCTCTTTTTCCCCTTTCTCCACATCCATCCTATGATCCTCCACTGTCTGCCACCGTGTCCTTTCCCTTAACTTTTAACCACCTTTTCCCCCCTCCTTCCCCCCTCGGCTCAGACTTCCCACCTGCAGGCGGCCAAGAATCAGCTGGCAGGGCGGCTGGAGGGAGTGTCCCTTCTTCCCCACATCTATCCCCTGAACCCCTTAATCTTTCCTCCCCCGTCCCGACCCCTCCTTCCCCCCTTCTCCCTCGTCCTCTCCTCACACGCAGACGGCCAAGAAGCAGCTGGCGGGGCGGCTGGAGGGAGTGTCCAAGTCGGTGGCTGAGGGGCTGAAGATGCAGGCCGTTATAAAGAAAGATGAGAGTGACTGATATAGGGTGTGACTATAATGAAGCAAGCGAGGGGCAGGGTGTGTGTGTGAAGGGTGGCTAGGTGTGACTCGGAGGGAGGGAGTGTCCAAGTCGGTGGCCGAGGGGCTGAAGATGCAAGCCTTTATAAAGAAGGACGTGAGTGACTCACTGAGGATGTGATTGTAACAAAGGGAGTAGCTGGGTGTGACTCATATAGGGTGTGACTATAATGAAGCAAGTGAGGGGCTGGGGGTGTTGTGTATAAAGGGTGGTGGTTAGGTGTGTGATGAGAAGAGAAGAGAGGGAGTGTCCAGGTCGGTGGCTGAGGGGCTGAAGATGCAGGCGGTTATGAAGAAGGACGTGAGTGACTCACTGAGGATGTGATTGTAACAAAGGGAGTAGCTGGGTGTGTATCGTGTAAGTGTGGAATGCACCTGGTGAGTCACTCGTTGCATTTTACTTTTTGTCGGAAGGGCTTGTGACTTTTTGCCTGACGACAGTCAACTCAACAGTCACATAGTCTCAACTTGTAATGAACTTCGAACCTGAAACTTGAACGCTTAAAGCCCAGAACCCTCTCCCTTCTCCCCAATCGTCCCTCTCAGGTTATCGAGGTGAAGGGGGTGGTTACCAGTGTTAGTCGAGTCATTTCTTGAGGCTGTTTAACCCGAATCTCAAAGCCCAGCTCCTTTGCTTCTCCCCCTTTGCAGGTTATCGAGGTGAAGGGGGTGGTTACCAGTGTGAGTCGAGTCGACCCTTAAAGCCCAGCTTCCTTTTCTCTCCCTGCATTCGTCCCTTACAGGTTATCGAGGTGAAGGGGGTGGTTACCTCTGTGAGCCGAGACCTGGACAACATGCATGGGCTGGTGGAGGGCATGGTGAGTGATGGAAGAGGGGTGGAGGGGAAGAGGGGTGGAGGGGAAGAGGGGTGGAGGGGAAGAGGGGTGGAGGGGAAGAGGCACTGGATTGGAGGTTCTGTTGGAGCAGTTGCAGGTTTTCCTCGAGTCGGGTGTGTGAAACATGTATGGCCTGGTGGAGGGCATGGTGAGTAGGAGGGGGGGTTGTGATTGGGTTGGATGTTTTGCTAGGAGGGTTTCAACTTGCACAGCTCGTGCACAATTCCAGGCGCCTCTAGAATCGCTTTGTGGGGATTTCAAACTCGCATCACTCGTCCATGAGAACACGTGAGAGCAGCACGAAGCATGACATTGCCACCCGCGCGTGATACTGTTCTCATGTGTTCTATGTCATGTGTCGTGCTGCCATCATCTCGCGTGCTCGATGTCATGTGTTGTGCTGCCATCATCTTTGCTCTATGCCTTGCCATTTCCCACGCAGGATACCTAGCTCGCCTCGCTCGAGCAGAAGCAGGACATTGCCACCCGGGGGTTGCTGCTGCTGCTGCTGCTGCTGCTCTCATGTGTCTCCGCCATGTGCCCCCTGTGTTCTTTCCCCCCTGTTTTAACCCTCCTGCCTGCAACCCCGTGTGTGCAGGATACCAAGCTCGCCTCACTCGAGCAGAAGCAGGACATTGCCACTCGGGGGGTGCTGCTGCTGTGCAGCTTCGTGAGCAGAGGGCTGCAAGGGAACCCCGGCAACCAGGAGCTCCTGAAGGTGCAATGGGGGGCGGGGAGGTTGAGAGCGGTGCAGTAGGGAGATGATGCGGTAAATGGTTTTGTCTCTGCAGCTTCGTGAGAAGAGGGCTGCAGGGGAACCCCGGCAACCAGGAGCCATTGAGGGTGCGAGAGCTATTGAAGGTGTGAGGGGGGGCATGGGGGGAGCTGGTGTGGTTTAGGTGTCGCAGGGGGGCGATTTCATCAAGGTGTGTGATCAAGAGGACATCGCCACCGGGGGGGGGGGGGGGGGGGGGGGGGTGCTGTGCTGCTGCTCTGCTCTGCAGCTTCGTGAGCAGAGGGAGGGGGTGGGTGGGTGAATGGGTATAGTGGGAAGGGGGGGGGATGCAGGCGAAGCTCTTGGTAGGGGTCTTACGCTGACTCTCTCTCCCTCTCCCTCCCTATCCCCAGGGAGTTGACTTTTGAGTCGACTCAATAGTCATCTTGGTAGGGGTCTTACGCTGACTCTCTCTCCCTCTCCCTCCCTGTCCCCAGGGAGTTGACTTTTGAGTCGACTCAATAGTCATCTTGGTAGGGGTCTTACGCTGACTCTCTCTCCCTCTCCCTCCCTGTCCCCAGGGAGTTGACTTTTGAGTCGACTCAATAGTCATCTTGGTAGGGGTCTTACGCTGACTCTCTCTCCCTCTCCCTCCCTATCCCCAGGGTTTGGCATGCATGTCACAGCTGTGGCCATGCCACAGCTCCCTACAGACAAGGGCGCATCAATCTTGGCCTCTGTCCTCTTTTCCTCAAACTCTTCCTCTCTCCCTTCCCATCCACTATCAGGGCCTGGCGGACATGTCACAGATGGCCATGCCACAGCTTGCCACACCCAAGGGCGCAGCAGCAGGAGGGGCAGTGGGGCTGAAGGAGCTCGAGTTCATTTCTTCTCTCCTTCTCCCTTCCCCCCCTTCCCCATACACCTGCCTCCGAGTATCTCAGGGCTTAGCGGACATGTCACAGATGGCCGTGCCACAGCTCGCCACAAGCAAGGGTTCGGCAGCAGGAGGCGCAGTGGGGCTGTCAGGGCTGAAGGAGCTCGAGTTCATCTCGTCTGCCCTTGAGTCGTCTGTGCACCACTCAGGTGGGGGTGGGGATGCTGCTGCTGCTTGGGGGGGGGAATGGGGGGTGGGAAGGCAGTCGGGGCGCAGTGGGGCTGGCAAGGCTGAAGGAGCTTGAATTCATTTCGGCTGCCCTCGAGTCGTCCGTGCACCACTCAGGTGGGTGTGGGTGTGTGCTGCTGGTGGCCTCTGTTTTCACTTTCCATCAGACCTATCCCTTCATTCGATCCCACTCCGTCCATCCCTCCTCCCTTCCCATCCATCCCTCCTCCCATCCCATCCACCTCTCCTCCCATCCCATCCACCTCTCCTCCCATCCCATCCACCTCTCTTCCCATCCCATCCACCTTTCCTCCCGCCCCATCTATGCCACTGTCTCAGGGAACCTGCCTCTCGATCCTGCCTACACCTCCCAACCCACTCGGCAAGCCTCCTACCAAGCCTCATACCAAGCCTCGGCAACAGGTTTCGAGCGGCAAACCTCCGCATCAGCCATGGCACCGGCAGCAGCAGGGATTGCATCCAGGCACTCGTTCGGAGCAGGAGGGGCGGCGGCAGCAGCAGCAGCCGCAGCAGCGATTGCTACAGTGTCGGGGAGATCCCGAGGGGAAAGTGTACCTGGATTAGGGTTTGGGGCAGGAGCAGGAGGAGGGGCGCTTGGGATGGCGGCCTTCGCCTCCCATTCCACATCTCCGCTGTGCAGATTGTGGCATCAGCACCCGGGTTTCAAGAGAGTTTCTGTCCCCTCTTGTACCCATCCCTCCAATCCTTAGCTCCTCTTCACCCCATCTCCTCCCTTCCCTCGAACAAGCTCGCTCATTCCCCTCCCGTCACCCACGCACGCACCCTCCCCTCGACCTACAAGTCGTTCTCCGCTTCCGTCGCATACGCGTTCATTTCCCCTTCCCTCATCTCCAAATACCTCATCTCCCCTTCCCTCATCTCCCCATCCCTCATCTCCCCATTCCGCCTCACCCCATTCCGCCCCACCCCATTCCGCCCCACCCCTTTCTGCCCCACCCCATTCCGCCCCACCCCTTTCTGCCCCACCCCATTCCGCCATGCCATCCTACTTCTCATCCCCTTTTCCTCGTTTCCCCATCCCTCGTTCCCCAATCCCATCATTCCCCGTGCCAACTTTCACCATTCCACCATACGGTCATACCCCATTCCGCCCTCTTCCTCCCCTCCCTTCTGCTTCTCCCCCAAGCGTCCTTCCTACCTCCCTTCCTCCCATCATCACTTCCTGTCTTCCTTCATTCCTGCATTCCTCACTTCCTCCCTTTCTCCGTTCCTCCCTTCCACTTGTCAGTTGTCATTCTTTTGCATGCTTGCTTCCCTTATACTTCAGCCACGCCACATCTGACTTCTTGGTTTGTGTTTGGACAGGTTTGCTCTGCATCTGGTGGTGATGTGATGGCTGTCTCATAGTAACACGACGTATAGCCATGTATTGGATCCATTTTTATAATACAGGACTATGAGCCTCGGAGCAGTCATACACATGACCAATACCAAGGAGTTCAACAATTATTATATTACCATATCTGTAAATTAAGGGGAATCACTCCACTCGAGTAGGGAACAATGCTAGGGGGTGTGCGTGCAATGTTGCTTCCCGGTTTTGACTGCTACACTCCAAGCAATAATCCAGGCAGTGGTAAAGCCACATCTGGTGCTGGGCACCTGTAACTGCATTTGGGGGTATGGTGGTGAGTGAAGGGGGAATGACAGCAAACGGAATGAGCAGAGGGGAAGAGAAGAAGCAGCGGGGGACAGATTGAACAGAGGGGAAGAGAGGAAGCAGGGGGGAACAGAGTGAGCAGAAGTAAAGAGAGTGAGCAAGGGGGAAGAGAGTGAGAAGAGAAGAAGGGGAGGGAGCAAGGGTGATTCAGAGGGAGCAAGGGTGAACAGGGGGAGCAAGGGTGAAACAGAGGGAGCAAGGGTGATTCAGAGGGAGCAAGGGTGATTCAGAGGGAGCAAGGGTGATTCAGAGGGAGCAAGGGTGATTCAGAGGGAGCAAGGGTGATTCAGAGGGAGCAAGGGTGATTCAGAGGGAGCAAGGGTGATTCAGAGGGAGCAAGGGTGATTCAGAGGGAGCAAGGGTGATTCAGAGGGAGCAAGGGTGATTCAGAGGGAGCAAGGGTGATTCAGAGGGAGCAAGGGTGATTCAGAGGGACCAAGGGTGATTCAGAGGGAGCAAGGGTGATTCAGAGGGAGCAAGGGTGATTCAGAGGGAGCAAGGGTGATTCAGAGGGAGCAAGGGTGATTCAGAGGGAGCAAGGGTGATTCAGAGGGAGCAAGGGTGAACAGGGGGAGCAAGGGTGAAACAGAGGGAGCAAGGGTGAGCAGGGAAGGGGATGGGGGGAAGCAGGGAAGGGGATGGGGGAAAGCAGGGAAGGGGATGGGGGGAAGCAGGGAAGGGGATGGGGGGGTTTAGGGAAGGGGATGGGGGGATGCTGGGAGGGGGACGGGGGGAAGGAGGGAAGGGGACGGGGGGAAGCAGGGAAGGGGAATGGGGGAAGCAGGGAAGGGGATGAAGGGGAAGCAGGGAAGGGGATGGGGGGAGGCAGGAAAGGGGACGGGGGGAAGGAGGGAAGGGGACGGGGGGAAGGAGGGAAGGGGACGGGGGGAAGCAGGGAAGGGGAAGGGGGGAAGCAGGGAAGGGGATGGGGGGAGGAAGGGAAGGGGACGGGGAGAAGGAGGGAAGGGGACGGGGGGGAGCAGGGAAGGGGAACAGGGATGGAGATGGGGGGGAACAGGGATGGAGATGGGGGGGAATAGGGATGGAGATGGGGGGGAACAGGGATGGAGATGGGGGGGAACAGGGATGGAGATGGGGGGGAACAGGGATGGAGATGGGGGGGAACAGGGATGGAGATGGGGGGGAACAGGGATGGAGATGGGGGGGAACAGGGATGGAGATGGGGGGGAACAGGGATGGAGATGGGGGGGAACAGGGATGGAGATGGGGGGGAACAGGGATGGAGATGGGGGGGAACAGGGATGGAGATGGGGGGGAACAGGGATGGAGATGGGGGGGAACAGGGATGGAGATGGGGGGGAACAGGGATGGAGATGGGGGGGAACAGGGATGGAGATGGGGGGGAACAGGGAAGAAGGGAAGGGTGTATGTGTGGGTTGGAAAGGGGGAGTGACAAGTGTGCGAGATGGGAAGGGAGAAGGGAGGGATGGCGAGGGCAACGACGAGAGGAAGGGAGGGCGACGGGGAAACCGAGGGCGACGGGGGGAGAGAGAGACGGGGATTGCGAGGGGACGAGCGGGAGCGAGTGCGACGAGCGGCAGGGAGGGCGACGAGACGAAGGGGGGCAGCGGGCGGAAGGGAGGGAAAGAGAGCGTGAATGGGGAAATGAAGGCGACGGGAGGGGGAAATGAAGGCGACGGGAGGGGGGAGTGAAGGCGAAGGAAGGAGGAAGTGAGGGCGAAGGAAGGAGGAAGTGAAGGCAAAGGGAGGAGGAAGTGAAGGCGAAGGGAGGAGGAAGTGAAGGCGAAGGGAGGAGGAAGTGAAGGCGAAGGGAGGAGGAAGTGAAGGCAAAGGGAGGAGGAAGTGAAGGCGAAGGGAGGAGGAAGTGAAGGCGACGGGAAGGGGAAATGAAGGCGGGGGAAGAGGGGGGGGAGGGGGAGGAGGGAAGGTGACGGGGAAGAAGTGAAGGCGACGGGGGGGAAGTGAAGGCGACGGGCGGAGCGAAGGCGACGGGCTGGGGTCGCGAACGCGACGAGCTGCGGAAGCGATGGCGACGACGCGGGCGACAGAGAGCGGAAGCGTGGGAAAGGAAAGCAAGTGCGAGGGTAGGGTCACGTTTGGGCGAACGGTTGCGATTCGATTTTCGCCGCGAGTTTACGCTACGGTGTAGTTGCACAATAACCTGCATTTTGACACAGAAATCTTCACCCAGCGAACACTAGCTTTGCGCGCCGTCATCGAATCCGCGCCACCGACATCGTAAGGCGCATCTGATCCCTTTTGAGTGAACGCCGACGCCCTGCCCTGTCTACAGGTATGGTCTATGCCTAATACTCTGCATGCTATCTCAAACTGTGCACAGTTTGGTATGCTCGCGCTTTTCTGGTTGTGGGAAGGACCCCACCCATTATGGGAAGCGAGAAACTTTTGTCGCAAATTGGTTTCGCGAGTGAAAGTCTCTCGCAACCCAACCGAACCTCTCCGTGCCTGCCTCCCGAACCTAACTTTTAGCATTGACTTTCGTTGAGTAATTCAGGTCTTGGGCTTTAAGGCTGAAATGGGAAGTGGAGTTGCTTCGATTTGTGTTTGCAATGCCTCTGCTCTCCCGTGTTTATCGTGCACATCGGGGCGAGAAATGTCAAAGTTCGTGGCCCCACCCTGGCATTTTGAATCGAGTCGCGCCCGGGTAATAGCGGTCCGCTGTCCGCGGTCTGCCAGGGAATTGAAGCTTCGTCTCCTTCGGTGATTGGGCAGATGCGGACAAACGAGCCAGACAAACCAGGCAGCATGGCTCGGTGAGCCTCTTATAGCCCAGACCTAAACCTAGCCTAGGTTCCAGATTACGTTCGTCAGGGTTCATCTACATCCACACCAAGACAAGATTCGTCACGAGGTACTTCGATAGGAGATACCATACATATGGGCCGAAAAACGTAGAACCATAAGAGAGTAAACAATCAATAATCTGGCTCTTTTACTTGTTCTTTAGCTGTTGAGCCTGGGTTAAGTCGAACTCATAGTGTTGCCAGATAAATTTCGTGCCGTGAAACTCATAAATTGATTCATCGGTTCAGCTCAAGATGTAGACTCTATGAAGATGCCTACAAATTATGCCTCCTACATACAGCTCATCAAAGCTCTACACTATTCTTCGTGTTAGGGTGCCTGCACATGAAACCACCCAGTGCCGAATGCCAAGCAAAACTAGAATGTGGGTGAATTGATGAAAGAGTGTAAAGAAACACATTGAAGGTACTGGCATATTTGTTTGTTGAAGGTTGATGCTTACATCTGATGTTGAGGGTTGGGGTTTTGACTCTCCTAGGTAGCACACCAGCTGTCGAAGCATTGACCTGACGTGAGAGAAGGCAGCCATTCAGAATACTAAGGCATGTACCAAAAAGAGATGTATGTAGTAGTGAATGCTACATTCCCAACAGCCACATGCACGTGGCAGTACACCACTCCCACAGCAGCAGCATGTGCTCACCTGCACTCTTCAGCATCCTTGGCCAGTTCCTCCCTCTCCTTTCTTGCATTCAATCTGAACTCTGCCAGCACCGCCAGCATCCCACCCTCCCTTATTGCCTTCCCCTTCCGCTGCCTCTCCACCTCACCCTTGCGATCATGCCGCCCCTCCCCTGTCCCTCCCCCTGTCCCCCCTACCTGTCCCTCCTCCTGTCCCCACTACCTGTCCCTCCTCCTGTCCCCACTACCTGTCCCTCCTCCTGTCCCCACTACCTGTCCCTCCTCCCTTTCCCCCTCCTAGTGCTTCTCCTCCTCCTCCCCCTCCTGCAGCCTCTCCTCTTCTCTCTCCTGCTGCAGAACCCGCACCTCCTCATCCACCAATCGCAGGCCAGTGACGAGTGCTGACGTGGCATCCGCCACGTCAGCTTGGGACGTCCTAACGGCGTCACCCACTACTGCCAGCTCCACTGTCAGCTTCCCTGCACCCCCAGTTCACGCCTCTCTTCCCTGCCCAATAGACAGCTTCCCTCCACCCCCTGCTCTCGCCTCTCCCCCCTGCCAAATAGATCGTTGCCCTCCACCCCCTGCTCCGTCCTCTCCTCCCTGCCCAAAACGCCGCTTCCCTCCCCTGCCAGCTCCCTCTTCCACTCTTCCTCCCTCTTCGACTGCACTGACCAAACCGCAGCTTCCCTCTTTACCCGCTGAACTGCCTGAACGGCTACTTCCGTCTTTCTCCGCCCCCTCCTCTCCTCCCTCAGACCTGGATGAAACGCCCCAACGGCCGCTTCCCCTCCATCTCCACCACATCTGAGGAGCGTTGTTGCACGGGCGATCAGGGGGGGAGGATGGAAAGGGGAAGGGGAGGCTGCGGGAGTGGTGGCAGTGAGGGTTTAGGCTGCTCGTGAAATTCCAGGGCATCTCTCGATAGGCTCAATAGTTTAATCATGGAAAGTAATAAAACACCAAGAAGTACAAAACAAAGGGGGCGCATTCCTGAATTTGTGTGAAACCCTGTGCCAGGGACTGACACAAAGTCAGGAATATGCCCTGAGGGAGTATGCCGACGCCTACGGTATTCCTAAAACCTACACTGCTAGTGCTCCTTTCACAGTGAGACGCTGGGTGTACACTGCTCGTTGTACTTCTTAGCGGAAAACGGGTCCAGCTGCATCGTGCATTCCACATGCACCATGACGCGCGGCGACGAGATGCCCCAGTATTTCACGCGCGCTGCAGTGCCAACCACCACTCGCATTTCCGCGCGCCCATGCAGCAGCGGCGTCGTCAGCAGGCTCGCGGGACTCAGCGTCGCCAGGGGCGCGTCGACAATATCAAGGGGGACAGTCAACTGCGCGCTCCCACCCTTGCTCATGCCCACGACGCCAGGGATGGTCACATTTGTAACATTCATGTCGAAGAATTTTACGTCCACGCTGATGTTTTCCGCTTCCACGTCCCAGTTGTTGGGGTTATACACGAGCGCGGTGACGTTTATTAACGCGGATAGGCCCAGGCGGAAGTTTTCGAGGCCCAGGAACCCGCCGCCGGATTTTGTGATGCCGACGCGGAGGATGTTGATTTGCTCGACCTTCACCTCCGGCTGTTGCTTCGAGACTGTCAGGTATGCGACGAGCCCTGCGACGCCGAATCCGACGATAACGACGGCGAGGACGATGAGCGACCAGCATGCGACGCGGCAGCAGCAGGTCCGGCGACGACGCCTCTGGCGATCCTTCTCGTCCTTGCGAAGCTTCTCTGTTTCGACTGCAGTGCTGGTTACTTCTTTAGGGTTGGCGATGTGCAAATCGGAAGGGTAAACCGCGGTGAACTCTCCCGGGTTTTCCTCATCGGCGCTGCCACTTGCGGAAACTGCGTTCCTCGCAAGAGGAGGCGCGCAGCAAAATAGGGAAAGCGACGTCTGAGGAGGCGACGAGGAAACGGGAAGCGAGGCGTCTGGAGCTGAGAAAGAGGATTTTCCTGATTCAATGTCCCCGTCCGATGCGATCTGTTGCGTCGACTTCGATTTCCGTGAACAATCGTTGATGATAGCCATTGCTTGAAGTCTTGTGAGGTTGGGGATGGTTGACGTGAGATTGTTGAGCCGAGTTGGGTGGCCGAGTTGGAATTGGTTGGAGTTGCTTCGAATTGGTCTGTTTGCAATGTGCTTGCTCTTGCGCATTTATCGTGCAAATGGGGGCGAGAAATGTCAAAGTTCCGTGGCCCAGCCCTGGCTGGCATTCTTCTGACTGACTCCCCCGTGGGTGCATTTTGAATCGAGTCGCGCCCAGGGTTATAGCGGTCCGCTGTGCGCAGTTTGGCTAGGAACTGAAGCTTCGTCCCCCTCGGTGATTGGGGATGCGGACAAACAAGCCAGACAAACCAGGCAGCACGGTGAGCCTCCAATAGCCCAGCCCTTCAACCAGGTCTAGCCTAGGTTTCAGGTTATGTTCGTCACAGCTCGTTATAACCGCAGACCAAGACGAGATTCGTCACGAGATGGTCCGAGAGGAGCTACAAACGCCTGTGCTGAAACACGTGCAACCATATCAGAGTAAACAATCAATAAACAATACCTGGCTATTCGTCTTGTTCTTTAGCTGTTGTTTAGCCCGAGTCAAGTTGAACTCGTAATACTGAGAAGAAAATTAAGATGCATAGCCGTGCAGCCCAGGAAATGCCTCAGCAGTTCGGCCCAAGTATGTCTGCTCTATATGACGCCTGAAAGTGCTTTCCACCACACCACTGATCAGAACTCTAATCTATTCTTCGTGTGAGGGCCAACGTGTTGCCGTCAGCAGCAGTCATAGTTAAGTGAGTCGTCAAGGGTAAGGTTGTGGATGTGTCACATGTCAAGTGCTGCTTGTGCTCGATCAAAGAGAGTGGCGAACGACCACAGCGATGCAAACAGCGCCTGCACAGGAAAACTCCCCGTGGCAAATGTCAAACAAAACTTGAAAGTCGGGATGTCAAGGAAAGAGTGCCAAGAAACAATTTGAATGAATAGTTGTGTGTTGAAGGTTGGTGAACAATTTAACGAGGGAGGGGTATTACATCTGATGTCGACGGTTGGGGTTTTGACTCTCCAAGGTAGCATGCCAGCTGTCGAAGCGTTGATCTGATGGGAGGAAAGGTAGGACAGAGAGAATGCCAATGCGCGCACCAAGTTCACCAAGACGTTGACACACGGATGTTGCGAAATTGGAAGTATGTACGCTACACTACTACGGATGACAACAATTTATACAGTGAATACTACACTCCTAACAGCCATATGCAACTCCCACAGCAGCGCATTGTGCTCACCTGCACTCCTCAGCATCCGTGGCCAGTTCCTCCCTCTCCTTCCTTGCATTCAATCTGAACTCTGCCAACACAGTCATCAGCCCGCCCTCCCCTGCCCCCTTCCCTTTCCACTGCCTCTCCACCTCACCCTTGCTATCGTGCCCCTTCCCCTCTCCCTCCTCCCTCTCCTTCCCCTCTTCTTCCTCCTCCTCCTGCTCCCCCTCCCCCTCCTTCAGCCCTGCCGCTTCTCTCTCCTGCTGCAGAAGCCGCACCTCCTCATCCACCAATCGCAGGCCAGTGTCCAGTGCTGACGTGGCATCCGCCACGTCAGCCTGGGACATCCTAACGGCCTCCCCTACTGCTGCCAGATCTACTGTCAGCTTCCCTCTCCTCCCTTCTCCCCCCTCTCCTCTCTTGTTTCTGACTGAACTTCCCAAAAGGCTGCTCCCCACTTCCCCTGCTTCCTCCTCTCCCCTCCTCTCCATTCCCCTCGTTATAATCACAACCACGTCGAGAAGCGTTGTCGCACGGGCGATCAGGGGAGGAGGATGAGACGGTTGGGATGGGTGGGAAGGGAAAGGGGAGGCTGCGGGTGTGGTGGCAGCGAGGGTTGAGGATGTGGGGAACGGGGAGGAGGGACGAGAGGAGGAGGAGGAAGAGGAGGAAAACGGGGAAGGGGAGGAGGACGACAAGGAGGAGGAGGAGGTGGAAGAGGAGGAGGAGGGGGCAGTGGCGCGTATGACAGGGAAGGACTGTGTGCGCGAGAATCGAGAGCCAGGAGGAGGCAGAATCTGGGAGGGGTTTAACTTTTGAGTCGACTCAGAAGGCACCTGGGCGGCGGTCAACAGTGTGTTGAGGCCCTTGGTGCGGTGGGACGGAGGAGTGACTCGCACTTCTGACAGGCGAGCAAGGGAGTCAAGAGAGAATCCGCGGGCCGAACCTGGGATTTAGGGGGGAAGGAGGCGGGGGAGAGAAGGGTGGGAAGGGGGTGAGAGAGTGACGTATGTGGGGGTTTTTTAACGGGAGCTTATTTTCTCTTTCCCTGCCTGCCATTCTCATCCTGGCCACTTAACCCCCAATGCTTCCCATAATAGACCTAGGATTCCCATCTCAGCCCTCTCCAATCCCTCTCAAACCTCTTCACCGCGACTCAACCCTCTTCATCACAACTCACCCCTCACGCTGCCTCGGTTGAGCTCGTTCCCCACTTCAAGCGCCGCTGCCAGCGCTGCCCGGAGAACCTTGCTGCTGCGGATCGCGCGGGCAGCAGAACAGAAAACTTTTATGACTGCCCGGGCATCGTTGACTATGGTGTGGAAATGCCGCACAAACATTAGCGCCTCGATTTTCCTCCTCATTCTCGGAATCAGAGATATAGACCAGAGGAAACGCTCAGGAGCACACATGGCACCTGAAGCAGCACCTGAGACTGCTCTGAACCTCGCCGCCTCCTCCTCTGTTGGAATCACCTGAAGCAGCAGGCCCAGGCGGTCAGGTGGCAGCACGTGCTTGGGATCTCCTGCCAGGATCAAATCCCGGATTTGATTCTCGGGCATGCGGAATTGCGTCAGCATAATGGCGACATTGTTAGCGCGAGCCAAACCAACAACTTGTAACTCATCCTTCCCTAATCCTTTCCTCCCCCCCATGCCTCCCCCTTCCCCTTGCAACCCTCCTCCTGCCTTCGACTTCCCCCCTGGCTTTGTTGCTTTCACCTGAAAAAGCACCCGGATGGCTCGTCTCATGTCATCTGGTAGTGTCACCTTCGATACAAGCACACTATTCCCCTTGCTTCCCCCATCACCCCTTGTCTCTTCTCTCTCCTTCTTAACCGCACCCTCTCTCTCTATCTCCTCCCATACTGTCCCCTTCACATTAGTCACTTTGGACCAGTGTAAAGGGCGGGCAGGGGGAAAAAGGTCCCCTTCCCCGTCCGCCCTTTGCCCCTCCCCTTCCCCCTGCTGTTCCCCCATCCCAGGCGCAGCCAGTTTGCCTGAGGCTAGGCGGATAGGGGGAGGGGGAGGGGGGGGACGGCCGGAGGGTGGGGGAGGGGGAGGCGGAGGGGGGGTTGGGGGAGGAGGGTAACCTTGGGTAGGTTGAACGGGTATGGTTTTGGGAGGGGGGGAGGAGGGAGGAGGAGGACGTGCCTCCGCTGCTGCTCCTGCTGCTGCTCTAGACGATGATGATAGTGTTGCTGGTGTTGAAGATGACAAAGAGAACGGTTCAGAAGCAAGTGGTTCTGTTCCTCTTGTCGTGTGGCCGGCAGGACAAGTAGCACTTGCTCTCAAGTGATCCCCTTTTGCTCCACCTGCCCCTGCTCTCCACTCTCCTCCTGCTTCTCTCCCCTCCATCACTTCCCTCACATCCCCACCCCCCATGCCCTTCCCGTCCCCCATGTCTTCTCCCCCCCCTCCCATCACATCCCCACCCCCCCTGCTCTTCTCCTTTCCACCTATGGCGCTCACAAAGGCTCTCCCATTTCCCATGCTTTGCCTCTCTTCCCCCATCCCCACTGCGCCACCCACACTCCCCTCCCCACTTATCCCCTCAGCATCCCCTGTGCTCCCCTCCCCCACAGCTCCACCCCTCCTCCTGTGCCTCTCCTCCCCATGCTCAAAGCCCACACCCTCCACCTGAACACCCTTACCCTCCATGCCATGCCTTTCCCCCGCCTTTGAACCCCCAAGCCCCCTTCCATGCCGTTCGCCCCCCTTCAGGGCCGCACCCCCCATGCTGTGCCGTGAGCCTGTGGAGAGGGACATGCGAATGAGCAGATCAGCTAGCGAGTCGAGCTCCTGAGAGGGGGGTTCTGCAGCAGGAGTTGTGTGAGTGGACTCAAACGGTCGATTCACGAGGGAGGGCCGGCCGCCAGGGAGTGGGAATGTGGCAGGAGAAGGAGTGGAGGAGAAATGAGGAGCAGAGGGGGAATGGTATGGGCTGAAATCTTCGGGAAGGGATGGAAGTTGGGGAAGGGGTGAGTGGGGGGAGGGAGGCATGTGGGGCGTTGTGGGAGTGGGAGGGAGGTCGTATTGAGAGGACGGCACTTCAGGCGACATGAACGCCGTTCCGGGCGGCATGGGCGGCACAGACAGCATGCCCGGGTGGCTTGCTTGTCCTGTGTGGCGCAGGAGAGGGTGTGCCTGCACCTCTGTCACCAAACTGCGAGCCAGACTCCTCCTCTCATCCCCCACCTCATCCCTCCTGTCCCTCCCATCTACTGCTTCCATTGCGAGAGAAATTCGAGAAATCTCCGGTTTCAAACGTTCCTGTACTTGCTGATTCAGTGTGAAAGTGCTGCTACCCCTTTCCTTCACTCCTTCCCCTCCCGTCCACTCACTCCTCTCTGCCTCTGCTCTCCCCAGCCTCGTCTCTTCCCTCCCTTGGGCCATCCGCTGCTTCCTGGAAGCTTCCATGAAGTCGTCCCGGTACGCCGCCAGCAGCTGCTGCCACGTCAGCATCGTGCCAGCTGGCGTGCCGTCGGAGTGGGCGTCGGCCAATGGCGCGTCGCCACGTGGCCGCGGCATCTCTATCAGCACATCAATGAAAAAGTCTGCAGGCACTTGGATGTCTCCCCCGTACGCACAGTCGAGCTGGTGTGTGGTGGGGGGGAAGGGAAGAGAGATGATGTTTACTCAGATGTAATATTGTGAAGGGTTCTGCAGGCGGGTGAGGCCGAGGCGTCGGAATGCCGGGTGGAAGGCAAAGACAAACACACAAGAGTGTCAGGAGTCCTCAATTCAGGTGATTCAGGACGAAGGGAGGTGATCCAGGTGTTACCTCGTGGCGGGCTATTCAGGGGTTATCTCGTGAGAAGTTATTCAGGTGAGGCCAATGCTCTAGGGGAAGAGGCGGGCAACTCTGGGAAGGTGTTATCTGGTGGAGCTGCATTCAAGTGTTACCTCGTGCAGGGTTATTCTGGTGAGGCCGATGCGTAGGAAGGCTGAATGGAACGCAAAGACAAACACGGGTTCGCTCTCGTCCCTGCTGCTGTTGCCTGGGAGAAGGAGGGGGTTAGGGGATGGGGGCGTTGAGAGAGAAACGACCTGAGGTGAAGTTGAATCGACTCAGAGAAACACACGCAAACACAGGATTGCTTTCGACCCTGCTGGTGCTTCTTTGGTCGACTAATAAAACAATCGCCCATGCAAACACAGGAATGCTCTGGGCCCTGCTGCAGATTCCTGACAGGTAGGAATACAAGACATCTCAAACCCCATCATTTCAGAATGCTACCTAGCGATTCAGCTCCTCCACCCGTGGGGATTACCTGTCCACTTGTGTACAGCAAAGGCACATTCACCTTGCAAAGCAAATGACATTTGCAGGTAGTATTAGCCTAGATGCCACCTGTCTCGGTTCTCCCTCCTTAGGTGCTACCTGTCAGAAAAGAAAATACCTGCCCAAATGCTACATCCCGCGATGCTACATCCCCAAAAGCTACCTCCCCACCCCACCCCACACGTCGCCTGTCCAGAGATGCACGGCAAATGCACAGTCGCCCCACACACCATTTTGAGACGTCTCAAAACATGATGCCCATGCAACCTCCCCCAGTACTACCTTCCCCCCAAATGCTACCTGTCCAGTGGTGCACGGCAAAGGCACAGTCGCCCCACACACCATTTTAAGACGTCTCAAAACATGATGCCCATGCAACCTCCCCCGGTACTACCTCCCCCCCAAATGCTACCTGTCCAGTGGTGCACGGCAAAGGCACAGTCGCCCCACACACCATTCTGAGGCATCTCAAAACCCAGATGCTACCTAGACCTGTCCAGATGTCACCTGTCCATTGGTGCACAGCGAAGGCACAGTCGCCCCACACAGGGGCGTTGACCTCGAAGGGCACCATCCAGGCTGAGCCCGTAGGGAAGGAGGGCGGCACCTGGTGGTATGCGGGCAGGATGAGGGGGAACGGGGGAGTGGATGAGATTGGGGGGAACAGCAGAGGGGCAATAAGGTTCACGCAGGGGCGTTGACCTCGAAGGGCACCATCCAGGCTGAGCCCGTGGGGAAGGAGGGCGGCACCTGGTGGTACGCGGGTGGGGAGGGTGGGGAGTGGGGAAGGGGGGAATGGGGCGATGGGGAAGGGGGGCAGGCATAGCCAGTCGCCCCACACAGGGGCGTTGACCTCAAAGGGCGCCATCCAGGCTGACCCCGTGGGGAAGGAAGGAGGAACCTGGAGATTGGGGGTGATGGGGAACGGGGGCAAAGGTACAGGGGCGTTGACCTCGAAGGGCACCATCCAGGCTGAGCCAGTAGGGAAGGAGGGCGGCACCTGGTGGTTTGCAGGGGGGATGCGGGGAATGGGGAAAGGGGGAATGGGGGAGGGTGGATTGAAGAAGGGGGCAAGGCACAGTCGCCCCACACAGGGGAGTTGACCTCGAAGGGAACCATCCACGCTGAACCAGTAGGGAAGGAGGGCGGCACCTGGAGGTACGTGCGTGAGAGAGGGGGGAATGGGAAAGGGGGAATTGGGATGGGGGGAATGGGGAAGAGGGGAAAGCACAGTCAGTCCCCCCACACAGGGCGCTGACCTCAAAGGAAACCATCCAGGCTGACCCTTTCCCCATCTGCCCCCTTGTTTCCCCATCTGCCCCCTTGTTTTCCTATCTACCCCTTTGTTTCCCCATCTGCCCCCTTGTTTCCCCATCTGCCCCCTTGTTTTCCCATCTACCCCTTTGTTTCCCCATCTGCCCCCTTGTTTTCCCATCTACCCCTTTGTTTCCCCATCTGCCCCCTTGTTTTCCCATCTACCCCTTTGTTTCCCCATCTGCCCCCTTGTTTTCCCATCTACCCCTTTGTTTCCCCATCTGCCCCCTTGTTTCCCCATCTGCCCCCTTGTTTTCCCATCTGCCCCCTTGTTTCCCCATCTGCCCCCTTGTTTCCCCATCTACCCCATCCCTTATTCTCCCAACATCTCACCTCCCCAGGCAAGACACTGCTGCTCACTTCTGCTCCCCTCCGAAACACCTGCCCACAGCCAAGCGGAAACACCAGACGGGATAGCAGCACACAGCATGGGTTGTCAACGGGTTATCAGACGACCATTAAGAAACCTTTAAATCACCCCCAGGAAAAACACTGCTCCTCACTCCCTCTCCCTCCCCTCCAAAACACCTGCTCACAGTCATGAGTTCACACAGCATGCATGTTACATGTATGTGCATGTGAACGGCTTGCATGTTACATGTATGTGCATGTGAACGGCTTGCATGTTACATGTATGTGCATGTGAACGGCTTGCATGTTACATGTATGTGCATGTGAACGGCTTGCATGTTACATGTATGTGCATGTGAACGGCTTGCATGTTACATGTATGTGCATGTGAACGGCTTGCATGTTACATGTATGTGCATGTGAACGGCTTGCATGTTACATGTATGTGCATGTGAACGGCTTGCATGTTACATGTATGTGCATGTGAACGGCTTGCATGTTACATGTATGTGCATGTGAACGGCTTGCATGTTACATGTATGTGCATGTGAACGGCTTGCATGTTACATGTATGTGCATGTGAACGGCTTGCATGTTACATGTATGTGCATGTGAACGGCTTGCATGTTACATGTATGTGCATGTGAACGGCTTGCATGTTACATGTATGTGCATGTGAACGGCTTGCATGTTACATGTATGTGCATGTGAACGGCTTGCATGTTACATGTATGTGCATGTGAACGGCTTGCATGTTACATGTATGTGCATGTGAACGGCTTGCATGTTACATGTATGTGCATGTGAACGGCTTGCATGTTACATTTATGTGCATGTGAAAGGCTTGCATGTTACATGTATGTGCATGTGAACGGCTTGCATGTTACATGTATGTGCATGTGAACGGCTTGCATGTTACATGTATGTGCATGTGAACGGCTTGCATGTTACATGTATGTGCATGTGAACGGCTTGCATGTTACATGTATGTGCATGTGAACGGCTTGCATGTTGCATGTATGTGCATGTGAACGGCTTGCATGTTACATGTATGTGCATGTGAACGGCTTGCTCGGCTCGGCACAAGGATGTGACGCTACTTCAAGCATGCATGCATCACTGCGCATGCATGAAAAGAGCGGAGTGCACACACTCTCCCCGTCACTACACACTCCGCTCGCACTCCACACCCTTCACACTCCACACTCTCCCCATCACTCCATCCACAATCTCCCCATTACAGACAACCGATGCCGACCAACCTTAAGATACGGCCGAAAGACGCCAGCCCCATCGATGGACGGGCATGCACTGAGAATGAGCTTTCGAAGAATCGGGGCGGCGGGCGGCAGGGAGGCGAGTGATGGCTGGCAGGAGGAGGAAAAGGGGAGAGAGAGGGGGAAAAGGGGGAGAGAGGGGGGAAGCGGGGTGGGATGGGGAAAGTGATTGTTGAGTGGGCTGCGCAGGAGAAAAAAAGGGGGTGGTGAGGAGAGGAAGACGAAAGGGGGGAAGGGAAGACTATGGGGTTGGGTGAAATGGAGGACGACGGTTGGGGAATGGCCGGGGGCAGGAGTGGTTGGGCGTAAGGGAAGAGGCCTGCAGTGCAGGAACGATGCTTCTTGGTCATGCTGCCCCAACGTGGGTCAGCACAACACCCTGAGCACCCAGCAATACATCCATAGCACCGCACAGCACCCAGAAATACATCCATAGCACCGCACAGCACCCAGAAATACATCCATAGCACCGCACAGCACCCAGAAATACATCCATAGCACCGTACAGCACCCACCTCATCCCCTCGCCCTGCCTTCACAAACTCATCCACGTAGGTGCAGTAGCGTTGCTGCCCCATGCTACCTTTCTTTCCTTTGCCAGTGCAGCACTCACACCCGCCCATACACACACAGCCACACAGCACCGCACTGTACTGCACACAGCCACACACCACTGTACAGCACCGCATATCACCCACCTCATCCCCTCGCCCTGCCTTCACAAACTCGTCCACATAGGTGCAGTACCGCTGCTGCCCCATGCTGCCCCTCTGCCCTCCCCCCACCACCTCCCCCCACTCCTCCCCTCTCTGCTGCTCCACCGCCCCATTCCCCCCAAGCTCCCCCTGTTCCCCATGCTCCCCCTTCCCCCCCTTTAGCTCTTCGAGGGGGAGGGGGTGCCACGTGGTCAATTCTGGTTGGCCGAGGGGTTGCGGGAGAGAGGCAAGGGCCTGCCACGCACTGGGAAACTCTGCACTGGTTGGGGGAGGATTAAGGGGGGGGAATGGAGGGAAGGGGGAGGAGGGGAAGTGGGGAGAGGGGGAGGGGGGGGGGGATTGGGACAGGGAGGGTGGGAGGATGAGGAGGAGAGGAAAGCAAGGGCCTTCCACGCACTGGAGACTCTGCATCTTTTGAGGCACCTCAGAACTGGAAACTCTGCGCTGATTGGGGGGGATTGGGGGGGGAGAGTGGTGGAAGGGATAACGAATTGGGGAGGGGGACGAGGGAGGACGGAGGAGGATGGGAGAGGATGGGGAGGATGAGGGAGTATGGGGGAGGATGGGGGAGGAGAAGGGGAGGGAAAAGGGCAAGGATGGGGGAACATAAGAGACGGCAGCTGTGGAGGGAAATGGGAAAGAGGGGGACGACGGGGGGCCGTGGGTGGTTGGGGTGGGGGCGGGTGAAGGGAACAGGGGACTTGGAACCATCGTCAGGAGTATTAGCATTGCAAGAGGGGGATGAGCGGAGAGAGGAGAGAGGAGCGAGGAGTGAGGAGCGAGGAGTGAGGAGCGATGGGAGAGAGGAGCGTATAGGGAGGATACAACAACGGATCGGAGAGGGGGAGAGAGTAAGGCGAGGGCATCTGTGTGTGAGGCAGCACCTCGTTACAGTGTCACACCTCGTTACGGTGTCACACCTCGTTACGGTGTCACACCTCGTTACGGTGTCACACCTCGTTACGGTGTCACACCTCGTTACGGTGTCACACCTCGTTACGGTGTCACACCTCGTTACGGTGTCACACCTCGTTACGGTGTCACACCTCGTTACGGTGTCACACCTCGTTACGGTGTCACACCTCGTTACGGTGTCACACCTCGTTACGGTGTCACACCTCGTTACGGTGTCACACCTCGTTACGGTGTCACACCTCGTTTACGGTGTCACACCTCGTTACGGTGTCACACCTCGTTACGTCCTCGTTACGGTGTCACACCTCGTTACGGTGTCACACCTCGTTACGGTGTCACACCTCGTTACGGTGTCACACCTCGTTACGGTGTCACACCTCGTTACGGTGTCACACCTCGTTACGGTGTCACACCTCGTTACGGTGTCACACCTCGTTACGGTGTCACACCTCGTTACGGTGTCACACCTCGTTACGGTGTCACACCTCGTTACGGTGTCACACCTCGTTACGGTGTCACACCTCGTTACGGTGTCACACCTCGTTACGGTGTCACACCTCGTTACGGTGTCACACCTCGTTACGGTGTCACACCTCGTTACGGTGTCACACCTCGTTACGGTGTCACACCTCGTTACGGTGTCACACCTCGTTACGGTGTCACACCTCGTTACGGTGTCACACCTCGTTACGGTGTCACACCTCGTTACGGTGTCACACCTCGTTACGGTGTCACACCTCGTTACGGTGTCACACCTCGTTACGGTGTCACACCTCGTTACGGTGTGGTGTCACACCTCGTTACGGTGTCACACCTCGTTACGGTGTCACACCTCGTTACGGTGTCACACCTCGTTACGGTGTCACACCTCGTTACGGTGTCACACCTCGTTACGGTGTCACACCTCGTTACGGTGTCACACCTCGTTACGGTGTCACACCTCGTTACGGTGTCACACCTCGTTACGGTGTCACACCTCGTTACGGTGTCACACCTCGTTACAGTGTCACACCTCGTTACAGTGTCACACCTCGTTACAGTGTCACACCTCGTTACAGTGTCACACCTCGTTACAGTGTCACACCTCGTTACAGTGTCACACCTCGTTACAGTGTCACACCTCGTTACAGTGTCACACCTCGTTACAGTGTCACACCTCGTTACAGTGTCACACCTCGTTACAGTGTCACACCTCGTTACAGTGTCACACCTCGTTACAGTGTCACACCTCGTTACAGTGTCACACCTCGTTACAGTGTCACACCTCGTTACAGTGTCACACCTCGTTACAGTGTCACACCTCGTTACAGTGTCACACCTCGTTACAGTGTCACACCTCGTTACAGTGTCACACCTCGTTACAGTGTCACACCTCGTTACAGTGTCACACCTCGTTACAGTGTCACACCTCGTTACAGTGTCACACCTCGTTACAGTGTCACACCTCGTTACAGTGTCACACCTCGTTACAGTGTCACACCTCGTTACAGTGTCACACCTCGTTACAGTGTCACACCTCGTTACAGTGTCACACCTCGTTACAGTGTCACACCTCGTTACAGTGTCACACCTCGTTACAGTGTCACACCTCGTTACAGTGTCACACCTCGTTACAGGTGTCACACCTCGTTACAGTGTCACACCTCGTTACAGTGTCACACCTCGTTACAGTGTCACACCTCGTTACAGTGTCACACCTCGTTACAGTGTCACACCTCGTTACAGTGTCACACCTCGTTACGGTGTCACACCTCGTTACGGTGTCACCTCGTTACGGTGTCACACCTCGTTACGGTGTCACACCTCGTTACGGTGTCACACCTCGTTACGGTGTCACACCTCGTTACGGTGTCACACCTCGTTACGGTGTCACACCTCGTTACAGTGTCACACCTCGTTACAGTGTCACACCTCGTTACAGTGTCACACCTCGTTACAGTGTCACACCTCGTTACAGTGTCACACCTCGTTACAGTGTCACACCTCGTTACAGTGTCACACCTCGTTACAGTGTCACACCTCGTTACAGTGTCACACCTCGTTACAGTGTCACACCTCGTTACAGTGTCACACCTCGTTACAGTGTCACACCTCGTTACGGTGTCACACCTCGTTACGGTGTCACACCTCGTTACAGTGTCACACCTCGTTACAGTGTCACACCTCGTTACAGTGTCACACCTCGTTACGGTGTCACACCTCGTTACGGTGTCACACCTCGTTACAGTGTCACACCTCGTTACAGTGTCACACCTCGTTACAGTGTCACACCTCGTTACGGTGTCACACCTCGTTACAGTGTCACACCTCGTTACAGTGTCACACCTCGTTACAGTGTCACACCTCGTTACGGTGTCACACCTCGTTACGGTGTCACACCTCGTTACAGTGTCACACCTCGTTACAGTGTCACACCTCGTTACAGTGTCACACCTCGTTACGGTGTCACACCTCGTTACAGTGTCACACCTCGCTACAGTGTCACACCTCGTTACAGTGTCACACCTCGTTACAGTGTCACACCTCGTTACAGTGTCACACCTCGTTACGGTGTCACACCTCGTTACGGTGTCACACCTCGTTACGGTGTCACACCTCGTTACGGTGTCACACCTCGTTACGGTGTCACACCTCGTTACGGTGTCACACCTCGTTACGGTGTCACACCTCGTTACGGTGTCACACCTCGTTACGGTGTCACACCTCGTTACGGTGTCACACCTCGTTACGGTGTCACACCTCGTTACGGTGTCACACCTCGTTACGGTGTCACACCTCGTTACGGTGTCACACCTCGTTACAGTGTCACACCTCGTTACAGTGTCACACCTCGTTACAGTGTCACACCTCGTTACAGTGTCACACCTCGTTACAGTGTCACACCTCGTTACAGTGTCACACCTCGTTACAGTGTCACACCTCGTTACAGTGTCACACCTCGTTACGGTGTCACACCTCGTTACGGTGTCACACCTCGTTACGGTGTCACACCTCGTTACGGTGTCACACCTCGTTACGGTGTCACACCTCGTTACGGTGTCACACCTCGTTACGGTGTCACACCTCGTTACGGTGTCACACCTCGTTACGGTGTCACACCTCGTTACGGTGTCACACCTCGTTACGGTGTCACACCTCGTTACGGTGTCACACCTCGTTACGGTGTCACACCTCGTTACGGTGTCACACCTCGTTACGGTGTCACACCTCGTTACGGTGTCACACCTCGTTACGGTGTCACACCTCGTTACAGTGTCACACCTCGTTACAGTGTCACACACCTCGTTACAGTGTCACACCTCGTTACAGTGTCACACCTCGTTACAGTGTCACACCTCGTTACAGTGTCACACCTCGTTACGTGTCACACCTCGTTACGGTGTCACACCTCGTTACGGTGTCACACCTCGTTACGGTGTCACACCTCGTTACGGTGTCACACCTCGTTACGGTGTCACACCTCGTTACGGTGTCACACCTCGTTACGGTGTCACACCTCGTTACGGTGTCACACCTCGTTACGGTGTCACACCTCGTTACGGTGTCACACCTCGTTACGGTGTCACACCTCGTTACGGTGTCACACCTCGTTACGGTGTCACACCTCGTTACGGTGTCACACCTCGTTACGGTGTCACACCTCGTTACGGTGTCACACCTCGTTACGGTGTCACACCTCGTTACGGTGTCACACCTCGTTACGGTGTCACACCTCGTTACGGTGTCACACCTCGTTACGGTGTCACACCTCGTTACGGTGTCACACCTCGTTACGGTGTCACACCTCGTTACGGTGTCACACCTCGTTACGGTGTCACACCTCGTTACGGTGTCACACCTCGTTACGGTGTCACACCTCGTTACGGTGTCACACCTCGTTACGGTGTCACACCTCGTTACGGTGTCACACCTCGTTACGGTGTCACACCTCGTTACGGTGTCACACCTCGTTACGGTGTCACACCTCGTTACGGTGTCACACCTCGTTACAGTGTCACACCTCGTTACAGTGTCACACCTCGTTACAGTGTCACACCTCGTTACAGTGTCACACCTCGTTACAGTGTCACACCTCGTTACAGTGTCACACCTCGTTACAGTGTCACACCTCGTTACGGTGTCACACCTCGTTACGGTGTCACACCTCGTTACGGTGTCACACCTCGTTACGGTGTCACACCTCGTTACAGGTGTCACACCTCGTTACAGTGTCACACCTCGTTACAGTGTCACACCTCGTTACAGTGTCACACCTCGTTACAGTGTCACACCTCGTTACAGTGTACAGTGTCACACCTCGTTACAGTGTCACACCTCGTTACAGTGTCACACCTCGTTACAGTGTCACACCTCGTTACAGTGTCACACCTCGTTACAGTGTCACACCTCGTTACAGTGTCACACCTCGTTACAGTGTCACACCTCGTTACGGTGTCACACCTCGTTACGGTGTCACACCTCGTTACGGTGTCACACCTCGTTACGGTGTCACACCTCGTTACGGTGTCACACCTCGTTACGGTGTCACACCTCGTTACGGTGTCACACCTCGTTACAGTGTCACACCTCGTTACAGTGTCACACCTCGTTACAGTGTCACACCTCGTTACAGTGTCACACCTCGTTACAGTGTCACACCTCGTTACAGTGTCACACCTCGTTACAGTGTCACACCTCGTTACAGTGTCACACCTCGTTACAGTGTCACACCTCGTTACAGTGTCACACCTCGTTACAGTGTCACACCTCGTTACAGTGTCACACCTCGTTACAGTGTCACACCTCGTTACGGTGTCACACCTCGTTACGGTGTCACACCTCGTTACGGTGTCACACCTCGTTACGGTGTCACACCTCGTTACGGTGTCACACCTCGTTACGGTGTCACACCTCGTTACGGTGTCACACCTCGTTACGGTGTCACACCTCGTTACGGTGTCACACCTCGTTACGGTGTCACACCTCGTTACGGTGTCACACCTCGTTACGGTGTCACACCTCGTTACGGTGTCACACCTCGTTACGGTGTCACACCTCGTTACGGTGTCACACCTCGTTACGGTGTCACACCTCGTTACGGTGTCACACCTCGTTACAGTGTCACACCTCGTTACAGTGTCACACCTCGTTACAGTGTCACACCTCGTTACAGTGTCACACCTCGTTACAGTGTCACACCTCGTTACAGTGTCACACCTCGTTACAGTGTCACACCTCGTTACAGTGTCACACCTCGTTACAGTGTCACACCTCGTTACAGTGTCACACCTCGTTACAGTGTCACACCTCGTTACAGTGTCACACCTCGTTACAGGTGTCACACCTCGTTACGGTGTCACACCTCGTTACAGTGTCACACCTCGTTACAGTGTCACACCTCGTTACAGTGTCACACCTCGTTACAGTGTCACACCTCGTTACAGTGTCACACCTCGTTACAGTGTCACACCTCGTTACGGTGTCACACCTCGTTACGGTGTCACACCTCGTTACGGTGTCACACCTCGTTACGGTGTCACACCTCGTTACGGTGTCACACCTCGTTACGGTGTCACACCTCGTTACGGTGTCACACCTCGTTACGGTGTCACACCTCGTTACGGTGTCACACCTCGTTACGGTGTCACACCTCGTTACAGTGTCACACCTCGTTACAGTGTCACACCTCGTTACAGTGTCACACCTCGTTACAGTGTCACACCTCGTTACAGTGTCACACCTCGTTACAGTGTCACACCTCGTTACAGTGTCACACCTCGTTACAGTGTCACACCTCGTTACAGTGTCACACCTCGTTACAGTGTCACACCTCGTTACAGTGTCACACCTCGTTACAGTGTCACACCTCGTTACGGTGTCACACCTCGTTACGGTGTCACACCTCGTTACAGTGTCACACCTCGTTACAGTGTCACACCTCGTTACAGTGTCACACCTCGTTACAGTGTCACACCTCGTTACGGTGTCACACCTCGTTACGGTGTCACACCTCGTTACAGTGTCACACCTCGTTACAGTGTCACACCTCGTTACAGTGTCACACCTCGTTACGGTGTCACACCTCGTTACGGTGTCACACCTCGTTACGGTGTCACACCTCGTTACAGTGTCACACCTCGTTACAGTGTCACACCTCGTTACAGTGTCACACCTCGTTACGGTGTCACACCTCGTTACAGTGTCACACCTCGTTACAGTGTCACACCTCGTTACAGTGTCACACCTCGTTACAGTGTCACACCTCGTTACAGTGTCACACCTCGTTACGGTGTCACACCTCGTTACGATGTGTCACACCTCGTTACGGTGTCACACCTCGTTACGGTGTCACACCTCGTTACGGTGTCACACCTCGTTACGGTGTCACACCTCGTTACGGTGTCACACCTCGTTACGGTGTCACACCTCGTTACGGTGTCACACCTCGTTACGGTGTCACACCTCGTTACGGTGTCACCCCTCGTTACGGTGTCACACCTCGTTACGGTGTCACACCTCGTTACGGTGTCACACCTCGTTACAGTGTCACACCTCGTTACAGTGTCACACCTCGTTACAGTGTCACACCTCGTTACAGTGTCACACCTCGTTACAGTGTCACACCTCGTTACAGTGTCACACCTCGTTACAGTGTCACACCTCGTTACAGTGTCACACCTCGTTACGGTGTCACACCTCGTTACGGTGTCACACCTCGTTACGGTGTCACACCTCGTTACGGTGTCACACCTCGTTACGGTGTCACACCTCGTTACGCTGTCACACCTCGTTACGGTGTCACACCTCGTTACGGTGTCACACCTCGTTACGGTGTCACACCTCGTTACGGTGTCACACCTCGTTACGGTGTCACACCTCGTTACGGTGTCACACCTCGTTACGGTGTCACACCTCGTTACGGTGTCACACCTCGTTACGGTGTCACACCTCGTTACGGTGTCACACCTCGTTACGGTGTCACCCCTCGTTACGGTGTCACCCCTCGTTACGGTGTCACACCTCGTTACGGTGTCACACCTCGTTACGGTGTCACACCTCGTTACAGTGTCACACCTCGTTACAGTGTCACACCTCGTTACAGTGTCACACCTCGTTACAGTGTCACACCTCGTTACAGTGTCACACCTCGTTACAGTGTCACACCTCGTTACAGTGTCACACCTCGTTACAGTGTCACACCTCGTTACAGTGTCACACCTCGTTACAGTGTCACACCTCGTTACAGTGTCACACCTCGTTACAGTGTCACACCTCGTTACAGTGTCACACCTCGTTACAGTGTCACACCTCGTTACAGTGTCACACCTCGTTACGGTGTCACACCTCGTTACGGTGTCACACCTCGTTACGGTGTCACACCTCGTTACGGTGTCACACCTCGTTACAGTGTCACACCTCGTTACAGTGTCACACCTCGTTACAGTGTCACACCTCGTTACAGTGTCACACCTCGTTACAGTGTCACACCTCGTTACAGTGTCACACCTCGTTACAGTGTCACACCTCGTTACAGTGTCACACCTCGTTACAGTGTCACACCTCGTTACAGTGTCACACCTCGTTACAGTGTCACACCTCGTTACAGTGTCACACCTCGTTACAGTGTCACACCTCGTTACAGTGTCACACCTCGTTACGGTGTCACACCTCGTTACGGTGTCACACCTCGTTACGGTGTCACACCTCGTTACGGTGTCACACCTCGTTACGGTGTCACACGTCGTTACCGGTGTCACACCTCGTTACGGTGTCACACCTCGTTACGGTGTCACACCTCGTTACAGTGTCACACCTCGTTACAGTGTCACACCTCGTTACAGTGTCACACCTCGTTACAGTGTCACACCTCGTTACAGTGTCACACCTCGTTACAGTGTCACACCTCGTTACAGTGTCACACCTCGTTACAGTGTCACACCTCGTTACAGTGTCACACCTCGTTACAGTGTCACACCTCGTTACAGTGTCACACCTCGTTACGGTGTCACACCTCGTTACGGTGTCACACCTCGTTACGGTGTCACACCTCGTTACGGTGTCACACCTCGTTACGGTGTCACACCTCGTTACGGTGTCACACCTCGTTACGGTGTCACACCTCGTTACGGTGTCACACCTCGTTACGGTGTCACACCTCGTTACGTTGTCACACCTCGTTACGGTGTCACACCTCGTTACGGTGTCACACCTCGTTACGGTGTCACACCTCGTTACGGTGTCACACCTCGTTACGGTGTCACACCTCGTTACGGTGTCACACCTCGTTACGGTGTCACACCTCGTTACGGTGTCACACCTCGTTACGGTGTCACACCTCGTTACGGTGTCACACCTCGTTACAGGTGTCACACCTCGTTACAGTGTCACACCTCGTTACAGTGTCACACCTCGTTACAGTGTCACACCTCGTTACAGTGTCACACCTCGTTACAGTGTCACACCTCGTTACAGTGTCACACCTCGTTACAGTGTCACACCTCGTTACAGTGTCACACCTCGTTACAGTGTCACACCTCGTTACAGTGTCACACCTCGTTACAGTGTCACACCTCGTTACAGTGTCACACCTCGTTACAGTGTCACACCTCGTTACAGTGTCACACCTCGTTACAGTGTCACACCTCGTTACAGTGTCACACCTCGTTACAGTGTCACACCTCGTTACAGTGTCACACCTCGTTACAGTGTCACACCTCGTTACAGTGTCACACCTCGTTACAGTGTCACACCTCGTTACAGTGTCACACCTCGTTACAGTGTCCACACCTCGTTACAGTGTCACACCTCGTTACAGTGTCACACCTCGTTACAGTGTCACACCTCGTTACAGTGTCACACCTCGTTACGGTGTCACACCTCGTTACAGTGTCACACCTCGTTACGGTGTCACACCTCGTTACAGTGTCACACCTCGTTACAGTGTCACACCTCGTTACAGTGTCACACCTCGTTACAGTGTCACACCTCGTTACAGTGTCACACCTCGTTACAGTGTCACACCTCGTTACAGTGTCACACCTCGTTACAGTGTCACACCTCGTTACAGTGTCACACCTCGTTACAGTGTCACACCTCGTTACAGTGTCACACCTCGTTACAGTGTCACACCTCGTTACAGTGTCACACCTCGTTACAGTGTCACACCTCGTTACAGTGTCACACCTCGTTACAGTGTCACACCTCGTTACAGTGTCACACCTCGTTACGGTGTCACACCTCGTTACAGTGTCACACCTCGTTACGGTGTCACACCTCGTTACAGTGTCACACCTCGTTACAGTGTCACACCTCGTTACAGTGTCACACCTCGTTACAGTGTCACACCTCGTTACAGTGTCACACCTCGTTACAGTGTCACACCTCGTTACAGTGTCACACCTCGTTACAGTGTCACACCTCGTTACAGTGTCACACCTCGTTACAGTGTCACACCTCGTTACAGTGTCACACCTCGTTACAGTGTCACACCTCGTTACAGTGTCACACCTCGTTACAGTGTCACACCTCGTTACAGTGTCACACCTCGTTACAGTGTCACACCTCGTTACAGTGTCACACCTCGTTACAGTGTCACACCTCGTTACAGTGTCACACCTCGTTACAGTGTCACACCTCGTTACAGTGTCACACCTCGTTACAGTGTCACACCTCGTTACAGTGTCACACCTCGTTACAGTGTCACACCTCGTTACAGTGTCACACCTCGTTACAGTGTCACACCTCGTTACGGTGTCACACCTCGTTACAGTGTCACACCTCGTTACAGTGTCACACCTCGTTACAGTGTCACACCTCGTTACAGTGTCACACCTCGTTACAGTGTCACACCTCGTTACAGTGTCACACCTCGTTACAGTGTCACACCTCGTTACAGTGTCACACCTCGTTACGGTGTCACACCTCGTTACAGTGTCACACCTCGTTACGGTGTCACACCTCGTTACGGTGTCACACCTCGTTACGGTGTCACACCTCGTTACGGTGTCACACCTCGTTACGGTGTCACACCTCGTTACAGTGTCACACCTCGTTACAGTGTCACACCTCGTTACAGTGTCACACCTCGTTACAGTGTCACACCTCGTTACAGTGTCACACCTCGTTACAGTGTCACACCTCGTTACAGTGTCACACCTCGTTACAGTGTCACACCTCGTTACAGTGTCACACCTCGTTACAGTGTCACACCTCGTTACAGTGTCACACCTCGTTACAGTGTCACACCTCGTTACAGTGTCACACCTCGTTACAGTGTCACACCTCGTTACAGTGTCACACCTCGTTACAGTGTCACACCTCGTTACAGTGTCACACCTCGTTACAGTGTCACACCTCGTTACAGTGTCACACCTCGTTACAGTGTCACACCTCGTTACAGTGTCACACCTCGTTACAGTGTCACACCTCGTTACAGTGTCACACCTCGTTACAGTGTCACACCTCGTTACAGTGTCACACCTCGTTACAGTGTCACACCTCGTTACAGTGTCACACCTCGTTACGGTGTCACACCTCGTTACAGTGTCACACCTCGTTACGGTGTCACACCTCGTTACGGTGTCACACCTCGTTACGGTGTCACACCTCGTTACGGTGTCACACCTCGTTACGGTGTCACACCTCGTTACAGTGTCACACCTCGTTACAGTGTCACACCTCGTTACAGTGTCACACCTCGTTACAGTGTCACACCTCGTTACAGTGTCACACCTCGTTACAGTGTCACACCTCGTTACAGTGTCACACCTCGTTACAGTGTCACACCTCGTTACAGTGTCACACCTCGTTACAGTGTCACACCTCGTTACAGTGTCACACCTCGTTACAGTGTCACACCTCGTTACAGTGTCACACCTCGTTACAGTGTCACACCTCGTTACAGTGTCACACCTCGTTACAGTGTCACACCTCGTTACAGTGTCACACCTCGTTACAGTGTCACACCTCGTTACAGTGTCACACCTCGTTACAGTGTCACACCTCGTTACAGTGTCACACCTCGTTACAGTGTCACACCTCGTTACAGTGTCACACCTCGTTACAGTGTCACACCTCGTTACAGTGTCACACCTCGTTACAGTGTCACACCTCGTTACAGTGTCACACCTCGTTACAGTGTCACACCTCGTTACAGTGTCACACCTCGTTACAGTGTCACACCTACCCTCGTTACAGTGTCACACCTCGTTACAGTGTCACACCTCGTTACAGTGTCACACCTCGTTACAGTGTCACACCTCGTTACAGTGTCACACCTCGTTACAGTGTCACACCTCGTTACAGTGTCACACCTCGTTACAGTGTCACACCTCGTTACAGTGTCACACCTCGTTACAGTGTCACACCTCGTTACAGTGTCACACCTCGTTACGGTGTCACACCTCGTTACGGTGTCACACCTCGTTACGGTGTCACACCTCGTTACAGTGTCACACCTCGTTACAGTGTCACACCTCGTTACAGTGTCACACCTCGTTACAGTGTCACACCTCGTTACAGTGTCACACCTCGTTACAGTGTCACACCTCGTTACAGTGTCACACCTCGTTACAGTGTCACACCTCGTTACAGTGTCACACCTCGTTACAGTGTCACACCTCGTTACAGTGTCACACCTCGTTACAGTGTCACACCTCGTTACAGTGTCACACCTCGTTACAGTGTCACACCTCGTTACAGTGTCACACCTCGTTACAGTGTCACACCTCGTTACAGTGTCACACCTCGTTACGGTGTCACACCTCGTTACGGTGTCACACCTCGTTACAGTGTCACACCTCGTTACAGTGTCACACCTCGTTACAGTGTCACACCTCGTTACAGTGTCACACCTCGTTACAGTGTCACACCTCGTTACAGTGTCACACCTCGTTACAGTGTCACACCTCGTTACAGTGTCACACCTCGTTACAGTGTCACACCTCGTTACAGTGTCACACCTCGTTACAGTGTCACACCTCGTTACAGTGTCACACCTCGTTACAGTGTCACACCTCGTTACAGTGTCACACCTCGTTACAGTGTCACACCTCGTTACAGTGTCACACCTCGTTACGGTGTCACACCTCGTTACAGTGTCACACCTCGTTACAGTGTCACACCTCGTTACAGTGTCACACCTCGTTACAGTGTCACACCTCGTTACAGTGTCACACCTCGTTACAGTGTCACACCTCGTTACAGTGTCACACCTCGTTACAGTGTCACACCTCGTTACAGTGTCACACCTCGTTACAGTGTCACACCTCGTTACGGTGTCACACCTCGTTACGGTGTCACACCTCGTTACAGTGTCACACCTCGTTACAGGTGTCACACCTCGTTACGGTGTCACACCTCGTTACAGTGTCACACCTCGTTACAGTGTCACACCTCGTTACAGTGTCACACCTCGTTACAGTGTCACACCTCGTTACAGTGTCACACCTCGTTACAGTGTCACACCTCGTTACAGTGTCACACCTCGTTACAGTGTCACACCTCGTTACAGTGTCACACCTCGTTACAGTGTCACACCTCGTTACAGTGTCACACCTCGTTACAGTGTCACACCTCGTTACAGTGTCACACCTCGTTACAGTGTCACACCTCGTTACAGTGTCACACCTCGTTACAGTGTCACACCTCGTTACAGTGTCACACCTCGTTACAGTGTCACACCTCGTTACAGTGTCACACCTCGTTACAGTGTCACACCTCGTTACAGTGTCACACCTCGTTACAGTGTCACCTCGTTACAGTGTCACACCTCGTACAGTGTCACAACCTCGTTACAGTGTCACACCTCGTTACAGTGTCACACCTCGTTACAGTGTCACACCTCGTTACAGTGTCACACCTCGTTACAGTGTCACACCTCGTTACAGTGTCACACCTCGTTACAGTGTCACACCTCGTTACAGTGTCACACCTCGTTACAGTGTCACACCTCGTTACAGTGTCACACCTCGTTACAGTGTCACACCTCGTTACAGTGTCACACCTCGTTACAGTGTCACACCTCGTTACAGTGTCACACCTCGTTACAGTGTCACACCTCGTTACAGTGTCACACCTCGTTACAGTGTCACACCTCGTTACAGTGTCACACCTCGTTACAGTGTCACACCTCGTTACAGTGTCACACCTCGTTACAGTGTCACACCTCGTTACAGTGTCACACCTCGTTACAGTGTCACACCTCGTTACAGTGTCACACCTCGTTACAGTGTCACACCTCGTTACAGTGTCACACCTCGTTACAGTGTCACACCTCGTTACAGTGTCACACCTCGTTACAGTGTCACACCTCGTTACAGTGTCACAACCTCGTTACAGTGTCACACCTCGTTACAGTGTCACACCTCGTTACAGTGTCACACCTCGTTACAGTGTCACACCTCGTTACAGTGTCACACCTCGTTACAGTGTCACACCTCGTTACAGTGTCACACCTCGTTACAGTGTCACACCTCGTTACAGGTGTCACACCTCGTTACAGTGTCACACCTCGTTACGGTGTCACCACCTCGTTACAGTGTCACACCCTCGTTACGGTGTCACACCTCGTTACGGTGTCACACCTCGTTACAGGTGTCACACCTCGTTACGGTGTCACACCTCGTTACGGTGTCACACCTCGTTACAGTGTCACACCTCGTTACAGTGTCACACCTCGTTACAGTGTCACACCTCGTTACAGTGTCACACCTCGTTACAGTGTCACACCTCGTTACAGTGTCACACCTCGTTACAGTGTCACACCTCGTTACAGTGTCACACCTCGTTACAGTGTCACACCTCGTTACAGTGTCACACCTCGTTACAGTGTCACACCTCGTTACAGTGTCACACCTCGTTACAGTGTCACACCTCGTTACAGTGTCACACCTCGTTACAGTGTCACACCTCGTTACAGTGTCACACCTCGTTACAGTGTCACACCTCGTTACAGTGTCACACCTCGTTACAGTGTCACACCTCGTTACAGTGTCACACCTCGTTACAGTGTCACACCTCGTTACAGTGTCACACCTCGTTACAGTGTCACACCTCGTTACAGTGTCACACCTCGTTACAGTGTCACACCTCGTTACAGTGTCACACCTCGTTACAGTGTCACACCTCGTTACAGTGTCACACCTCGTTACAGTGTCACACCTCGTTACAGTGTCACACCTCGTTACAGTGTCACACCTCGTTACAGTGTCACACCTCGTTACAGTGTCACACCTCGTTACAGTGTCACACCTCGTTACAGTGTCACACCTCGTTACAGTGTCACACCTCGTTACAGTGTCACACCTCGTTACAGTGTCACACCTCGTTACAGTGTCACACCTCGTTACAGTGTCACACCTCGTTACAGTGTCACACCTCGTTACAGTGTCACACCTCGTTACAGTGTCACACCTCGTTACAGTGTCACACCTCGTTACAGTGTCACACCTCGTTACAGTGTCACCACCTCGTTACAGTGTCACACCTCGTTACAGTGTCACACCTCGTTACAGTGTCACACCTCGTTACAGTGTCACACCTCGTTACAGTGTCACACCTCGTTACAGTGTCACACCTCGTTACAGTGTCACACCTCGTTACAGTGTCACACCTCGTTACAGTGTCACACCTCGTTACAGTGTCACACCTCGTTACAGTGTCACACCTCGTTACAGTGTCACACCTCGTTACAGTGTCACACCTCGTTACAGTGTCACACCTCGTTACAGTGTCCACACCTCGTTACAGTGTCACACCTCGTTACAGTGTCACACCTCGTTACAGTGTCACACCTCGTTACAGTGTCACACCTCGTTACAGTGTCACACCTCGTTACAGTGTCACACCTCGTTACAGTGTCACACCTCGTTACAGTGTCACACCTCGTTACAGTGTCACACCTCGTTACAGTGTCACACCTCGTTACAGTGTCACACCTCGTTACGGTGTCACACCTCGTTACGGTGTCACACCTCGTTACAGTGTCACACCTCGTTACAGTGTCACACCTCGTTACAGTGTCACACCTCGTTACAGTGTCACACCTCGTTACAGTGTCACACCTCGTTACAGTGTCACACCTCGTTACAGTGTCACACCTCGTTACGGTGTCACACCTCGTTACAGGTGTCACACCTCGTTACAGTGTCACACCTCGTTACGGTGTCACACCTCGTTACGGTGTCACACCTCGTTACGGTGTCACACCTCGTTACGGTGTCACACCTCGTTACGGTGTCACACCTCGTTACAGTGTCACACCTCGTTACAGTGTCACACCTCGTTACAGTGTCACACCTCGTTACAGTGTCACACCTCGTTACATTACAGTGTCACACCTCGTTACAGTGTCACACCTCGTTACAGTGTCACACCTCGTTACAGTGTCACACCTCGTTACAGTGTCACACCTCGTTACAGTGTCACACCTCGTTACAGTGTCACACCTCGTTACAGTGTCACACCTCGTTACAGTGTCACACCTCGTTACAGTGTCACACCTCGTTACAGTGTCACACCTCGTTACAGTGTCACACCTCGTTACAGTTGTCACACCTCGTTACAGTGTCACACCTCGTTACGGTGTCACACTCGTACGTGTCACACCTCGTTACGTGTCACACCTCGTTACGTACGGTGTCACACCTCGTTACGGTGTCACACCTCGTTACAGTGTCACACCTCGTTACAGTGTCACACCTTCCGTTACAGTGTCACACCTCGTTACAGTGTCACACCTCTTATACAGTGTCACACCTCGTTACAGGTCACACCTCGTTACAGGTCACACCTCGTTACAGTGTCACACCTCGTTACAGTTCACACCTCGTTACAGTGTCACACCTAGTACAGTGGTCACACCTCGTTTACAGCTGTCACACCTCGTTACAGTGTCACACCTCGTTACAGGTCTCGTTACAGTGTCCACCTCGTTACAGTGTCACACCTCGTTACAGTGTCACACCTCGTTACAGTGTCACACCTCGTTACAGTGTCACACCTCGTTACAGTGTCACACCTCGTTACAGTGTCACACCTCGTTACAGTGTCAACCGCGTTACGTGTCACACCTCGTTACAGTGTCACACCTCGTTACAGTGTCCCACACCTCGTTACAGTGCACACCTCGTTACAGTGTCACACCTCGTTACAGTGTCACACCTCGTTACAGTGTCACACTCGTTACAGTGTCTCACACCTCGTTACAGTGTCACACCTCGTTACAGTGTCACACCTCGTTACAGTGTCACACTCGTTACAGTGTCACACCTCGTTACAGTGTCAACACCTCGTTACAGTGTCACACCTCGTTACAGTGTCACACCTCGTTACAGTGTCACACCTCGTTACAGTGTCACACCTCGTTACAGTGTCACACCTCGTTACAGTGTCCACCTCGTTACAGTGTCACACCTCGTTACAGTGTCACAACTCGTTACAGGGTGTCACACCTCGTTACAGTGTCACACCTCGTTACAGGGTCACACCTCGTTACAGTGTCACACCTCGTTACAGTGTCACACCTCGTTACAGTGTCACAACCTCGTTACAGTGTCACACCTCGTACAGTGTCACACCTCGTTACAAGTGTCACACCTCGTTACAGTGTCACACCTCGTTACAGTGTCACACCTCGTTACAGTGTCACACCTCGTTACAGTGTCACACCTCGTTACAGTGTCACACCTCGTTACAGTGTCACACCTCGTTACAGTGTCACACCTCGTTACAGTGTCACACCTCGTTACAGTGTCACACCTCGTTACAGTGTCACACCTCGTTACAGTGTCACACCTCGTTACAGTGTCACACCTCGTTACAGTGTCACACCTCGTTACAGTGTCACACCTCGTTACAGTGTCACACCTCGTTACAGTGTCACACCTCGTTACAGTGTCACACCTCGTTACAGTGTCACACCTCGTACAGTGTCACACCCGTTACAGTGTCACACCTCGTTACAGTGTCACACCTCGTTACAGTGTCACACCTCGTTACAGTGTCACACCTCGTACAGTGTCACACCTCGTTACAGTGTCACACCTCGTTACAGTGTCACACCTCGTTACAGTGTCACACCTCGTTACAGTGTCACACCTCGTTACAGTGTCACACCTCGTTACAGTGTCACACCTCGTTACAGTGTCACACCTCGTTACAGTGTCACACCTCTTACAGTGTCACACCTCGTTACAGTGTCACACCTCGTTACAGTGTCACACCTCGTTACAGTGTCACACCTCGTTACAGTGTCACACCTCGTTACAGTGTCACACCTCGTTACAGTGTCACACCTCGTTACAGTGTCACACCTCGTTACAGTGTCACACCTCGTTACAGTGTCACACCTCGTTACAGTGTCACACCTCGTTACAGTGTCACACCTCGTTACAGTGTCACACCTCGTTACAGTGTCACACCTCGTTACAGTGTCACACCTCGTTACAGTGTCACACCTCGTTACAGTGTCACACCTCGTTACAGTGTCACACCTCGTTACAGTGTCACACCTCGTTACAGTGTCACACCTCGTTACAGTGTCACACCTCGTTACAGTGTCACACCTCGTTACAGTGTCACACCTCGTTACAGTGTCACACCTCGTTACAGTGTCACACCTCGTTACAGTGTCACACCTCGTTACAGTGTCACACCTCGTTACAGTGTCACACCTCGTTACAGTGTCACACCTCGTTACAGTGGTCACACCTCGTTACAGGTACAGTCACACCTCGTTACAGTGTCACACCTCGTTACAGTGTCACACCTCGTTACAGTGTCACACCTCGTTACAGTGTCACACCTCGTTACAGTGTCACACCTCGTTACAGTGTCACACCTCGTTACAGTGTCACACCTCGTTACAGTGTCACACCTCGTTACAGTGTCACACCTCGTTACAGTGTCACACCTCGTTACAGTGTCACACCTCGTTACAGTGTCACACCTCGTTACAGTGTCACACCTCGTTACAGTGTCACACCTCGTTACAGTGTCACACCTCGTTACAGTGTCACACCTCGTTACAGTGTCACACCTCGTTACAGTGTCACACCTCGTTACAGTGTCACACCTCGTTACAGTGTCACACCTCGTTACAGTGTCACACCTCGTTACAGTGTCACACCTCGTTACAGTGTCACACCTCGTTACAGTGTCACACCTCGTTACAGTGTCACACCTCGTTACAGTGTCACACCTCGTTACAGTGTCACACCTCGTTACAGTGTCACACCTCGTTACAGTGTCACACCTCGTTACAGTGTCACACCTCGTTACAGTGTCACACCTCGTTACAGTGTCACACCTCGTTACAGTGTCACACCTCGTTACAGTGTCACACCTCGTTACAGTGTCACACCTCGTTACAGTGTCACACCTCGTTACAGTGTCACACCTCGTTACAGTGTCACACCTCGTTACAGTGTCACACCTCGTTACAGTGTCACACCTCGTTACAGTGTCACACCTCGTTACAGTGTCACACCTCGTTACAGTGTCACACCTCGTTACAGTGTCACACCTCGTTACAGTGTCACACCTCGTTACAGTGTCACACCTCGTTACAGTGTCACACTGTACTGGTGAGAAGGGCGAGAGTACCTGTGGGAGAGGTAGCATGCAGCAATGAAGCGGAGGAAGCAGGCTCCCCCCGCGTTGCTGGGGCTGCGCGTGTGTAGCACTGCCACGTGATCATCGTCTGCTGTGAGCCTGGGCAGGAAGGGAGTGGAAGGAAGAGGGAAGGAAGGGATTGACAGAGTTGAAACTCCACTGCTAGGACTGCTTGCGTGTGCAGCACTGCCACGTGGTCGTCGTCTGCTGCTAGCCTGATGGGATGCGAGGGGAGGAGGGAGAGTGGGAGTGAAAGGAAGAGGGAAAAAGAGAGTTGGTCATTGTCTGCTCCGTGACTTTTGAGTCGACTCACAAGTCACTTCGATTCCTTGTCACAAGCCTCATCAGCTGTCTAGGGTTCCCGCACAACCCCGGCAAGCCTTAAAACGTAAAAACAAACAAACAAACGAACAGTGCCTGTGCATGGTATATACCATGTGTGCATGGTGGAGCAGGCTCGAAAGATGATGTCAAGAGGACACACCATGGGCCCTCGAGGCCAGTCCCACGGCGCTCCCAGCTGCTCACAGAGGAAGGGCGGGGTACGGGAGGAGAGCAGCAGTCAGTGAGAGACTCTTTGAATCATCAAGACCCCTGATAGGAGGACACAACATGGGCCGTCAAGACCAGCCCCAAGGGGCTCCCAGCTACATGCAAGGGAAGGCAGGGGAGTGATAGAGAGCAGCGGTAGCTCTCACTGCCCTTCACCACCGCTCACCACCGCCCATTACCTCGCACACGTTTTTGTTGAAAAGCGAGTAGAGCTCGGCATCAGGAAGAGGCGGGCCAAAGTTGAGCAGCAGCACATCGGCAGAGTAGTTGTGCGCGAATATGCGCGCTGCTTCCGTCATTACCCCGATGTACCTGTTTGAATGGGTGGTGAGGGGTCGTACGAGGTGGTGAGGGGTGGTACGAGGTGGTGAGGGGTTGGGATTAGTGAGAAGTTGAGCAGCAGCACATCGGCAGAGTAGTTGTGCGCGAATATGCGCGCTGCCTCTGTCATTACACCGATGTACCTATGGGTGGGAGGGGAGGGGGGGGGGGTGGTTGGGGGTAGGACAGGGCATGGATATGGTGGGGACAGTGTGGGGTGATGAGTGGTGGGGGGTGGTGAAAACTTCAGCAGCAGCACATTGGCAGAGTAGTTGTGGGCAATGACGAGTACTGGGATGGTGGCGAGTATGCATGCTGACTCTGTCATCACCCTGATACACCTCTGTAGGGGGAAAGGGGGGAATGGGGGAAGAGAAGAGAGAGGAGTGTTGCGTGGTGGAGAAGGCAGAAATGGACGAATGTGGAGAAAACTGGGCAGATTTGGACTATCGTGGACATCATTGAGCTGCTTCAGTGATGTGCATTGAACATTGAAGACGTGCTTCCACCTATCAATGATGGCTCCATCGGTGACCCCATGGGAGCAAGGGTATGGGAGAAGAGGAATTTAGAGACGTCTTGGAATCCAGGATAATTTGGCTTTGAGACGGAAATGTTCAGGATTGTTTGGATTCTAGTCGTTCTAGACCAACGGAAATGTGGGTCGTCGAGGGAAGGGAACGCCACGGATACCCCTGTCGCGACGGGCCTGGCGGACTCCTTTTCGCGAGGACCAATGAGCCACACATGTGCGATTCAGAGCTGAAATGGTCGAAGCGGAGTGCTCAGAGCTGAGTGGTCGAAGCAGAGCAGTCAACAGAAGAGGAGAGACTTGGAGGGATTCGCGGACCTGTGGTTGTCTATAGCGGGTGTGAGGTGTAGCGGGTCGTTTTCGTAACACAGTAAGATGAGTCGGTCGTGAATGTACTGCGGCACGCCGTCCTCGCGAGCTCTGCCGTGACGCCATCGCTTTCGCCCGCCGTGGAGCACCACGCCTTCCTCCCACATGGCTGCGAGAAATACCAGCGAACCAGGGACGTGCTGCTCTATTTGGAAGAAACTGACGTTTAGAGAATTTGACCAAATCTCGGTAAACAGCTCTCGTAGCTCAGTTGGTTAGAGCGTATGGCTGTTAACCATAAGGTCGGTGGTTCAAGCCCACCTGGGAGCGCTTTTTGTTCTCCAACCAAATGCCCGAACCCAGTCTGTCTTCTGCCTGGCAACACTCCTCAGAAGCATCTGGAACCAGTTATTACATGGACAATGGTTCCAGGATATGGTGTGGTCATGTTTGGACAGCTTCACAAGCCAGCAAGATGCATGCCCACGCTTGCATTGCCAGCATGCAGCCATAGCTGCAGCACAATTCCAAATTCCAATGCTCAGATGTCAATATTCCGTATGCTAATAATAGAAAGCCAGCATGACACTTAAGTTTCTCCATGCTGCCAGTGAGATCATCCAATGAGAAGCCTGCTCTACTGAGATAAGGTACAGCTAGAGCCTGGTCTGGCTAGCTCAGATAGGGATCTGGGTTAATCTGAGTCACGGCTCAAGGCTGAGATGATGATGATGATGGTGGTGGTGATGCCTGTACATGTGTGTAGTGAATGGTGACAGACAGGGATCATGGTGGCGCTCAAGGCTGGGGTGGTGGCGGTGCTGTGATGCCTGGTGGTGGCTGGGGGGATTGTTGGGGGATGCCTGGGGGTTGCGTGAGAGAGCAACAGTCTTCATTCACTCGGCCAATGGCTCCTTTGGCTGCAGCACTGCATGGTTGGTGTCGCAACCACCATGTGAGCTGTAACATTCCACTGCCCGCCCTAAACGCCAAGCCATGCCGCCCAGTGCACTGCACCATGGTGCTACTGTGTTTGGCGGGTGTTGTAGGAGCCGCAGTGCGGGCACTTGTGCCCCACCACATGGAATGGCACAGAACCACTGCCCCCACAGTCATTGCACAGGATAGGCGTCTGAAGAGGGTTCAGGGAGAAAAGGTGGTCACAGGGAACAAACAGGTGAAGTTTCAAAATGACTCAAAACAAAGGAAGAATAGGAGTAAAGAGGAGGGAAGAGGAGGAAAGAAGTGGAAGAATCTGGGGAACACAAATAAGAAGTGAAAAATATGGATTCCTAGACCTGTAGAACAGTAGATGTGTCGAAATGGCACGAGGCACAGGCATATGGTAGCGTGAAACACTTACCATCTGGTTTTGATACGCTTCTGGCATGGGTGTTGCAGCAACCTGCCATGGCATCACACAAAGGCAGGCCAGGAAAAACAAAATCTGAGCAGTTACCAAAAATACTTGAAGCCAACATGGGAGCACCATTCACAGATCAACAGTAGCATCTGAATTGGAAAATATCATCCCCTGTTTCTGCCTGTGCTTACAACCTGTCTCGCATTGCAACGCCTGAAATCAACATCACAATTTTCATGTAAACAGTGAAGTCTTTCTGCCTGTGCTCACCTCCTGGTCCAGCTGGGCCCACACTCGGGACATGTCAAACATGGTCTTGCAACAGATGGGGCACGCATACCTGCACACACACATGCATGCACACACACACATACACGCACACACAAACACACACACACACACACACACACACACACACACACACACACACACACACAAGTTTCCACAAAGACTCAGCAATCTCAACAATTCTTACATGGAGGATGGTTTACAGCAAGGATGGAGCCCATACCCCTTTTCCTCCATTCCCATCCTATTTTGAGTTACACCTCCCCACTAAAATCCTCGCTCACATCCCTCACTCACCTGTTGTGTTTCCGAAGCTCGTCCAGGCACTCTGTGTGGATTGTATGCCCACACTCCCGCAGCACCGAGGTCTCTCGGAGCGACTCAAAGAGAAACTGCCAGAGGGGTGTGGGTGCAGGCAGGCAGCAGTGACACAATAAGTAGAGAAAAAAATTCGTCACTCGCACAGCAAAAGGCATGTCAGCCAGAGCATATCTCACAGTCATGCAGCACCAGGGTCTCCGGAGCAACTCAAACGGAAACAGCTCACCTCGAAGCACACAGGGCAGTTGTGATGCATGGATTTCTCCACACAGCGATGATCCTCTCTCAACGACGTGGCATAGCAGCAGCCTGCACGGATACACGTGTGATGCGAGAGAAGGGTGGCAGTGCAACGGGTAGCGAGTTAGAGAAAGGGGTAGCGAGTCAACAAATGGTTCTCTTATTTTAATAGACTAAAAAATCGCACGAAGCAACCTGCGTGGCGGATAGGCGTATGGTGGCAGAGCAGCGTACGGTGGCTGGCAGTGCATGGGACGGCGAGCTAGGGCAACAACAAACCAAGAGTAAGCAGGTGGCGACAGTGAGAAAGGTAACCTGCATGCACAGCACGCACCACACTGAAGCTGCATATATCACATTGAACCTGCACTTACCGCACTTGTTGCAGTGGAAAAACTTGTCCTTGCCACCAACTCTGCAAATGCCGCACTCGTCACAGTGGAAATGCTTCTTTGCAACCTGCACAAGGGAATCAAAGCTTCAGTAACCGCAGCTTATCCAACTTTTTTAATTGGCTTAAATACCAAGCAGGTGCAGATAATAGCTTGAGTTAGCTGAGCTATCTACACCATGACATGTGAATCACATGACATACCTCGTCATCATAGAACTTGCACTTGAAGCAGAAATACCGTCCCATGCACACACCACATGCCTCACATACTTGTTGCACCTGAAGAACCAACCGAGGCGAAAAGAAACAAGACAATGACAGGGCTATAAGAAACTGGGCACTTGAGAGTAAGTACGCTTACCAACCATGATGGCTCTTTGTCTCTTTTACGAAGTCACACTGCCTATCCCACATGCACGAACCTTGGTGCATCTTGAGCAACTGAGTCAGGATGCACCTGTGAGCTATTGCATCAAGCGAATTCGTGTACAATCAAATAATGATTCGTCTGTGAGAAATGAGAAAACACGTGCAGCTCACCTTTTGCTCGGTCGAGCACAAGGAGCAAACTACCTGCAACAAGAAAAACGAGCAGAAAAAGCAGGCCAAGCCAAACAAAGTATTGCCAAAGCGGTCAGCACGAAGGCTCAAATGAACGCAGATCACAAGTGGCAAAAGAATCACAGGCACGTCAGGGTAAGAGAGGATTACTGAATTTTCCTCAGTTTCTCCCTCAGGCATACCCGTTCGATATTGTGCCGAGCAATCTCATGTCGACTTTTGTCCTCTGAATGACTCTGCTCACACTCAAACGCAAGAATTCAAATGAATCAGTAACGACGGCCAAATCTGACCAGATTGCCTCAACCACGGAAACGCTCGTTTTGGGGGATCAGATCTATCCATTTTAAGGAGATCAGTCTCGAATACAGCAGCATGTGCAGTTTTTCAGCAGGGACGGCACCTTGGCGTCGTTATGGCAGTGCCGGCAGTCAAACACCTCATTACAGCACGGAGCCTTGATCTTGCATCTTCTCCGGTAGTGTGAGCATCTGAAGGAAAACGAAAAGCCACACTTACAACCTCTCTATGCAAATCTAAGATACACTCGTTTCCGTTGAATTTGGTCGGACGTGACCCCGGGAGCTGGACACAAAAAAGGAAAAAGGAAATACTGAATCGATAGTAGACGATAGTCGACGCACCCGTACTCGCCGCAACCTTTTTGCAGAACGGCCTCGGCGTCTGCCTGTGCACTCGCAGGGGTTGCTGCGTGTACGGCTTCCGCCGACACGTCGAGTAATGTCATTACGGTGCCAAATCTAAGAACAGGACCTTAAACAGAATCTTAGACCCGGAAATTCAGAGTGAGTCACCCTCTGTGGATCAGCCTAGCGCGGTAGCACTTTGCAGTCAACAGGTCTGTCCTAATGTTAGTCGATTAGTCGGAGAGCGGCTAAGAGCACGACGACTACTTGCTGGGGAGATTACATGGGCTTCGCGCAAAGCGACCAAGGGGAGGAACAAGAAGTGCATCAACCTTGAGAACTCCACAGAACGTCACCGTGAGAGTACACGCATCGACAATTCAGGCAGATCCACATAGGCTTTCGCAGAGACGAGTGGAATCTAGTAACTGGGTCCGACTGAACTACCTACCTACAATACAATTCATGGTGTTAGGAGTGTGTCGTGAGAGACCAGTACTGTACTATGCGGTTGGGTAGGATTCGTGTAGCAAAGAGTTCACTCAAAAGTTCAGAGCGGTTGAGTGGGGTTAGAGCCAAAATTGAACTATCATGCCTAGATTTCTCCCTGCCAGCTCCAAGCTGAAGCTTTTCAACGCCATCTAGCTTCACCGACAAACCATTTGGTCAGGGGGGGTTCGGCTTCCCACAGCCACATGTGAAGTCAATAATCGCCTGGAGACTACCGATGTGGTTACCACATCCAAAAGCTAGAGTTTCAAATTTTCCGAACCTTGAGGGCTGGTCCAAGCGAAGGCAGTGGTGCTCGGAACGTTGTAACTGCGGATATCGGGGTTCATAATGGAAACATACAAAATGTCATAACTTACAGTGCAAGGCAAAGTGAAAATCATCCAGCCTTGCCATCAGTTTAGGACTAAAACAATGCTAGACTGCCCAAGGGATCCATCACAAGCATGCTGCAGTTGACCCATAATAACAAATAAAGTAAAATCCCTAAACCTAGCCCCTTTAACCTTACTAGTAAAAACCTGACACCCCTCATTCGCAGCTCAACACGACAGTCTGCTTACTCTTCCACCGTTTCCCCTCACCATTTCACTGTCAATCCTATCGATCCGCTTGCATTGACTTCCTCTACAGCTTCATGCCTCTTGAGAACTCAGAATGGCCATAAGAATATCTAGTCCACCATCCTGCAGCGCACCTGAGCCAGCAAATAGCTCAGCCACCGGCTGATGAAATAAGTGAACAAGGATGAAGAGAAGGTATGGATGGTCATGGTGGCAAGGTCCCTGTGGCTTAACTGATAACACACTTCCCGCTCTTCTTCTTCGTCTTCGTCGCCTTTGGTGGCTGCAACACCACCTTGATTGCCGTGTCAAAGACAGCCTTCACATTCTGCACAGGTTCGTTAACAGGTCCAAACATGGCAAAGAGCAAAAAAGCCATCACATTCAAGCTTGTGTGTGCGTGCTCGACACAAGACAGCTCATGACCCAGTTCCCCTCCTGATAGTTTTGCAATCCAGCACTGGAGGTTACTAAAAAAGGCTAAACAAGCCTTTTGCATGCTGGGAACAGACTACCAAGTGACATCAACAAAGATACGGCAGGAATACAAATGGCAATGAAAAACGTCCTGCTCGGGAAAACGAACGAGGCTGGAATAAATAAATAAAGACAGAAAATCGCCTTAACGAACCTGCTGCGTCTTCGAGCTGCACTCAATGTAAGCTGCTGCACCAATCACCTTCTTCAACTCCTCGCCCTGAAGTCGCAGATCAGATAAACAACAATAAGCAATGGGCCCTTGACAAAAACAGGCGTAACGACATGAAGCTATTGTCGCCTGTAAATCCTGGCGCAAGGTTGCAAGAGAACCACGGTACCTGAGCAGTGCTGATCGGCGTTGCATCTGGGTGCTCTTTGAAAAATTGTGAATCATCTCGTAAATCTGTTCCCAACGGATAACATGAAAGCGGTCAGGGAAGGGAAGAAAAATGGTTGACGTCAGCCAGTGAGGCAAAGAATGGATGAAGAACCTGCCTCTCCAACCCAACTACAGTCAAGGAAGCTGACGCGAATGTCACCAGACCTAGCTGATCAGCTGAGCAAATCAAGCTTGACAAGCTGACCTAGCTTTGTGCCGACGAGGACAATCGGAACGGTCGCAGCGTAATGCCTCAATTCTGGTATCCACTGCTCAACATTCAAACAGGAGGGAAGAAATCAGAAAGATGAGGTTATCGGTCGGCTATGTTCGCGCTTCGGAAGAGATCGGTCCAATAACCTATGTTCGCAGGCGGCATGGTGTAGCTTCACGAGCACATATAGCGAGTGTACGACCGCAAAAAATGAACAAAACACGGCCGCATTGCTAGGACCAATACCTCCGACTTCCTTTCCGTAGGGCTTGTCGGTCACCATGGAAGCACGGGGGCATGGCACGTATGCAACAGAAACCTGGAAATTATCTCTCGCAGGTTGCGTTGCATTCTTTTAGCGGAACACAAAAGGCCCACCTTCTTCGAGACGTTCTCGTAACTGGCTTTGCTGATAAGCGAGAACGCAAGAAGAAAGACGTCGGCGCCTCTGTAGCTCAGAGGGCGTAGTCTATTGTAGTCTTCTTGACCTGTTGACATGGGAAACAAAGAGGATAAGGTCAAAGTATGAACAACCCGGAAGCGATTCAATTTACCGAACCGTCATGAGCACATCTGGTTTCCGTAGATCGGCCAGTTACTATACGAAAGCATCCAAGATGCAAGTGCGTAGGAAACCAACCGATAAAACAAAAACAAAACAAAAATACAAAATTTCCGCCGGTGCCTGAATGAAAATTGCAGTGCCTAAAGGTCACTAAGGAAGAAGGGCCTAACGACCGCTAGGGACGCAGCGTCTAATAATCTCTAGGGACTGTGACTAACCTGCTGTATCCCAGAGTCCCAAGTTGACCGTTTGGCCATCCACCACCACATTGGCACTGAAGTTGTCAAAGACGGTAGGAACGTAGTCCTGCACCAGCGATAACCATCACAAATCGACTCAATGTTCGCCGAGCTGTACGGACAAAAATGTGTAGACTTCGAAAACAATCTTACGCATGCTATAAATGTTAGCTGATACGGCTCGCTAATCGTCGGTCGGTTCGGCTGACTTACAGTAGGAAAGGTGTTGCTCGTGTAGGAGATCAGCATGCACGTTTTACCGACCGCACCGTCCCCTACAGTAACGCATTTGATAAACTTATTCGCTGTACTCATTTTCGACTCCTCCTGCGTCCCTGTCTACCAAGCAGGGAGGCAAGCGAAGCAGACTAACGTTCTGTCTTAAGCTCAGTTCACGAACTCCCTGCTTCCACCCCGTCTTGAACGGATCAGAAAACCTAACAACCGACCTTCCTATCTTGCTGCTGGCTACAGGTGTGAGAGCAGTGGGGGGAATGTTGCTTGTGAGGATTGTTCAGAGCAGAGAGGGGAGGGAAGGGACATAAACGAGAGCAGAGAGGGGAGGAGAGGGACATAAGCGGGGGACTAGAGCGAAGGCTGAAGCCGAACCAAACGAAACCCTGACGGATCGAGGCAAGTGAGGCGCGAAGGAGTGAAAAATGGCAGTTGGGGGAGTGCTGCTTGGCCTTTTCCCTGACGTGCGACGTAGACGTATGGGGAAGCTCGCACATGCGACGGGCTTGGGTTCTGTTTCATGGTCGCACGCGCCATTCTGATGGGGCATGAGGTTACCAAAAGGTGGATTCTGAGCGGCCAGCGACTGCAGCGAAGAATCGTATGACATCGCTGGGCTCGCAAGCAGGATATTCGCGGTATACAATCGAGTACATTAAATTGTATATAAAATTGCCTTAAAAGGGACAGTAGACATTTGACCGGTTTCCAAACTCCAAGGTTTGGCGAAACGAGTTCACTTGTGCGAACAAGAACAGATGCTAATTCTGTTCGTGAATTCCGAATCCCGAGACCATGCATGCCAAATTATTATTGTTTTTAACGACCCTCCTCTCCTCCTGTCAAATGTAGACTGCCATAAAAATTTTCAAGGGAAATATCATTCACGTATCATGTCTTACACGACGACATCATGTCAACGTACATATAAATGTTTACATGTAAACTTCTGTAGGCTAGGTCGGGTTATGCTATAGAGGGTAGATTATGCTATATCTACCCCCATATATGCCCTTCATGAGTCTACTTCTCCATATTATAACATTGTATCACGCTATGTTAGGTCATTAACTTCCGCCCATCTACCCTCCTTAGTTGTTCATGCCCTCACGGCCCCCTCTAGCGAACCCTCCCTTGGCGACCCCCTTCCCCCCATTTTAGCAACCCCGTAGAGACCCCCCCCCCCTCCCCCCCCCCCCTTGTCGCGCACCTTGCCGCGCCCTGCTGCGCGCATGCTGCCCCCTGCCGCACCTACTGCGCACCTGTCGCACCAGACCACGCACCTTGTTGTGCGCCTGCTGCACCCTACCGCGCACCCTGCCGCACGTCTGCCGCTCGTTGCGCCTACCGTGCCTATAGAGACATGTCGCCGCCACAATGCCGCACATTTGCCCGCCGCCACACATTCCGGCCGGACCTATCGGCCGTGCCTGCAGCCAAGTTTTAGGGTTTAGGGTTTGGTTCTGGCTGCCTGCCTCGGAACATCTCCTCCTCCGCATGTGGCTGACCCCTCTCATTCACTGCAGTTGTTGTCAAAGATATGCATATGTTATATTTGTGGGTAGGCTGTAGTGGGGTAGATACTGTGGGGTATAACCCCTTAGGGTTTTCTCCTTGTATCAATTCTCTCGATAGTCAAATTCATTGATGCCTAGATTCTAAGTGTCAGAACATTATATAGCTTATGCTGTTGTGTAGGCTATAGTGGGGTATCCCATAGGGGGTACAACCCAATTAGGGTTTCCTATATGTACTCACTTCATTCATAGTTCATCCATTCGCGTTCTCCTTTCCACATGGAATCAGAGCAGGTCCCCTCCTAGGGACTGTTTCTAGGGCCCACCGAAGCGCGCCCCGAGGCGCGCTTTCCTTTTTTTTTTAGCGACCCTCCGTGTCGCCCCTAGCGGCCCGTTGCGCCGCCCTTACCTACGCGAGCCCGCCGCCCTTACGTCGCGGCCCAGCCGCCCTCACGTCGCGGCCCCGCCGCCCTCACCTACGCGGCCCCGCCGCCCTTAAGTCGCGGCCCCGCCGCCCTCACGTCGCGGCCCCGCCGCCCTCACGTCGCGGCCCCGTCGCCCTTGCCTACGCGGCCCCGCCGCCCTCACGTCGCGGCCCCGCCGCCCTCACGTCGCGGCCCCGCCGCCCTCACCTACGCGGCCCCGCCGCCCTTAAGTCGCGGCCCCGCCGCCCTCACGTCGCGGCCCCGCCGCCCTCACGTAGCGGCCCCACCGCCCTTGCCTACGCGGCCCCGCCGCCCTCACCTACGCGGCCCCGCCGCCCTCACGTCGCGGCCCCGCCGCCCTCACGTCGCGGCCTCGCCGCCCTTGCCTACGCGGCCCCGCCGCCCTCACCTTCGCGGCCCCGCCGCCCTCACGTCGCGGCCCCGCCGCCCTCACTTCGCGGCCCCGCCGCCCTCACCTACGCGGCCCCGCCGCCCCACTTCGCGGCCCCGCCGCCTACGGTACCGGCCCCGCCGCCTATCCTCACCGGCCCCGCCGCCTACGACCGCCGAGCCGCCCGGGAGCCGAGCCGCCCTGCCGCCGAGCCGCCCTGCCGCCGAGCCGCCCGGGAGCCGAGCCGCCGAGCCGCCGAGCCGCCCTGCCGCCGAGCCGCCCTGCCGCCGAGCCGCCTGGGAGCCGAGCCGCCCAGCAGCCGAGCCGCCGAGCCGCCCAGCCGCCGGGCCGCCCTACTGCCGAGCCGCCCGACCTGCCCTGCCTGGTGAGCACAGCACCACTGTTACTGCGTGCCCTTCCCCTACTGCTTGCACTACTACACTGTCGTCGTCATGGCTACCCCTAGTGTCCTCGCTTTTGACGCTGAGGGTCGAGCCATTGACTTTGAGGTCTGGGTCGACGACCTGCAGCTGTTCTTACAGTGCGATAGGGCGGACGGTCTTTCCCTCTTTGACCTCACCTCTGGCGCCTCTCCTGCCCCTGCTGCTGATGCTGACCCCACTGTTCGCTCTCAGTGGGCCACCCGCGATGCTGCTGCACGTCTTGCTGTGCGTCGCCACCTGCCTACCACTGAGCGCGCGCACTTTAGTCAGTACAAGAGTGCTCAGACCTTGTACGACGCTGTAGTTGCGCGCTACTCTTCCCCTGCCACTGCTGCCCTGAGCCGCCTCATGCTACCGTACCTCTTTCCTGACCTTGCTGCCTTTCCCACTGTCGCTGACCTCATTACGCACCTCCGCACTAGTGACACTCGCTACCGCGCCGCCCTTCCTGCTGAGTTCTGCGCCAAGAACCCCCCCCCCATGTACATCACTCTCTATTACATAGTCACACGCCTCCCTGACTCCCTTCGCGTAGTCAGGGACCACTTCCTCTCAGTCTGTCCCACCACTCTCACTGTCGACCTCCTCGAGAAGTCCCTCCTGGCGGCGGAGAAGAGCATCGTCGCTGTAGGAGCCTCTCGTGGTGACCCTCGCACCCCCATCTTTGAGGGGTGTTCTCCTTCCCCCCTGCTGCCCTCTGTTGCCTCTGCTGCTGCTGCCGACCTGCTTGGTCTTGAGTCGGTCTGCGCGGCGTCTGCCCCTAGCGGGAGACGCCGCCCTGGCAGGGGCAAGGGGGGCAAGGGCGCGGGTGGAACTGGCGGGGGCGGTGGAGGTGGCGGTGGAGGCGGCGGAGGGAGTGGGGGTGGCGGTGGGAGTGGTGGCGGGGGCGGTGGAGGTGGCGGTGGAGGCGGCGGAGGGAGTGGGGGTGGCGGTGGGAGTGGTGGCGGGGGCGGTGGTGGCGGTGGCAGCAGCGGAGGAGGAGGCGGTGGTGGCGGCAGCGGTGGGAGCGGAGGCAGCGGTGGTGGTGGAGGTGGAGGCGGCGGTGGCGGAGGGGGTGGAGCTGGTCGGGGTGGTGCCCCGCAGCGTAGCGGCTCTGGTGGTGGCCAGCGTCAGCAGCAGCAGCAGCAGCAGCAGCGTTCGCGGGACATCCCCCCGCCCCAGCAGCTCCGTGAGTGGTACACGCAGCGTCAGCGGGGTGGGGGTTTTGGTCCGTGCACCTACGTCCTTCGTTCCGGCGACCGCGCGGGTGAGCAGTGTGGGGGTGCCCACCCCACCCAGCGCTGCTTTGGCCGCCTGACGGACGCTTGGCGTCAGCAGTTCCCCGAGGCTAGTGAGATTCCCCGTTGGGGAGAGCTGTCTAGGGCTGGCGTAGCTATCTTTGATCTTGACTTTGATGCTATCCTTGCTGCCATGTATGCTGTGACTATTAGTGAGGAGGGTGACTGTTACCGGTGTTTCCCGCCCGACCCGGGCATTGGTACTGCTGCGCTAGGTACTTCTGCGGCTGTTGCTCTAGGTGCCAGTGCGTCTGCACTCTCAGGTACTGGTGAGGCTGCGCTCTCAGGTACTGCGTCGGCTTCGGCCTCCCTCACCTTCACGCTTGACTCAGGGGCTTCTCGCTCCTTCTTTCGAGACCGCACCACACTCACGCCGCTTGGCCGGCCGGTTGCAGTCTCCCTGGCTGACCCCTCTGGGGGTCCTGTCCTCTCTCACTTCTCCACTGTCCTCCCGTGTCCGGCTGCCCCCTCGAGCACCTTGTCTGGTCTGTACCTCCCCTCGTTCTCGACGAACTTGGTGAGTGGTGCTGACCTGCAGGATGCGGGGGTTCACCAGTTTACTCCTGCGAGTCAGCGGGTGACCCACTGCTCGGACGCCCGCACAGGCCGACACCTGGCCACGTTTTCGCGTCGGCCGGGGTCGAGTCTCTACACCCTGACCACTGAGTCTCCTCCTGTCCCTGCGTCTGGCCAGGTAGCTGCGTCGGGTCAGGTGTTTGCTGCTGCGTCCAGGTCTGGTCCTGAGTCTGCCCCCTGCTCGTGTCGCCGCCTGTCTCAGGAGACTCTCCTGTGGCACCACCGTCTTGGCCACCCCTCCTTGCCTCGTCTTCGGGGCATGGCTTCCCGTGTCCTTGTCTCTGGTCTTCCCCGGTCTCTCCCTCCCCTTCCTTCGGGACCCGGACCTTCCTGTGTCCCCTGTGTCGAGGGGCGGCTCCGGGCTGCCCCTCACTCCTCCCAGTTTCCCCCGACAGAGGCTCCTCTGCAGACGCTTCACATGGACGTGTGGGGCCCGGCCCGCGTCCGTGGGCAGGGTCACGAGCGCTACTTCCTGCTGGTGGTTGACGACTACTCGCGTTACACCACAGTCTTCCCCTTGCGCAGCAAGGGTGATGTCACTGAGGTGTTGATCGACTGGATCCGCGCAGCTCGTCTCCAGCTCAGGAGGAGCTTCGGCTCGGACTTTCCTGTTCTGCGTCTGCACTCTGACCGAGGTGGAGAGTTCTCCTCTGGCCTTCTGCGAGCCTACTGTCGTGCACGAGGCATCCGCCAGACCTTTACGCTTCCGGACTCTCCACAGCAAAATGGGATTGCTGAGCGCCGCATTGGCATGGTCATGGACGTCGCTCGTACGTCCATGATGCATGCGGCTGCCCCCCATTTTCTGTGGCCGTTTGCGGTTCGGTACGCGGCGCATCAGATCAACCTTCACCCCAGGGTCTCCCGGCCGGAGACCTCCCCAGCTCTGCTGTGGACGGGGAAGGTCGGCGATGCGTCTGCGTTCCGTGTCTGGGGATCTCGGGCGTTTGTCCGCGACTTGTCTGCGGACAAGCTGTCCCCTCGTGCTGCTCCCTGTGTCTTCCTCGGCTTCCCCCCTGACGCCCCAGGGTGGCAGTTCTACCACCCCTCCTCTCGTCGTGTTCTGTCCTCCCAGGACGTCACGTTCGACGAGTCAGTCCCCTTCTACCGCCTCTTCCCCTACCGCACTCCTTCCCTCCCCCCGCCACCGCACTTCCTTGTGCCAGGTCCCCCCCCGGTAGACCCCCTTCCCCCTCAGGGTCCTGCCCCTTCAGGTGTGTCCCAGGTAGACGCAGTCGAGCCGGTCGAGGTTGCTGGTGACTCTGGTCCTGCTGCGGGTGCTGAGCCTGGGGGTGCTGACTCTGGGGGTGCTACGCGCGTGGGTGCTGAGCCTGGGGGTGCTGAGCCTGGGGGTGCTGAGTCTGGGGGTGCTGAGCCTGGGGGTACTGCGACTGGGGGTGCTGAGCCTGGGGGTGCGGAGTCTGGGGGTGCTGAGCCTGGGGGTGCTGCGACTGGGGGTGCTGAGCCAGGGGGTGCTGCGTCTGGAGCTGCTGAGCCTGGAGCTGCGGAGCCTGCGGCCACTGGACCTCCCCTTGTGGCGTCTGGCGGTGCGGGACCTGGCGGTTCTCCGGGTGCTTCGCCTCGGCGGGAGCCCCTCTCTCCACAGGAGCTGCGCGAGTGGTTTGCTCGCCGCTGGAGACGTACTGCTGGAGCTGGAGCTCCTTCGGCTGCTGAGGGTACTTGTGCCGCTGGTCCCGGAGCTGCTGGGCCCTCGGGTCCGCCTGGAGCTGGAGCTGCTGCGGGTGTTGGTGCTGAGACTGTTGCTGTCCTTCCTGGCGGTGGTCCTGCTGCGGGTGCTGCTGGTGCTGCTGGAGGTCCTGCCGCTGGAGGTGCTGTTGGCGCTGGTGCTGCTGCTGAGGGTGCTGTCCCTGCTGTGTCTGGAGTCGCCGCGCGGCCTCGGCCGTACTTTGTTCCACTCCTACAGCAGGTTCTTGGTCTTTCTCCTCCTGCAGCGTGTCCACCGCCTGTTCAGTCACAGTCCCAGTTAGAGCCCGCCTCCCCACTTCCTGCTCCCTCTCCTTACACTGGTCCCACTGGAGGTCTTGCTGAGCGTCGTGAGCCTGCGTCTCGTCCTGCGTCGCCTGTTCGTGCTGCTCGCGCTAGTGGTCGCGGTTCGCGTCAGCGTCCTCCTCCTGTCCCTGGCACGCACCGGATGTCTTTGCGTCCGTCCACTGCTCCTCTGCGTGCCCCTTTGCCTTCTCCTCCTGAGTCCTCCCTTCCTGCACTTACCGACCCAGAGTCCGACTCTCTTCGTGCTGCTAGTCCTACTGTCACACGTCTCCTTGCTACTGTCGTCACTGACCCCTCTTTTGAGTCCACTACTGCGTCTGCGCTTGCTGCTGAGCTCGTCGACTTTGCTGCTCGCTGTCGTCTAGACTACGCTGCCGGTCTTGTTGCTGAGTCTGCGTCTGTCTGTCCTCCGTCCGTCGGGGGTGAGTGTGCTCTTGGCACGGACGTCCTTGAGGACAGGCAGGAGGAGTTCCAGTGTCTGGCTGCTGCTTCACCTCATCTCGCGTCCGTACTACTTGCCCCTGAGGGAGACCCGGATGCACTAGACATCCCGACTCCGCGCTCTTACGCGGAGGCCGTAGAGGGTCCCTACTCCTCTCAGTGGCAGGCAGCTATGGATGCAGAGATGGCGTCCTGGAAGTCCACAGGCACCTACGTTGACGCGGTGCCCCCTCCTGGGGCGAACATCGTCAGTGGCATGTGGATCTTCAGGGTGAAGCGGCCGCCGGGCTCTCCACCTGTCTTCAAGGCGCGGTACGTCGCTCGTGGCTTCAGTCAGCGGCAGGGAGTTGACTACTTTCAGACCTTCTCTCCCACCCCGAAGATGACCACTCTTCGGGTGCTGCTGCACATAGCCGCTCAGCGCGACTACGAGCTCCACTCTCTTGACTTCAGCACTGCTTTCTTGCAGGGTAGCCTGCACGAGGAGATCTGGCTGCGCCGTCCACCTGGCTTCACTGGGACTTTCCCTCCTGGCACCCAGTGGAGCCTCCGACGGCCAGTCTACGGTCTCCGCCAGGCACCACGTGAGTGGCACGACACACTGAGGACTACGCTTGCGGCTCTTGGGTTTGCTCCCTCTACTGCTGACCCGTCGTTGTTTCTGCGCACCGACACTTCTTTGCCGCCGTTCTACATCCTCGTGTACGTCGACGACTTGGTCTTTGCCACAGCTGACACTGCTGGACTAGCCTACGTGAAGTCCGAGCTGCAGAAGAGACACACGTGCACAGACCTGGGTGAACTGCGCAGCTACCTTGGCTTGCAGATCACTCGGGACAGAGCACGCCGCACCATTACCTTGACTCAGTCACACATGGTGCAGCAGGTCCTTCAGCGCTTCGGCTTCACGTACTCCTCGCCTCAGGCCACTCCTCTGTCTACTCGCCACTCGCTCTCAGCTCTGCCTTCGGATGAGTCCGTAGAGTCGAGTGGCCCGTACCCAGAGCTTGTTGGCTGCCTCATGTACCTGATGACCTGCACACGACCTGACCTTGCATACCCTCTTAGCATTCTTGCACGCTATGTTGCTCCTGGGAGACACCGACCAGAGCACATGGCTGCAGCGAAGAGGGTGTTGCGCTACTTGTGCAGTACGTCGGGCATGGGGCTAGTGCTTGGAGGGCGGAGTCCAGTGGTCCTCACTGGGCACGCGGACGCTTCTTGGGCTGACGACCAGGCTACGCAGCGGTCGTCGCAGGGTTACACCTTCAGTCTTGGTTCCGGCTCTGTCTCGTGGCGGGCTACTCGCTCGTCCTCTGTTCTCGGCTCCAGTTGTGAGGCTGAGATCTACGCCGGGGCCATGGCTGCACAGGAGCTTCGCTGGCTCACCTACCTGCTGACTGACCTTGGAGAGCAGCCTCGTTCTCCTCCAGTGCTGTACGTAGACAACAAGGCCATGCTGGCCTTGTGTCGAGAGCAGCGCTTGGAGCACAGAACGAAGCACATTGCTCTCCGTTACTTTCTTGCTCGTGAACTGCAGCAGCGTGGTCAGTTGCGACTTGCGTACGTGGCCTCTGAGGCCAACACTGCTGATGTGTTCACCAAGGCACTTGCGCCTTGTGACCATCAGCGCTTCTGCACTCAGTTGGATCTTGTACCTGTCTTGCCTCACTTGCTCTCCTCTTGACCTTGCTTGTACTGTCACATATATATACCTGCTCTTGCTTGTCTAGCTCTATATATATATGTGTCCTCCTGCATGTGAACTGGCCTTGTGGCCTTGTCGTTGTGCTCGGACTGTGTGGTGACTTTGTGATCCACCCTGAGCTTGCTGTGCTTTGCGTGACTGGTCTTGTGACCCCTTGTTCTCCCCCACTTTGCCTATGGGGGTGTGTCAGAACATTATATAGCTTATGCTGTTGTGTAGGCTATAGTGGGGTATCCCATAGGGGGTACAACCCAATTAGGGTTTCCTATATGTACTCACTTCATTCATAGTTCATCCATTCGCGTTCTCCTTTCCACACTAAGATGGTATCTAGAGCCTAGAGGTCTTTAGGACCTAAGATTAGGGCCCACCCGTTACCATGTTACGTCACTTGCCTGCCGGCCTTGCCTGCTGCCCGCGCGCGCCTCGGCTGCACGCGCGCGACCTCTTTTTTTTCCCGCGCGCGCCACTTAAGCAGCCCCCGCACAACCCGTTTAGGCCCGTTTAGGCCCGTTTTTTGCCATGCGCGCCACGTCAGCCGCCCGCGTAGCCTGCCGCCGGCCCGCGCGCCGCGTAAGCCGCCCGCGCGCAGCCCGCTTAGGCCCTGCGCGCCGCGTCCGCCGCCCGCGTAGCCCGTTTTCGGCCCCGCGCGCCACGTCAGCCGCCCGCGCAGCCTGCCGCCGGCCCCGCGCGTCGCCTCCTCCGGTGTGCAGCCCGCAACTTGCTCCGCGCGCTGCCTTAGGAGCCAGCGCGCGGCCTACTGCTGCACCGTGCCCCGCCTTAGGAGCCTGTGTGCGGCCCGCTGCTGCACCGCGCGCCGCTTTAGAGGCCCACGCGCGGCCCACTGCTGCCCTCCGTGCTGCCTTAGGAGTCCGTGCACCGCCACTGCAGTCCGTGCGCCGCCACTGCAGCCTTGCACGCAGTCTCTCCTTGCTTGCCTTTTGCCTTGCCGCCTGCGCACTAGACTTGCCTACGCTGCACGCATGGCGACTCTCAACGTGCTCGCGTTCGATCCTGACGGTCGCCCAGTAGAGTTTACCACCTGGCTTGACGACCTGCAACTGTTCCTTCTGACTGATGCCAAGGACGGTGTTTCCCTGTATGATTACGTGTCTGGCACTGCCGTTGCTCCTGCTGACACTGCGCCTGCTCTAGACCGCTCCCAGTGGCAGACCCGCGATGCTGCTGCGCGCCTCGCTATTCGCAACCATCTTCCGATCACAGAGCGCGCGCATTTTAGCCAGCACAAGACTGCCAAGGCGCTGTACGACGCTGTAGTTGCCCGCTACTCTTCCCCGGCCACTGCAGCCCTCGGTCGACTTATGCTACCCTACTTGTTCCCCGACCTGTCCTCATTTACCACCGCTGAGGACCTCATCTCTCACCTACGCGCTAGTGACACTCGCCTTCGTGCCGCCCTTCCAGCCGAGTTCCTCGCAGAGAACCACCCCCCGATGTACTTTACTCTCTATTTCCTCATCACCCGCCTCCCTGACACTCTTCGCTCAGTCAGGGACCACTTCCTCGCCCTTGACCCCCATTCTCTCACTGTCGACGACCTCGAGAAGCACCTCCTAGCAGCCGAGAAGAACATTCTAGCTGTAGGTGCTGCTCGTGGCACTCCCCGCACTCCCCTCTTTGAGGGGTGCTCCCCCTCCCCTCTCACCCCTTCCTACGCCTCCGCAGCTGCTTCTGTCGACCTCCTTGGTGCTGAGAAGGTCGCAGCTGCTTCCGCTCCGAGTGGGAAGCGCAGCGGCTTCAAGGGAGGCAAGGGTGGCAGGGGTGGCGGACGTGGCGGTGGAGGGGGCGGTGGTGGAGGCGGCGGGGGCGGTCGTGGGGGTGGAGGTAGTGGTGGGGGTGGTGGTGGTGCCGGGAGCGGTGGCGGTGGCAGCGGCGGGGGTGGCGGAGGGGGGAGTGGTGGTGGCGGCGGTGGTGGGGGCTTGGGTGAGGCCGGTGGTGGCCAGGGACAGCAGCAGCAGCAGCAGCAGCAGCAGCAGCAGCGTCAGCGCCAGACCCCCACTTCCCAGCAGCTTCTTGACTGGTATGCTGGGCGTGGGGCGTCTGGGGGTCCTGGTCGCTGCCCCTATATCATTCGCACTGGTCCCCGCGCTGGTCGCCAGTGCACAAGGTTTCACACTGAGTACCGCTGCTTCGCTTGGCTTAGCGACGCCTGGCGCGTCAAGTTTCCTGATGCTACTGAGTTCCCCAACTGGGCAGACCTGCTTAGGCGTGATGTACCTATCTTTGATCTTGACTATGAGAATATTCTTGCTGCCATGTATGCATTGACTGTTAGTGCTGAGGGTGACTGCTACTTGTGTGTGCCGCCTGACCCCGGTATAGCCCCAGGTATAGCGCCTGTGGCACTAGGTGCTTGTGAGTCTGTTCCCCCTGGTACTGCGTCCGCACAGGCCTTGCACACCTTCACACTTGACTCTGGTGCTTCCCGCTGTTTCTTTCGTGACAGCACCACAGTCACTCCCCTCCCTGCACCTGTTCCTGTCTCACTGGCTGACCCCTCTGGGGGCCCAGTGCTTGCACGGTCTTCCACTGTGCTTCCGTGTCCGCAGTCCCGTCTGGTGAGCTGTCTGGTCTCCACCTCCCCTCGTTCTCTACGAACTTGGTGAGCAACGCCGTCCTTCAGGATCACTGGGTTGACACCTTTACTCCTGGAGGACAGCGTGTGGCGATCTGCACGTGCTCCCGGACCGGCCGTCACCTGGCCACGTTCACACGTGCGCCTGGGTCCAGTCTGTACACCCTCACCACTGCGTCACACTCCACCCCTTTGTCTCCCCAACTGTACGCGTCTGCTCAGGTAGCTACCCAGTGTGAGTGTCGCCGACTGTCGCACGACACTCTCTTGTGGCACCACCGCCTTGGTCACGCCTCCCTGCCTCGCCTTCGTAGCATGCACTCTCGCTTCCTGGTCTCTGGCCTTCCCAGGTCTCTCCCTGCCCTCCCTTCCTCGCCTGCGCCGCCCTGCATTCCTTGCGTCGAGGGGCGGCAGCGCGCCGCTCCTCACTCCTCCTCGTTCCCTCCCACAGAGGCTCCACTGCAGACTCTCCACCTGGACGTGTGGGGCCCAGCCCGCGTCCGTGGACAGGGCCACGAGCGGTACTTCCTGCTGGTCGTCGACGACTACACGCGTTACACCACGGTCTTCCCCTTGCAGCGCAAAGGGGAGGTCCCTGATGTTTTGATCCCCTGGATCCGCGCTGTTCGTCTCCAGCTCCGCGAGCGGTTCCACTCGGACTTTCCTGTCCTGCGTCTGCACTCTGACAGGGGTGGTGAGTTCTCCTCAGACCTCTTGGCAGCCTTCTGTGCGGAGCACGGCATCCGCCAGACGTTCACGCTTCCGGCCTCTCCGCAGCAGAATGGGGTTGCTGAGCGTCGCATTGGCTTAGTCATGGAGGTCGCTCGTACCTCCATGATCCATGCGGCTGCCCCCCATTTTCTGTGGCCGTTTGCGGTCCGGTACGCCGCGCATCAGCTCAACCTCTGGCCCCGTGTCTCCTTGCCGGAGACCTTGCCCACACTGCTGTGGACGGGGAAGGTTGGCGATGCGTCGCGTTTCCGGGTCTGGGGTGCTCGTGCCTTTGTCCGCGATACCACCGCGGACAAGCTCTTTGCTCGCGCCATTCCCTGCGTCTTCCTTGGCTTTGTCCCTGACACGCCTGGCTGGCAGTTTTACGACCCCGCCTCGCGTCGTGTCTTTCCGTCTCAGGACGTCACCTTTGACGAGTCCGTCCCCTTTTACCGTCTCTTTCCCTACCGCACTGCCCCTCGCCCCCCCCCGCCGCTCTTTCTTGCCCCAGGTCCTCACCAGGTAGACCCCCTCCCCGCGCTAGGTCCTGCTCCTTCAGGTGTTTCTCAGGTAGACCCTCCCGTGCCTGCGCCTGTTGAGGTCACTGGTGACTCAGGTCCTGCTGGGGGTGGTGCTGTCTTTGGGGGTGCTGGGCCTGGGGGTGCGGAGCTTGGGGGTGCTGAGCTTGGGGGTGCGGAGCCAGCGCGTGAGGACCCAGGAGGTACTGAGCCGGGGGGTGCGGAGTCTGGGGGCGCTGAGCCTGAGCGTGAGGAGCCTGGAGGTGCTGAGCCTGCACGTGAGGAGCCTGGAGGTCCTGAGCCTGGGGGTGCTGTGTCTGGAGGTGCTGAGCCCGTGCGTGAGGAGACTGGGGGTACTGAGTCTGGGGGTGCGACGCCTGAGGGTTCTGAGTCTGCTGCTGCGCGGTCTCCTTGGAGTAGCCGCCTTCGTCCGCGTGTGCCTCTCACCTCACAGCAGCTGCACGACTGGTACGGTCGCTGTCAGGGTCGCGCTTCTGGAGCTCGGGGCTCTGCTGCTGGAGGTACTTCTGCTGACGTCACTGGAGCTGAGAGTGGTGCTGGTCCTTTGTCTACTGGAGGAGCTGGAGCCGCTGGTCCCGGAGGTGCTCGTACTGGAGGTACTAGAGCTGCTGGGGCTGGAGGTACTGTGTCTGAGGGTGCTACTGCTGGAGACCCTGAGCCTGGCGGAGCCGGTTCTGGGGGTGCTGCAGCTGGTGGAGCTGGTCCTGGAGGAGCTGGCGCTGAGGGTTCTGGAGCTGCTGGAGGTGCTGGAGCTGCTGCGGGTTCTGAAGCTGCTGGAGGTGTTGGAGCTGCTGAGGGTACTGGAGCTGCTGGAGGTGCTGGAGCTGCTGGTGCTGGTGGCACTGCACAGCCGCGCCTGTTCTTCGCTCCGCCGTCTCCGTCGTCTCAGCCACCGCCTGACTCTGCGCTTCGCCAGGTTCTCAGTCTCCCTTCGTCTACTGGTCTTCCGTTACAGCCTGGCTCGCCGCTGCCTGCTCCTTCTCCTTACACTGAGCAGACAGGGGGCCTTGCTGAGCGTCGTGAGCCTGCGTCGCGTCCTGTCTCGCCTGTCCGTTCTGGTCGTTCCGGTCGTCGTGTTCCTCGTCCGCGTCAGCCGGCTGTCCCCGGCACCCACCTTGTAGTCCGTCGTCCTTCCTCTCCTCCGCAGCGTGTTCCTCTGCCTTCTCCCCCTGCGTCCTCTCTGCCTGACGTTGCGGACCCTGAGTCTGACCAGTTTCGTACTGAGCACCCTACTGTCATGCGTCTGTTAGCCACTGTGGTCACTGACTCGTCGTTTGAGTCCACTGCTGCGTCTGCCCTAGTAGCTGAGCTTGTCGACTTTGCTGCTGCCTGTCGTCTAGACTACGCTGCTAGTCTTGTTGCTGAGTCTGAGTCTGTCTGTCCTCCGTCCGTCGGGGGTGAGTGTGCTCTTAGCACGGACGTCCTTGAGGACAGGCACGAGGACCTTGAGTGTCTTGCGGCCGCTGCGCCTCATCTCGTGGCCATGCTGCTTGCCCCTGAGGGAGACCCGGATGCACCAGACATCCCGACTCTGCGCTCTTACGCTGAGGCGATCGCGGGTGAGTACTCTTCTCAGTGGCAAACAGCCATGGACGCAGAGATGGCTGTCAGAATCCCAACCACTAGACCATTGGGATAAAAGGGCTTGTTTCAGTAGCGGGTCAGTGCGCCCATAACCCCCCAGGCTAACAGGCCTGTAACCCCCCAAGGATCAATCAGGGATCTCACAATGCAAGTCTTCTGACACCCCCCCACACTGGGAGGTCCAGGACTCGGCACAGCGGCAACGGCCTACATGTGCATACACCGGGATTCGAACCCGAGACCGCTCTGATACCATGTCAGAATCCCAACCACTAGACCATTGGGATAAAAGGGCTTGTTTCAGTAGCGGGTCAGTGCGCCCATAACCCCCCAGGCTAACAGGCCTGTAACCCCCCAAGGATCAATCGGGGATCTCACAGTGCAAGTCTTCTGACAATGGCATCCTGGAAGTCCACAGGCACCTACGTCGATGAGGTTCCCCCTCCCGGGGCGAACATCGTCGACGGCATGTGGATTTTCAGGGTGAAGCGGCCGCCAGGTTCTCCGCCTGTCTTCAAGGCTCGTTACGTTGCTCGAGGCTTCAGTCAGCGAGAGGGAGTTGACTTCTTCCAGACCTTCTCCCCCACCCCGAAGATGACCACTCTTCGGGTACTGCTGCATGTTGCCGCTCAGTGTGACTACGAGCTTCACTTTCTTGACTTCAGCACAGCTTTCTTACAGGGCAGCCTGTACGTCGACGACTTGGTCTTTGCCACTGCTGACACGGAGGCTCTCGCCCTGGTGAAGTCGGAGTTGCTGAAGAGACACACGTGCACAGACCTGGGTGAGCTGCGCAGTTACCTTGGCTTGCAGATCACCCGGGACAGAGCACGCCGCACCATCACACTGACTCAGTCACACATGGTGCAGCAGGTCCTTCAGCGCTTCGGCTTCACCTGGTCCTCGGCACAGGCCACTCCTCTGGCTACAGGTCACTCGCTCTCAGCTCCACCTTCGGACGAGTCCGTAGAGCCGAGTGGTCCTTACCCAGAGCTAGTTGGCTGCCTCATGTACCTGATGACCTGCACTCGTCCTGACCTTGCGTACCCTCTTCGCCTTCTGGCTCGCTACGTGGCTCCTGGTCGGCACCGAAAGGTGCACATGGATGCTGCTAAGAGGGTACTGCGCTACTTGTGTAGTACATCAGGGATGGGGCTCGTGCTTGGAGGATGGGGCGACGTTGTCCTCACTGGTCACTCGGACGCTTCTTGGGTTGACGACCAGGCTACGCAGCGGTTGTCACAGGGTTACACCTTCAGTCTTGGCTCTGGCTCTATTTCTTGGCGGTCTACTCGCTCGTCTTCTGTTCTCGGCTCCAGTTGTGAGGCTGAGATCTACGCCACAGCCATGGCTGCACAGGAGTTACGCTGGCTCACCTACCTGCTGACCGACTTGGTAGAGAGGCCTCGTTCTCCTCCAGTTCTGTACGTCGACAACAAGGCAGCCATTGCCTTGTGTCAGGAGCACAGACTGGAGCACAGAACAAAGCACATCGCTCTGCGTTACTTCCTGGCTCGAGAGTTGCAGCAGCGGGGTCAGCTTCGTCTTGCTCACGTGGCCACTCGGGCCAACACTGCTGATATATTCACCAAGGCACTTCGGTCTGGTGATCATCAGCGCTTTTGTACTTTGTTGGGCCTTGTGCCTACGTTTCCACACTTGCTGTAGACTCTGCTTGTACTGTGATCTATATATATATACCTGCATGCTTGCTCTTGCTAGGTAGAGATCACTGTACTATTCTTATTGCATATATACCTCTGCATGTGAACTGGCCTTGTGGCCTTTTGCTTGTGCTCAGTGTGTGTGGTGACGTTGTGATCCACCCTGAGCTTGCTTTGCTTTTCTTGACTGGTCTTGTGACCTCTTGCTCTCCCCCACTTTGCCTATGGGGGTGTGTCAAAGATATGCATATGTTATTTTTGTGGGTAGGCTGTAGTGGGGTAGATACTGTGGGGTATAACCCCTTAGGGTTTTCTCCTTGTATCAATTCTCTCGATAGTCAACTTCATTGATGCCTAGATTCTAAGAGTTGTGCCCTTGCACGCTCCTGTTATGGCGTCTGGGTTCGTACTGCAACTCGATCCAGAGGGGCAGGCGATCGACTTTGAGGCGTGGCTGCTCGATGTCCAGCTCCACCTGCAGATCCAGCGCCATGATAACGTCTACCTGTACACCCACGTGTCGGATGAACTACCAACCCCGGAGCGTCTTCCTGCCTTAACTGTTGAGTCCACCTCGGGGGAGCTGGAGGCTCACCACAAGTCCCAGCTTGCGTACTCGGTTTGGGTGTCGCATGGCTCTTCTACGTACCTTGCCCTTACTCGCATCCTGTCGCCCGCCGAGCGAGTATACTTTCGCCAGGTCGCGACGGCGAAGGAGTATCTTAATGCTATTTTTGCTCGCTACTCCACTCCCTTCTCTGCTACTCTAGGGCGCCTCGTCATGCCTTTCCTCTTCCCTTATCTCCCTGCGTTCTCCTCTTTCACGGACCTCATTACCCACCTGCGCTCGCTTGACGCTAGCTTCTGCGCCTCTTGCACTGCTGAGGACCTTGCTGAGCACGCCCCCTCTATGTATCTCACCCTGCACCTCCTCACGACCCGCCTCCCTGACCGCCTCCCGCCTGCCAGTAACGCCCTCCTCGCCGTGCACCACATGCGCCTCTCTATCGATCTCTTTGAGAATAGTCTAAGTAAGATCAAGACACAACCACCACTGATGTGGTAGTCCCCCCGATCTTCGAGGGGTGCGCATCGCCCCAACTCTCTACCTAGTGTTGCCAGATCTTATTACTCGTGCGTATTTAAACTAGGTTTTCTAACTGTCTCTAGTGTAGGTTCCTCTGCTGTTTCCTGCCTAGGTGTAACGACTGCCAAATCGTCCCTCTCTATCACAATGCACCGCAGCGACTCCCAGTGCTTCTTTCGCGCCGCACCACCCTCTCGCCACTTAGAGCTCCTGCCGCACTCTCCCCTGGCCAACCCCTCCTATAGACCGGTCATTACACGCAACACTACTGCACTCTCATGTCCACCAGTCCTCTCTAGCACCCTAGCAGGTCTGCACATCCCTTCGTTCTCCAGGAACTTGGTGGGTGTCGGTCGTCTTCAGGACCTTGGGGTCACCACCACGTTTCCTAGATACGAGTTGTTCGTGACCTGTATGGACGCTAACACTGGGGCACCTCTTGCCACGTTCCCTTGGGACTCTGCGTATGGACTTTTCACGCTACACACTGCGTCCACCCATGTTCCTACATCTAGTCAGGTAGCTTCGTCGTGCCCGCGTCGGTCGCTCACTCACCTGTCACTCCTGTGGCACCACCGTCTAGGTCACCCCAGCCTACCGCATCTCTGACACATGGCTTAGCACGATCTTGTCTCTGGTCCCTCGTCGTCAGTCCTCGCTCTCCCTCGGGCGTCTGTGCCGCCGTGCACCCCTTCCATCAAGGGTAGGCAACACGCCGCCCCTCACTCCTCCTCGTTTCCTCTCACTATTGCGCCTCTTCAGACCTTGCACACATGAACGTCTGGGACCCTGCCCCTGTCCCTGGCAAAGAGCGCTTCTTATTGGTCGTTGTGGGTGACTATTCCCACTACTGCCTTTCTCTAGAGCAGCCTGCACGAGTAGATCTTCCTCTTCCGCCCACATGGCTTCACTGGTTCCTTCCCTTCTAGGGCCCGGTGGAGCCTTCAACGGCCTTCTAAAGTTTGCGTCAGGCTCCTTGTGAGTGGCACGACATGCTGCGCATTACTCTTGCTGACCTCCGCTTCTTCCCATACTCAGGTAACCCGTCTCACTTTGATTGCTCTTGCTCTACTCCCGTCAACATTTTGGTCTACATACACAACCTAGACTTCACTACTCGAGACAAAGTCGCGTTGGCCTCAGTGAAGGCCAGTCTGCTGAGGAGACACACCTGCACTGACGTAGGTGAGCTGCGCCGCTATCTTGGCCTGCAGATCTCTAGGGGAAGAGAAGCGCGCATCGTCACTTTCACTCAGTCCCACTCAAATCTTCTAGTGTTTCGGCCTTTTGTTATCGTCTGTACAGCCCACTCCTCTGCCTGTTGGCCATATGCTCGCGGCCCTTGTCCTTGACGAGCTTGTTGAGCCCAGTAATTAGTACGCAGAGCAGGTGGGGTGCCCCATGTACCTGATGACATGCACTCGCCCAGACCTCACATATCCCCACAGCATCCTTACCCGCCTTTTTGCGGCTGGGAGACACTGACGACCTCACATATCCCCACAGCATCCTTGCCCGCCTTTTTGCGGCTGGGAGACACTGACCTGAGCACTTGTTGGATGCTAAGAGAGTATTGCGCTATCTGGCATGGGGCTTGTGCTCGGAGGACGACAGCTAGTTGCACTCATGAGACACACTGCCATGTCGTGGGCATACACCAGCGAGACTTTCATATCCTTTCGAGGCTACTACTTCAACCTTGGTGCATGAGCGGTCTCGTGGAGGTCCAGTCGCTCTTCATCGGTGGCACAGTCCAGCTGTGAGGTATAGATCTATACTGGTGCTATGGCTGCTCAGGAGCTCCGCTCACTGACGTAGGTTAGTTGCCTAGTTATGACCCGGTCTTGTTCTCTTATAACATGGCCATGATCCTCCCGTGTGAGGCTAAACTAGAGGGCATAGCGAAGCACATTCAGCTGCGGTACTTCCTGTTAAGTGAGTTGCAGCCGCTCGGCCATGCACGTCTAGTACACTTGGCCTCAGGGTCACCACCGCTGGTGTCTTCACCAAGCACTCCCGCCGCGTGATCATCAGCGGCTCTGCACATAGCTTGGCCCTATCCCAACAATTTCTTACCTGTTAGGATCTTGATATATTTTAACAGTACGGTGTTTGATTTCGTTTAGTGATACGCACTGACTGGCCTTGTGGCCTCTTTGTCAGAAATGAGAAGGAAAGAATGACTAGAAAGAGAGAGGTACAAGGTTTGTATAGGCAAAACCTAATTTGGGCTGTACCCCATAAGGAGTGCCCCACTACAGCCTAGAGCATATATGCATAGTTCTTACACACCACCATAGGCAAAGTGGGGGACAAGCAAGTGAACGAGACAAGGTCAAGCTCAGGGTGGATCACAAAGTCACCACGCATTCTGAGCACAAGCAAATGGCCACAAGGCCATTTCACATGCAGAGTTATATAAAGCAGAACAAGCAGTACAGTGATAAAAAAACCTAGCAAGTGGAAGCAGGCAGGTATAAGTATATAGATCACAATACAAGCAAAGTCAAGAAGTGAGCAAGTGAGGCCAAGTAGGCACAAGGCCTAGAACAGTACAGAAACGCTGATGATCACAAGGCTGAAGTGCCTTGGTGAAGACATCAGCAGTGTTGGCCTGAGAGGCCACGTAGACAAGACGAAGCTGACCACGCTGCTGCAACTCTCGAGCAAGGAAGTAGCGCAGAGCGATGTGCTTCGTTCTGTGCTCCACTCTGTGCTACTAACACAAGGCAATCATGGCCTTGTTGTCGACGTACAGAACTGGAGGAGAACGAGGCGGCTTGCCCAAGTCGGTCAGCAGGTAGGTGAGCCAGCATAACTCCTGTGCAGCCATGGCCCCTGCGTAGATCTCAGCCTCACAACTGGAGCTGAGAACAGAAGACGAGCGGGTACACCGCCACAAAACAGAGCCGGAGCCAAGGCTGAAGGTGTAACCCTGTGACGACCGCTGCGTAGCCATGTCGTCAACCCAAGAAGCATCTGCGTGACCAGTGAGGACAACTCGAGCCCGTCCTCCAAGCACGAGCCCCATGCCCGACGTACTGCACAAGTAGCGCATCACCCTCTTAGCGGCCTTCCAGTGCTCTGGTCGGTGTCTCCCAGGCGCAACGTAGCGAGCCAGGATGCTAAGAGGGTAAGCAAGGTCAGGTCGAGTGCAGGTCATCAGGTACATGAGGCAGCCCACAAGCTCTGGATACGGGCCACTCGGCTCTACGGACTCATCCGAAGGCAGAGCTGAGAGCGAGTGACCGGTAGGCAGAGGAGTGGCATGTGGCGAGGAGTACTCGAAGCCGAAGCGCTGAAGGACCTGCTGCACCATGTGTGACTGAGTCAAGGTAATGGTGCGCTGTGCTCTGTCCCGGGTGATCTGCAAGCCAAGATAGCTGCGCAGCTCACCCAGGTCTGTGCACGTGTGTCTCTTCTGCAGCTCCGACTTCACGTGGGCGAGTCCCTCAGTGTCAGCAGTGGCAAAGACCAAGTCGTCGACGTACACGAGGATGTAGAACGGCGGCAGAGAAGTGTCGGTGCGTAGAAACAACAACGGGTCAGCAGTAGAAGGTGCAAACCCAAGATCCGCAAGAGTAGTCCTCAGTGTGTCGTGCCACTCACGAGGCGCCTGGCGGAGACCGTAGACTGGCCGCCGGAGGCTCCACTGGGTACCAGCAGGAAACGACCCAGTGAAGCCCGGTGGGCGGCGCAGCCAGATCTCCTCGTGCAGGCTGCCCTGTAGGAAAGCAGTGCTGAAGTCAAGAGAGTGAAGCTCGTAGTCACGCTGAGCGGCGACGTGCAGCAGAACCCGAAGAGTGGTCAGGGTGGGGGAGAAGGTCTGGAAGAAGTCAACTCCCTGTCGCTAACTGAAGCCACGTGCAACGTAACGTGCCTTGAAGACAGGCGGAGAACCCGGCGGCCACTTCACCCTGAAAATCCACATGCCACTGACGATGTTCGCCCCAGGTGGGGGAACCTCGTCAACGTAAGTGCCTGTGGACTTCCAGGATGCCATCTCTGCATCCATGGCTGTCTGCCACTGAGAGGAGCAGGGACCCTCTATCGCCTATGCGTAAGAGCGCGGGGTCGGGATGTCTGGTGCATCCGGGTCTCCCTCAGGTGCAATCAGCATGGACACGAGATGAGGTACAGCAGCTGCAAAGCACTCAAAGTCCTCCTGTCTGTCCTCAAGGACGTCCGTGCCAAGAGCACACTCACCCCCGACGGACGGAGGACAGACAGTCTCAGACTCAGCAACAAGACTAGCAGCGTAGTCTAGACGACATGCGGCAGCGAAGTCAACAAGCTCAGCAACTAGGGCAGACGCAGCAGTGGACTCAAACGAAGGGTCAGTGACAACAGTAGCGAGAAGACGCGTGACAGTAGGACTGGCAACACGAGCAAGGTCAAACGGCGGGTTAGCAACGTCAGGTAGAGAGGACGCAGGAGGAGACGGCAGAGGGACACGCTGCGGAGCAGTGGAAGGAAGAAGTGCCATCTGGTGCCTGCCTGGGACAGCAGGAGGAAGCTGACGCGGGACACGGCGACCAGTGCGAACAGCGCGAACAGGCGACGCGGGACGAGACTCAGGCGACGCAGGACGAGACTCAGGCTCACGACGCTCCGTAAGACCCCTAGTCGGCCCAGAGTAAGGAGAAGGACCAGGCAGTGAAGAGGCTGGCTGTAACTGTGACTGCGACTGGACACAGTAAGGGAGGAGTAGGACCAGTAGAAGGCGGGAGACCAAGAACCTGCTGAAGGAGTGGAACGAAGTACGGCCGCGGCCGCGCAGCGCCTCCAGAACCAGCAGAGACAGCACCAGTACCCCCAGCGCCAGGGTCTCCAGCTCCAACTCCCTCAGCACTACCAGCTCCAGCACCAGCAACACCTCCAGCAGCAACAGCTCCAGCGCCTCCAGCTCCAACTCCTGCAGCACCACCAGCTCCAACTCCGGCAGCACCACCAGCTCCAGCAGCTCCAGTACCTCCAGTACGAGCACCTCCGGGACCAGCGGCTCCAGCACCTCCAGCAGCTCCAGCACCAGCAGTACCTCCAGCAGCTCCAGCTCCAGCAGCTCCAGTACCTCCAGTACGAGCACCTCCGGGACCAGCGGCTCCGGCACCTCCAGCAGCTCCAGCACCAGTAGTACCTCCAGCAGCTCCAGCACCAGTAGTACCTCCAGCAGCTCCAGCTCCAACAGCTCCAGCTCCAGCAGCTCCAGTACCTCCCGTACGAGCGCCTCAGGGACCAGTGGCTCCAGCACCTCCAGCAGCTACAGCACCAGCAGTACCTCCAGCAGCTCCAGCTCCAGTAGCACCTCCAGCGGTAGGCCCCCCAGCTCCAGCAGCACGGCTACAGCGCCGAGCGTACCACTCGCGCAGCTGCTGTGGAGAGAGGGGCTCCCGCCGTGACAAGACACCCGAAGGACCTCCAGACTCAGCACGCTCAGGCTCAGCACCCCCAGGCTCAGCACCCCCAGACTCAGCACCCCCAGGCTCAGCACCCCCAGGCTCCGCACGCTCAGGCTCAGCACCCCCAGGCTCCGCACCCTCAGACTCAGCAACCCCAGGCTCAGCACCCCCAGGCCCCGCACCCGCAGGCTCAGCACCCCTAGCAGCACCAGAGTTGACAGCTACCTCGACAGGCTCGACACGGTCTACCTGGGACACACCTGAGGGGGCAGGACCCTGAGGGGGGAGGGGGTCTACCGGAGGAGCATGCTAGGAAGAGCGGCGGGGGGGGGAGAGGGGCAGTGCGGTAGGGAAAGAGACGGTAGTAAGATACCGACTCGTCAAACGTGACGTCCAGAGAGGACAAAACACGACGCGAGGTGGGGTGGTAAAACTGCCACCCAGGCGCGTCAGGGGGGAAGCCAAGGAAGACGCAGGGAACAACACGGAAGGACAGCTTGTCCGCGGAAGAATCGCGGACAAAAGCTCGAGATCCCCAGACACGGAACACAGACGCATCGCCAACCTTCCCCGTCCACCGCAGAGTAGGTGTGGTCTCCGGCACCAACACACGAGGCTGAAGGTTGAGCTGATGCGCAGCGTACTGGACCGCGAACGGCCACAGAAAATGGGGAGCAGCCGCATGGATCATGGACGTACGAGCGACGTCCATGACCATGCCAATGCGGCGCTCAGCAATCCCATTTTGCTGTGGGGAGGCCGGAAGCATGAACGTATGGTGGATGCCCTCCGTATGACAGAAAGCCAGGAGAAGGTCGGAGGAAAACTCACCACCTCTGTCGGAGTGCAGACGCAGAACAGGAAGGTCCGAGCCGAAACACTCGCTGAGCTGGTGACAGGCAGCGCGGATCCAGTCGATCAACATCTCAGTGACCTCACCCTTGCGGCGCAAGGGGAAGACTGTGGTGTAACGCGAGTAGTCGTCAACGACCAGCAGGAAGTAATGCTCGTGACCCTGTCTACGGACGCGGGCTGGGCCCCACACGTCCATGTGGAGAGTCTGCAGGGGAGCCTCTGTCGGAGGGAACTCGGAGGAGTGAGGAGCGGCGCGCTGCCGTCCCTCGACGCAAGGAACACATGTAGGGGCAGGCCCCGGTGGAAGGGGAGGGAGGGACCGGGGGAGACCAGAGACCAGGGTACGGGAGGCCATACCTCAGAGACGAGGCAGGGAGGGGTGACCAAGGCGGTGGTGCCAAAGGAGAGTCTCGTGTGACAGAGGACGACACGAGCAGGGGGCAGACTCCGGACCAGACCTGGACGCGGCAGCAAACACCTGACCAGACGCAGAAACCGGAGGAGACGCAGTAGTCAGTGTGTACAGGCTCGACCCAGGCCGACGGGTGAACGTGGCCAGGTGGCGGCCCGTCCGAGAGCACGTACAGTGGGTCACACGCTGACCTCCAGGGGTGAACTGGTCAACCCACACGTCCTGGAGGTCAGCTCCACTCACCAAGTTCGTAGAGAACGTGGGGGGGTGAAGTCCCGACAGTGAGCCCGACGGGGCCGCAGGACACGGTAGAACCGTAGAGGAGTGCACAAGGACTGGGCCCCCAGAGGGGTCAACCAGGGAGACTGCGACCGGCCGACTGAGTGGCGTGAGGGTGGTGCTGTCGCAAAAGAAGGAGCGCGAAGCACCTGAATCAAGTGTGAAGGTGTGCAAGGCCTCAGTAGGCGCAGTACCAGAGAGAGCAGACTCACCAGCACCTGGAGCAGCAGACTCACTAGCACCTGGAGCAGCAGACTCACTAGCACCTGGAGCAGCAGACTCACTAGCACCTAGAGCAGCAGCCTCAATGCCCGGGTCGGGCGGAACATACAGGTAACAGTCACCCTCAGCACTATCAGTCACAGCATACATGGCAACAAGGATAGCATCCAAATCAAGATCAAAGATAGCAACACCAGACTTAAGCAGATCACCCCAGTGAGGGAGCTCAACGGCGTCAGGAAACTGGGCGCGCTAGGCGTCAGTCAGGCGACCGAAACAGCGCTGCGTAGTGTGTGGCAGTCCACACGTCTCCCCACGGCGCCCGCCGGTGCGGAGTAAGTGCAGGGACCAGCACTCCCAGACCTCCCACGCCCAGCGTACCACTCACGAAGCTGCTGGGGCGACGGGGTCTCACTGGAACGCGGCTGCTGCTGGCGCTGGCTACCGCCAAAGCCTCCACGCTGCGCGGCTCCACCTCGACCAGAACCACCGCCGCCACCACCTCCACCGCCGCTGCCACTGCCTCCACCGCCGCTGCCACTGCCTCCACCCACCTCCACCGCCGCCACCGACGCCCCCACTCCCGCCACCACCCCCACCTCCACCGCCACCTCCACCGCCACCCCCTCCGCCTCCTCCACCGCCTCCACCGCCGCCCCCCCGTCCCCTCCACCACCCTTGCCCCCCTTGCCCTTGCCGTTGCGGCACCTCCCACTAGGAGCAGACGCAGCCCCGACCTCCGCAGTGCCAACGAGGTCGACAGCAGCAGCAGAAGCAACAGAGGGGAGAAGGGGGACGGGGGAACACCCCTCAAAGAAAGGGGCGCGAGGGTCGCCACGAGAAGCACCTACAGCAACTGTACTCTTCTCAGCTGCGGTGAGGCGCTCCTCTAGCAGGTCAACGGTGAGCTCGGTGGGGCAAAGGGAGAGAAAGTGGTCCCTGACTGAGCAAAGAGAGTCAGGGAGGCCGGTGACTAGGTAGAAGAGGGTGATTTACATGGGGGGGGGGGGGGTTCTTGGCGCAGAACTCCGAGGGAAGCGCAGCGCGGTAGCGGGCGTCACTAGTGCGGAGGTGAGTAAGGAGGTCAGCGACTGTGGGAAAGGCGGCAAGGTCAGGGAACAGATATGGCAGCATGATGCGGCTGAGGGAAGCAGTGGCAGGGGAGGAGTAGCGCGCTACGACAGCGTTATACCAAGACTTTGCAGTCTTGTACTGGCCAAAGTGCGCGCGCTCAGCAGACGGCAGGTGACTACGAACAGCAAGGCGAGCAACAGCGTCACGAGTAGTCCACTGCGAGCGAACCGTACTGTCAGCAGAGGCAGCAGGTGCAACAGAGGCGCCGGACGTGTGATCGAAAAGCGAGACTCCGTCCCTAGAGTCGCACTGAAGAAAGAGCTGCAGGTCATCTACCCAAACGTCGAAGTCAACCGCACGCCCCTCAGCATCAAAGGTAAGAACATTAGGGCTAGCCATGGCGGCAGTAGCAGCAGTAGCAGCAGTAGCAGCAGAAGCAGCAGTAGCAGCAGTAACAGCTGCAGTAGCCGGGGCAGCGCGGGCAGGGCAGCGCGGCTCATTAGGGCAGGGCGGCGCGGCTCGGCAGGGCGGCGCGGCTCGGCAGGGCGGCGCGGCTCGGCAGGGCGGCGCGGCTCGGCTGGGCGGCGCGGCGCGGCAGGTAGGCGGGCGCTTACCAGGGGCGGGTGCAGGGCAAGGCCGCAGCTGGCGGGGTAGGTCAGGGCCGCGACTGGGGCGGCGGTATGGCAGGGCCGCGACGAGGCGGTGGCAGAGCAGGGCCGCGACGGGGCGGCACCAGGGCAGGGCCGCTACAAGGCGGCTGCAGGGCAGGGCCGCAAATGGGCGGCAGCAGGGCAGGGCCACGACGGGGCGGCGGTAGAGCAGGGCCGCGACAAGCGGCTAAGGGCAGGGCCGCGACGGGTGGCGGCAGGGCAGGGCCGCGACGGGCGGCGAGGTCAGGGCCGTAGCTGGAGCGGCAGGGCAGGGCCGCGACGGGCGGCTATGTCAGGCCGCGACGGGCGGCGAGGTCAGGCCGCGACCGAGAAGGGCCGCGACGGGCGGCAAGGGCAGGGCCGCGACGGGCCGTTAGGGCAGGGCTGCGACGGGCCGGGAAGGCAGGGCTGCGACGGGCGGCAGTAGGGCAGGGCGCTCAACGGCGCAGGTGAGGCAGGCGCGAGGCGCGCTTCGGGCAGGGTAGGAAAAAAAAAATACCGTGGTGGGCCCTAAAAAAAACGATCCCACTAGGGAACCTGCTCTGAAACCATGTCAGAAATGAGAAGGAAAGAATGACTAGAAAGAGAGAGGTACAAGGTTTGTATAGGCAAAACCTAATTTGGGCTGTACCCCATATAGAGTGCCCCACTACAGCCTATAGCATATATGCATAGTTCTGACACTCTTTCCCTATAGGCTGGACCAGTAAGCCGCTCTGAATTGTTTCTCCTCTCCTATGCACTGCCCTTTACCTAGCCTAGGAGGTATTTGAAATCACACTTATACTTTTGTATGCGCACTTTATAGGCTGCTTAGGGTTGCACCATAAAGGGTACAAGTTTGCATATACCCCTCACATTCCTTTCTCTTGTTAACAGTTTGACCTAAATCCGCCATGGACGCAGAGATGGCGTCTTGGAGATCCACTGGCACGTACGTTTACGCAGTTTCCCCTCCCAGGGCGAACATAGTCGATGGCATGTGGATATTCAAGGTGAAGCGGCCGCCTGGATCGCCACCTGTCTTCAAGGTGCGATACGTGGCGAGAGGCTTCAGTCAAAATGAGGGAGTAAAATTATTTCAGACCTTCTCTCCCACCCCAAAGATGACCACTCTTCGGGTGCTACTACACGTCGCAGCACAGCGAGACTACGAGCTTCACTCACTAGAGTTCTCCACTCTGCCTTCTTACAGGGCAGCCTGCACAAAAAGATCTGGCTGCGCGGTCCTCCCGGCTTCACTGGCAGTTTCCCGCCTGGGACCCAGTGGAGCCTGAGACGACGAGTCTACGGTCTCCGCCAGGCGCCTCGTGAGTGGCACGACACTCTTCGCTCCACTCTTGCTGACCTCGGGTTCAGTCCTTCGTCTGCCGACCCGTCGCTGTTCGATCGCTCTAGCTCCACTCCTTTCTTCGTTCTCGTCTACGTCGACGACTTGGTCTTCGATACAGCAGACAGGGTTGCTCTGGCTTTCGTGAAGTAGGAGCTGCAGAAGAGACACACGTGCACTGACATTGGTGAACTGCGCCACTACCTTGGCTTGCAGATCACATCATCACTCTGACTCAGTCACACATGGTGGAGCAGGGCTTTCCGCGGTTTGAGCTTCAATTTTCCACCATACAGCCCACTCCTCTCGCTGTTGACCACAGTCTCACCGCTCCACTTTTCGACGAGTCTTTTGAGCATAGTGGTCCCTATGCAGAGCTTGTGGGTTGCCTCATGTACCTGATGACATGTACTCGTCCGGACCTCGCTTACCCTCACAGTGTCCTCGCTCGCTTTTGTTGCGATTGGGAGACACCGTCCTGTGCACTGGACAGCTGCTGCGAGGGGGGCGAAGTACCTGGCAACTACACCAAGGATGGGGCTTGTGCTTGGAGGGGCGCAGGCAGTGCGACTTACTGGACACTTGGAGACCGACAGGTCGTCCCAGGGGTATTGTTTCAGCTTTGGCTCTGGAGCTGTGTCGTGGAGGTCTACCCGGCTGTCCTCTGTGGCGCAGTCCAGCGCCGAGGCCGAGATCTACGCCGGTGCCTTGGCTACTTAGGAGCCCCGCTGGCTGGGCTTCTTGCTCACTGACTTAGGTGAGCGGCCTAGCTCTGCACCGACCTTGTTTGCTGACAACAAGGCCACGATTCTCCTGTGTCGAGAGCCTCAACTGGAGGGCAGAGTAAAGCACATCGATCTATGGTACTTCCTGCTGCGAGAGCTGCAGCGGCCCGGCTACGCGCACTTGGACTTTGTGGCCTTAGCGACCAACACTGCAGACATCTTTACCAAGGCTCTCCCGCCTGGTGATTACCACATGTTATGTTCACAGCTTGGCCTTGTCCAGACAGATACCCCGTTTGTTGTAGGCTTGTCTCTTGTTTATTGCTCTGCTTGAATTCTTATTTACATACACATATATGAACACTTGAACTGGCCTTGTGGCCGTATGTCTCAGAGGCTGGCTAGTCGTACCACCCTGAGTTGTTTGTCTTTTTGTTGCTTGCCTTGATTGGTCTTGTGACCGTTTGTCTGTCTTGCTCGTTTTGTTGCCCCTCACTTAGCCTATGGGGGTGTGTCAAATAATATAATTGCTTGTTAGGCTATAGTGAGGTACTCTCTAGTGGGTGCAACCCTTTTAGGGTTGTCTATTTGTAACCCAACCCTTTGCTGATCATTCATTCCGCTACGTGCTATTCTGAGATTTTTAGTAATTGTATTATATTTACATCCACCCGGCCAATATCATGCTCCAATAATAAAGATTCTGTCACTGCGCTCAATCCTGAAAATCCCTATCGTAGGACCCATTTTTTGCTACAAGTTGTAGCGCTTGTGGATGGCAACAATTTGTGTTTTATGGGTTAGCTCTTCTCTTCTAGATCAACCCTCTAGAAGTATGTTTATATATGAATATTTAGTTCTTTGCTGCCAGAGAATTTCTGTAGCGAAGAGATTCAGGTACAAGCTTCATGTCGGGTGCCTTATGTCTCAGGAGTCAGGGCCCAGAGCAGGGCTGTCGCTACAAGGGCAAATGCCCTTAAAGCTCCGGTATACATTTGAAAGGAGGGGTTCAAAATCCTTAGGAACTTGAAAAGTTGCCCCAAAACTGTGAGGCACACTACAAAACCCAGAACCTCACTGACAAATGTATACTGAAGCTTTAATGCCCTGAACATTAAGGGTTGATTTCGGCCTAGGTCCCCGGATTTAAGGGTTGGGTTTCAGGTCAGCCCGTCTGCCTAAAGTGCTGTGCTCGGGGCTAACCCGGATTTCAAGTATGAGTCTTGGGGCTAGTCCTTTCCCCTTCGAACTGATTCCTCGCCGTACCTCCCTCCCCTCTCCCCACCCGCCCCATTTCCCGTCATCCCAGTTCCAGGTGCAGTATAACTCTTCCCAGAGCCAGTTTCGAATGCTCTGTGAACTTTCGAGGTCAGGACCTGAACTAGTTTTTTTGAAGTCAGAACCTTAAGTGATTCTAGTACAAACCGTAGGTTTCCGCTTGGAATGTCAGTCCTTTAGTTTTCTATCCGCGAACAGAACCACGATTCTGCCTTAGGTCGCAACAAGGAAGTGGGAATGCAACGGGCGGCCAGTGAATACTTAGTGCTAGATCCGGGTGAGGTTACACACACAAGTACTGGAGAGGTCCTAGTACCTCACCCTTACAATTTTGAGTGGGTTAGGCGTCTTTCCGCTAAGAGGTTTCATTCAGTGATTTAGCCAGGGGCGTGAAGAATCAATTCGGATGGGCAGTGCAAATCCAGGGTGATCTCTTGTCTAGCAAAAGTGCATGACACTTTGTAGCCCTGATTTCAAGTGTTGAGTTTGGCCCCAAAACGTAAATTTAAGGGCAAATTTCGGGGCAGCTCAGCCTTCCAAGTTCTGGCCCCAGAGCAATCGACAGCCCTGGCCCAGAGGTCTGTTGCTGTGTTGTCAGGTGAATCTTGAAGAGCCGATACATGCGGCGGCTAGCCCGTTTCCTATCACCTAGGTATGACAGGCAACGCGTCGCATCCCTGGTTTGCTTGAACTTTTGATTCCGGGCAGTAGATCGAACATGGAGTCAACGTTTTTCATTGTATATACAGAGAGCCAAATCCTAAGAATGAATATTGTGTAAAATCAGGCTCACCTTGTATCCTCGCTGAGTCACACCAACAATGCTAGGTGGCGGTTGTGTTTCGTCTTCCACTAAGCACGGGTCTATGTAGGTTCGGAATAAACAATAAGCACGGGTCTCGTTTCAGAGCAACGGGCAGTTTTTAACACCATCACGCCAGCCCGCCACCTGATCCGCTCCCCTCCCGCTCAACATTTGTGTGCCTGATTTCTCGTCACGTCACCCTCCCCCAAGCCTTTTCCGCGTCGGCTCGGTTGGGTTTTTTTTTCTGCTTCATTTCCCCGCGCCTACTTCATCTGCGCCACTAACACAGCACCTGGCCTGCTGGAGCAACATAGCCCCGACTCCCCCCCCCTCATATGCACAGTCCCCTCATCGCATGAAGCGGAACAGTTGCCGATTGCCGACCGGTGAGACAAGTGAAGTTCAAGAGACAGACAAGCAGCGGCCCTTGCGGCAGACGTGCAGTCCCAAGTTTTCGTTGTCTAGTTATCTCCTCTCATACGCACTCAAAGGTGGAACGCCGGAACAGTCGTCTGCGTGTTCCCAGAAGCTTGCGTCTCCTAAGCTTTCTTGACGCATGTTGCTCAAGCGCACGATACCACCACTAACCTAGCTTCGGACTTGAGTACGGAAACCTGTGCTGGTCATATAATTTTTATTTCTTGCTATTTACTCTAATCTACTGTTACCGACCCAGTATGGCCGCGTTGGGTGGAGGATGGGCGGACGCCTTGCGCAAGGCAGCGCAGGTCAAGACGGAGCAATGGCCGCCTTTTGAAGCGGCGTCCCCCAAGACTGAGCGTAAATGGCCGGCAACCGCTTTCCCGCTCACCAGCCCTTCAGGCTGCGCCGCTTCCGCGGCTTCCGCGTCACCCGCGCAGCCTCCGCACGCACTTGGGGCGAAAACCGCTCCTGCCAAGGGGCACGATTTTCCGCCTTCCGCCAAGCACTCGCCGCCCGCTTCCCCAAATACTCCCCCGATTCCCCGCGGCGGTGCTCACGCCGGCGTGCTTCCAGCACGCGGAAAGGCGGCGGCGCAGGCCGGACGTTCCGCCATGCCCGCGCCGTCGGCGCAGGAGATGCGCGCACTTGAGGAGGCGAACGCGCTGCTGACTGCTCTCTTCGGGCCGGGCGCAGATCTCGCTGCGGTTAACGAAAGTCGTCGGAATCCGTCAGAGAAACGGTTTTCGTCGGCTGGCGGCGCTGAGCCGTCGCCACGACCGGCAAAACCCGACGAGAAGCCCGCGAAGCCGCAAAACGAGCAGCGCAGTCAGTCCAGGGTCCCCGCGAGCCCGCGCCCGCCTCCCGCGCAAAGACGCTCCGCGGGCGGCGCGGCGAAGAGGAATTCCGCGCTCGGCGCACAGTCGCCGAGAGTAACGGCTCTTTCGATTCGCCCGGCTGATGCGCCGTTTTCTGCTGCGGAACTGCCAGCGCCGTCAAGTTTCTACGCCGGTCTCCCTTCCAGCGACGCCGGTAGCGCAAAAGGCGGCGAATCTCCGGTTGTTGCGCTGTTCGAGGGGGAGACGACGTTCCCCGCGATCATGGCGGAGCTGTGGGCGCTCCAAGGCGGGCGCAGGGCGGACGGCGCAAAGGCGGCGGGTGCAGGCACGGAGAAGCGCGGTGAGCGGCGCCAAGCCGTGAAGAAGGGGGAGCGGGCGGGGGAAACGGCGGCGCAAGGGGCAGGCGCAACGTTGGCGCGGGGTCAGGGACAGGCGGAAGCGAACGGGCAGGTGGATGGCTCGCAAGCGGGCAGCCCGCGGGAACCTGAGCGTGCGCGTTCTCCCGAATTGCGCCCGCTTAAGGGGAGCGGAGCGGACGGTTGCGCGTCGCGCGGCGCGGGGCTGGCTTCACCCTCAAATGAGGCGGAGACATTTGGCGTTGAACGCGCGCCGGACGCCAATGCCACGTCACCAGTTGAAGCGGAAGCAACGGCGCTGCTCGATATGGTCACAAAGCTTCTATCCTCCGACCAGAATGTGACTGTAAACGGGGGTGACTGTACCGAGATGATAAAGGGGACCGTAGAGAAGTTCAAGCAGGAACTTCTGACGAAGCTTCCTGGGCGAGATGTGGTGGAGGTGGCGGGCGGGGGACAAGGGGAGGGGGGGGCCGGCGCGGGGGGGGGGTGGGGGGAAACGCGGGGTCGCGATTGCGCGGATGGCGCAGGTAAAGCTGGAACATGGGGAAGAGGAGGGCGTGGGGGAAGGACGAAACGCGCGAGAGGGAGAAGAGCAGCAACAGGCCTTCCAGCCGCCTTTCCAGCAGCCTTTCTTGTTCACAGGGACCACCCAGTCTCTAGAACCGAGTGCCGTCCCGGATACTGTTCACGTGCCAGATGGCGGGTTCTCACTGGACCATCCTGTTGCGTGTGCCATGTGGGAGCCGTCCAATGGGGAGCCAGCATCAAGGGAACAAACACCAGCGCAGGCAGCAGCAGCACAGCCAGTATCAGCGCTTCCCGCATCAGCACTTCCACTGGAGGAGCAACGGCAGTACCAGGCACCGCCGCAGTACCAACAGCAATGGCACCAGGAGCTGCAGCAGCAGGACCAGCAGCAATGGCAGCAGCAGCAGCAGCCTCCCTACTATCCTCCCATGACCTCTTCCCCACCAGCTCCTCCTCTATCCGACTATGCGGCTCTCCCCCCTCCCTCCCTCCCCTCCCCGCTTCATCTTCAACCCCCCGCCACACACGCCGCCGCGCATGCTCCTCATCCTCCCTCACACCCTGCTTTTGCCGCTGCCGCTGCCATCCCTGCTGCAAGCCCTGGGTTTGAGACTGCTGTTATGGATGATATGGCCTATGTGGGCAGTGCAGGTGGTATGGGTGCTATGGCTCCTCCCACTCCGGCAGCAGCTGCGCCTGCTCCAGTAGCATCTTCCCCAGTAACACCTTCCCCAGTCACCACCTACCCTCCCCACCCCACATGCTTCGCCCGCTCCCCATCCACCCTCTCCCTCGCCCTCGCCCCCGTTCACGCCTCCGCTTCTTTCTCAGCCTCGGCATCTGCCTTCGGACCTGGTTCAAGCTCGGCGTCAGGCTCGGCGGCTGCTTCTGCAAGCGACTTCACATGGGCTGCCGGACCTTCGGTCGCACCGGATTCCTCGCCAGCCGGTGCTCAACGCGCCGCAGATTTCACTCTTGATTTTCCACTGCCGGTTCATGCGGACTCTTGTCTCAATGCTGCAGCAGCCATCACAGAGCTACCCCTCTTCCCAGCGTCGGCAGCGGCTCGAGAAGCAGCCGCTGCAATCTCAAGCCTCGGAACGGAGGGCATTTCTAACGTTTGCACCTCACCGCGCGTACGATCTGCCAACTCTTCATTCAGCATGTCTGGGCGGTCGAATAAGAGAGGCCGGGATGAAGGGAGTGTGAGTGTTGGAGATTCGGATGGCAGTTTAGGGGGGTTGCTGCTGGGTTTGGGGGAGTTGAGGGAGACGGGTGCTCCTGTGAGTAAGGCTGCGAGGCTGATTCGGGAGCAGTGGGCTCGTAAGAGGGGACTGCCTCCATTGTCCATTCCCCCGCCGTTGGATTTGCCATCGCCCGATCATTCCCCTCCTGCGGACATGAAACCGCATGCCAATAGTATGTACATGTCTATTCACGCCGCGTTTTGAAAGGTTGCTGGTAGTTCATGTTTTTTTCGTTATGTAGCAGGAAGTTTAGTAATATACTGCAAACGTTTTCTCAAGCATATGAAAGACTTGGCCCTACAGAAGTTTCTTTGCCAATATCCATATCCAGTATTGAAATTCTCATCGACGGGTTTTGGTTCAAGGCTGTCAGACGGTTTTCCCTCCAAGCAATCCCCTCCCTGTATCGGGACCGTGTTTTGAGACGTCTCAAAACAGACTGCGCGCCTGGCCAAATGATAAGGCCATCGTCAATATATCGGACGTGGTAACAAGGTGACACCCCGGGCCATCTCTCCTTCAGCAGCTCATCGAGACGACTCATGAACAGGATGGCGAAGCAAACGGCGACAGGAGTTCCCATCGCGGTCCCCTGCACTTGGTGGTACATCCGGTCGTCAAATTCCACTAAGGAATTTCTCATAACCCAACCCAGAAGGGCCATGAGCGGTTGAGCGAGCTGCGGGTTTTCCCTCCAAGCAATCCCCTCCCTGTATCGGGACCACCGAGGACAACCCGAAAGGCTCCAACTTCACTTGCGCGGTTCCAAAAGACTGCACACAGTCTGTCACACATGCCAGGCTGGCGATCTGATTCTATTTCGCCAGCCTGGTTTGCAGTTCGTTTCATTTCGCTTATGTCGCTTCATCGGCAGTTCTGGCACCTCAGACCGTTGTGCTCCGTCTCTGTCGGGGACAAGCAATGCAAAGCAAGCACCTCACCTCACCCCACACATCTGTGTGCTGGGTGTCAGCTGAAGCAAACAGAACAGAAACCTGGTTGTATGCCGATCGCCAGTACGGTTCACCAGGTTTCTGGGTCGGTATTCAGCGGTACTAACAAATGACCGATCTAGAACGTAACGCAAACCACAGAACCGTGGTAGCTGAGTTGAAAAATCAACACACGCGTAGGCAAGCATCTGGTACAATCACTTGAAACCTTGCTGTCTCCGCTTCTCGTTCCGCATTCCATCGATCACCGACTTTACTTCTTCGTTTCCTAGTCCTTTCAGCAGTCTCGAGAGAACGAGGTTGTTTGGTCTGCTATTTGCTTTAGTATTCCTCGCCTATTGAGTACCTGTGACCGTAAATTAGGTCTTCAAGTTACTGGCTTCACTTGCACTTGCCGTATTCTGAAGCTACAATCCCAGCGCAGACTGGGTACGCGTATTCTGAAGGATTAACTTTCACTAGGAAATTCGCCTACTCGTGACAAGCTCATTCAACTTCCAGCACTAGGTTAAATACGCGTGGGGATGGCGACGCTTCAGAATCACCCGACTCCGCTAGATGAGTACAACAAGGAGATGGGAGAGTTAAAAACTCTCGTGACGAAGGCTTTAGAGAAGAAGGGTGTATTGGCTCGACTCAAGGTATGCGAAGACTGAATGAGCATCCTAGGCGACGTGTTCACCGATACGAGAAGGTCCGTTTTCGTGATAGAATGTTGTCGCTTCAGACGTGTCATTTCTGGTTCAAAAATCACGCACGTGACTAGTCGAGAAGCCAAGGCTCGTATCCGTTCACTAGAGCAAGGATTATCGAGGCTCGCGGCTCATGACTCGTGTCTTAATCTCGCATTATCAACTGTCAAGCTCTCAAGTTTCGAGTCTGTTGTCTACTGGCTCTTGACTCGTGGTAGCAGGTGGAGCTGCGAGCGAGCATTTCGAGGTAATCGACGACAAGGACAAGACGGCAACTTCTGAGGCGACTCAAAAACATCTCGTGTCTATTGTCTCGTGGCCCTTGTCTTGTGGCTCGTGGGTCGTTGCTATTTTTGGCAGGCGGAGCTGCGAGCGAGCATATTCGAGGTGATAGACGACAAGGACAAGACGGCGAGCGGCGACGAGCAACGCGCCGTGAGAGGCGGGTGCAGCGAGCAGGCGAAGAACCTGCACGACTCCAAAACGGGTGAGCTGATGAGAATCAGCACGGGAAAAAACGAAATTGAGCGTACGATCGAGCTTCCGTGGTAGCATGGCTGCTGGTGACTCTCTGCGCGTTGACCCATCCGTTGTTCGTGTAATTCATGCTTCACCGTAACATGCATAGGTAATACTTGTTTTTTCCAGCCGTCGTGTTTCGATGTAACATGTTCCTCCCTGTAACTTTGTTTCGTGGTTAATGGTTCACGTCGTGCCAGGTCATCTGCTCACGGCGCTGCTGTGCGAGTACCTGGAGTGGGGGGAGATGGACCATACCCTTAAAGTGTACCTCTCGGAGTGTAACCTGGTACGTACGGTCGACGTGAACCTCTCGGGATGTAACCTGGCACGTACGGTCGACGTACCTCTTGGGATGTAACTTGGTACGTACGGTCCAAGTGTACCTTTAGGAGTGTAACCTGGTGAATATGCTCTACGGCCATCTCACGTTTGGCTAATAGGAGCACAGAACGAAGCATAGGAAGTCAAACTGTGTGTACCGTGAGTATCTGCATAGTGTGCAGCGGACAGCAATGGCATGTACTGTGGTAGGCTAGCCATGGCGTGTATGGTCAGCATCCGCGTTAGAGGTAACCCACGTTAAGAGGTATGGTAATTAGCCATATGGTCAGCATTTGTTAGAGAAGTAACCGTTGTAGGAACGGAAATTAACAGCGTTGTGGAAGGCCGACTGTGGGTGAGTGGACTTGGATCGAAATTGAAAGCAAGCGTCTGATTGAATCTTTGTTCACTAAACCAATTTCCGTTCTCCCTTGCGAATCCCCAGCCGCCGGTATACCCGCGCCGACCAAAGCTAGAGGACGAACTCGGCCTGCCGTCGTCCAATGCCATCATGACACCTGGCGGTGCCACACGGCCGCTCCTGCACGAGCTGATCGACGCATACTTCACTCTCAAGGTGCGCCCCCGCGTGGTCAAATGCGCGTCCACATTTGACCAGGGTCTCTATCTGCCCACGACCCATGGTTGTCCACACGGCCATGGTTGTCTGTGTCCGTTCTAGTGTGCAGCCCAGGTTGGGCTCGTCTAGAAAAGGTCCAAGGAATCCTAAGCCTGAGAGAAAGGGAGAGGTTGACATTTACTGACAATGGGCGTGTGTGATGTCTGTGTGACGAATGGAAGGGAAAGGTTGACACCATAATCATCAGGACATGACATTTGCATCGACTGAGAGTAATACATGTGTATGCATTCGTCCATGTGCATGATGTTTGTGTGTCTTGCATCCCTTAGGCGCAGGTCAAATCAGGCGCCACAGGCACATCATCCTCATTAGGGGGTGACGTTTGAGTCGACTCAAAATACTCCATGTGTATGCATGTGTCCATGTGCGTGATGCCTGTGCGTGCGTGATGTCTGTGTGTGCACCCCTCAGGCGCAGGTCAAGTCAGGCGCCACAGGCACATCGTCATCATCGGGGGGTGGGCTGCTCTCTCGCGCCACTGCCCGCAGCTCGAGCCCCTCTGGTACGCCCCACATGGCCCAATGCCCCACACGTCCCAATGCCCCACATGCCCACATGCCCACATGCCCCACATGCCCACATGCCCCACATGGCCCAATGCCCCACATGGCCCAATGCCCCACATGGCCCAATGCCCCACATGGCCCAATGCCCCACATGGCCCACATGCACCACATGGCCCACATGCCCCACATGGCCCACATGCACCACATGGCCCACATGCCCCACATGGCCCACATGCACCACATGGCCCACATGCCCCACATGGCCCACATGCACCACATGGCCCACATGCACGAACAGGTCCTTTGTGATTTTGCATGTTTGCTGTAGAACCACTACTGTTACTTCACCACCCTTCCACTCCCACCATCCGGCCAGAGCCCCCCCCTGAAGCACCTCTCCGCTCACTCGTGGCTTCAGCAGTGCCTCTCGCCTCCTCTTAAAACTCCCCCTTCCTCTCCCTCCCCTCCTTTCTCCACCCCCCCTCTTCTAACCCCACCAACGCCAGAGATCCCTAAGAAGCACATCGCCCCTCACTTGTGGCTTCAGCAGTGCGTTCAGCTTGTGGACCCTCTTATGTTATCTCTTCTCTTCTTCCTACCCTTCTTTTTCACCCCTCACCAGCCGGACAGAGATCTCCCAGGAGCACCTCACCCCTCACCCGTGGCTTCAGCAGTGCATTTGGCCGCAGCAGCAGTGGCGGGGGCGAGCGCGAGCGGTCCTCCTCAGGCAGCCGGCGCAGCAGTAGCGGCGGCAGGGCAGTGCCTGAGCCGGCGTCGAGAGGCGAGAGCGACACTGAGAGGGGCGGCGGCGGGGGCGCGTTTTCCAAGCTGCCGATTTCGTTGCTACGTGACATCCCATCATCGCGGGATAGATATTAGCTAGTGGGGGGGTGGGCGGGTGGGGTGGGGAGGTTGATGGGGGGGGGTGTATTAGGGCGCTTCACATGTGTGTTCTCAGGCAAATACCGGTAGGTCGGCGGGCTGTTTATATGGTGCATGCATACCGATGGACTGGAAGCCATGCGGCTTGTTGAAGATGACTTTCAGTCGTGACAGGTACCTGTTGTCTGGGCAAGACAGCAGGTGTGGGTGGGTGCTGCAGCAGAGGTGGGGAAAATGCTTGCCCCCTTATGGTTCTGCAGGTACCTAGACTAGAGGTAGCACAGTAGCCGTGTCTCGGCAAAGTGTTGCGTGTTGCCAGGAGAGACCTGTTAGGGAGGCTCAGCTTGATGAACCTGTAACTGAATTTATAAGCTACGAGACGTAGAATGGTGCCACGTCCCTAGAGCTTGGTCTGGTATGACCATAGTTGATCAATGCTCCAAATCATTCAGCCATGGGCCAGCTTGTTCCACCCAAATCATCTTCCGTTTTAAACAACTCTTACATAAAATGGTGTGGGGTGCGTGCCACCCAGTCCGGGTAAACGCTGGCTAAACTTACTCTAGTTACACATAGTGAAGTGGAATCACACACTTACATCGGGAGTAAGATTGTTTCATGTTTTTCAACGAGCCAGCACCTTTTGACTAGTCCCGGTTTGATTTGTGATGAGTCATTCCTAAGGCCTAGGCTAGGCTGGTTGGAAATACGGGGCTAGCGAAGGGAGACTCACCGAGCCGTGTTGGCTGGTTCGTCTGGTTCGTTTGTCCGTATCCCCGATCACAAAGTGGGGAAGAAACTTCGGTTCCGCCATTTCCTTTGCCTAACCGCGCACAGCGGACCGCTATCACAGTACCCTGGGCGCGACTCGGTACAGGGTATGCCCAGGGTGGCTGGAGCGCGGGGGTGGGGGAGGCACGGAACTTCGACATTTCTCGCCCCCATTTGCACGATAAATGCGCGAGAGCAAGCTCATTGCATACAGACCAATTCGAAGCAACTCCAATTTCCAATTCGGCCACCCCCAACTAGACTCAACCAACTTACGTCAACCATCCCCAACCCCACAAGAATTCAAGCAATGGCTCTCGTCAACGATTGTTCACGGATTTCGAAGTCGACGCAACAGCTCGCATCTGACGGCGATATTGAATCAGGAGCAGCCACTTTCTCAGCTTCAGACGCATCGCTCCCCGTTTCCTCGTCGCCTCTCCAAAAGTCTCTTCCCCTATTTTGCTGCGCGCCTCCGCTTGCGAGGAACGCAGCTTCCACAAGTGGCAGCGCGGATGAGGAAATTCCGGGAGAGTTCACCGCGGTTTACCCTTCCGATCTGCACATCGCCAACCCCAAGGAAGTAACCAGCACTGCAGACGAAGTAGAGCAGCTTCGCAAGGGCGAGAAGGACCGCCATAGCCGTCGTCGCCGGAATTGCTGCTGCCGCGTCGCCTGCTGGTCGCTCATCGTCCTCGCCGTCGTTATCGTCGGTTTAGGCGTCGCAGGCCTCGTCGCATACCTGACAGTCTCGAAGCAACAACCGGAGGTGAAGGTCGAGCAAATCAACATCCTCCGCGTCGGCATCACAAAATCCGGCGGCGGCTTCCTGGGCCTCGAAAACTTCCGCCTTGGCCTATCCGCGGTAATAAACGTTACCGCGCTTGTGTATAACCCCAACAACTGGGACGTGGAAGCGGAAGACATCAGCATCGACGTGAAATTCTTCGACATGCATGTTGCGAATGTGACCCTCCCTGGCGTTTTGGGCATGACCAAGGGCGGGAGCGCGGAGTTGACTGTCCCCCTTGATATTGTCGACGCGCCCCTGGCGACACTGAGTCCCGCGAGCCTGCTGACGACGCCGCTGCTGCATGGGCGCGCGGAAATGCGGGTGGTGGTTGGCACTGCAGCGCGCGTGAAATACTGGGGCATCTCGTCGCCGCGCGTTATGGTGCATGTGGAATGCACGATGCAGCTGGACCCGTTTTCCGCTAAGAAGTACAACGAGCAGTGTACTCCCAGCGTCTCACTGTGAAAGGAGCACTAGCAGCAGAGTACACCCAGCATCTCTCCTTAGGCTCCTCAGTGTCATACTTCCTCTTAGGTGTTAACCATAGGCTCCTCCTCACTGTCATACTTCCTCTTAGGTATTTGCTTGCCTTTTCTGGACATATTCCTGACTTTGTGTCCGTCCCTGGCAGAAGGGATTCACACAAATGCAGGAATGCGCCCTCATTGTTTTGTAGTACATGGTGCTTGATTCTAATCTATAACAAAGCTTCCAGCATACGCAAAGGCAGGACCATAGCACAGAATACGGTACCAGTACCATAATATTAGCCTGATAGACATCCTGTATGGCTGGCGAGAGGTGTGCAGGAGCACGGGTCCTTGTAGACTTCGTACCACGTGGCAACGACTTCATAGGCTAAACGCTCACATCACATCACATTGGCAAGCACAACTGCAGGCCTCTGCCAGGGGATCTTATGCAAAAACAGAGCCGCTCTGTGCGTTCAATGGCCAGGAGCTACCTCTCTCTGAACACAACAGAACTTATAAACCTGGACAAAACTGAATAAAGCTACATCTGACTCGCTCTTGGAGTTGAGCAGACACGTATTGAGCTCCTGCTGCAGCAGCTATCAAGAGACATCCTCCCCCTACCTGCTCTACAAGCTGTTAAATTGACTTACCGTAGCCCACCACAGTGTCTCAAGCAGCGTCCGAGTCGCTCTGGGAATTCAACAGACGCAGAATTAGTTCTTGCTGCAGCAGCAACTGCTGGTGCAGCGCGCTCGCCTGCTCAATCGCTCTCATATCCTGCTGTACCACCTGCTTCTGCAGCCGCCTCACTGCCCTCCTCTGCAGCTGCACCTCCCCCTTGAGCACTTCTAGTCCCTCCGCTGTCATAGCAGCGTCTCTAGACACCTTAGTGAGTGCTTCTTTGAGTTTTCTGTGCTCCTCCTCCTCCTCCAGCTGCTGCTGCTCATGGTCTCTGAGTGGTGCCACCGGGGCTGACATCCCCTCTAGCACCTCTCCAAACTGAGCCAAGATGACGTTAGCTATGGGCCGAACCTCAATGGTAGGGTCGGGGTCGGTCTGAAGGGGAGCGGGAGGAGGGAGGCAGAGAGGTAAGAGATGAGGAAGAGGATGCGGTTACGTGGTCAACCGATTACCTTATCAGCAAGCCCACCTGTTGCTCCAACCCAAGTGAGTTCAACGAGCCAGCTCACCTGTCGTTTCAGGATGAGAGTTCAAGAAAGCAACTCAGATGTGGGAGGGACGCAGCCCACCTGTCGCTTGAAGCTGAAGCCTCCTTGCACGAAGTCACTGCCAGGAGGTCTGTTGGCAGCACAGCGCTCCAGCACCCCCAGCAGGGCGTCACCATTCGAGTAAGTTGACAGTGGCAGGAATTGAAAGCAACCTTTCAGCCCACCTGTCGCTTGAAGCTGAAGCCTCCGCCCCGCACGGAGTCACTGCCAGGAGGCCTGTTGGCAGCGCAGCGCTCCAGCACACCCAACAGCGCGTCGGCATTCAAGCAGATTAACTGTGAAAGGGAGTGGGAGCAAGCAGCCAGCCCACCTGTCGCTTGAAGCTGAAACCTCCTCCGCGCACGGAGTCACTCCCAGGAGGTCTGTTGGCAGCACAGCGCTCCAGCACCCCCAGCAGCGCGTCGGCATTCAAGCACCGCTTGCCCACGCGCAACACCCTGCGCGGCCGTGGCTTGCTCCGCCCCAGGCCTCTGCAGCAGCGGCTGACTCGATTCCAGCCCTCCTTGAGAGCTGCCACTGACTTGGCCACCACTGAATCCTCCAGCTGTGGGGGGAGGCCGGGAGGAAAGAGTGAGAGACAGGGAGGAGAAACGGAAGGAGAGAGGGAGGGAAGGAAGGAAAGGCTGAAAGGCAGCAGCGGTTGACTCGATTCCAGCCCTCTTTGAGCGCCGCCACTGACTTGGCCATTACGGAATCCTCTAGCTGTGAAGGAGGAGAGAGGGGGGGAGGGGGAAGAGGAAGAGGGAAAAGATGAAAACGTAGCAGCGGTTGGCCCGATTGAAGCCCTACCAGAGCACTCATACCAGAGCAGAGACTGTCCTGTCCACATTGCAAAAACCAACGCACACCACCGTTACATAGCCGTCCTCAACCCCCAGCATAAGCAGGTGGCGCTGCAGCCTTTTCGGAGATTCCAGTAATCCGTGGACAGGCGCAGCAGCAAGTGTGTTCCTTGTGAGTCCACTCAGACGCCTGCTGAGATGCCTTAAAGCCCCACCAAAGAAAGAAGAGTTTATCCTGCTCTCACCGTTACATAGCCGTCCTCAGCCCCCAGCATGAGCAGGTGCCGCTGCAGCCTTCACGGATTCCAGTAGTCTGTTGAGAGGCGGCGCAGCACAGCACGTGTGTGCGTTGTGAGTCCACCAAAGAAAGAAAGAAGAGTTTATCCCACTCTCACCGTGACGTCAACGTCCTCTGCCCCCAGCATGAGCAGGTGCCGCTGCAGCCTTCCCGGCTTCCAGTAGTCTGTTGAGAGGCGCAGCAGCACGTTGCGCAGCACATACCACATGTCCACTGGGAATGCTGGTGATTCCTCTGTGGATTTCTGGGAGGGGGGGAGAGAGAAACAAGGGCACAGGCAAGCTGAAGGCAAGTGAGAGGGCTGAATGCCACTCCACTCTCCAGTAGTCCGTTGAGAGGAGCAGCAGCACGTTGCGCATGACATACCACATGTCCACCGGGAATGCTGGTGACTCATCTGTGGAATTCTGGGTGGACGGGAGGAGGGGGAGCAGGGAGGGGAGGAAGATGGCAAGGAGGGAAAGAAAGGAAAGAAGGGAGTAGACGCAAGGGAAAAGGCAGTGCATGGGCAGAGGGAGTAGCGATAACATGCCAATGGTCACAGAGGAAGTAGGCTCGTCTCAAAACTCATGCCAATGGTCACAGAGGAAGTCACGTACTGGCACTGATCACAGAGGAAGTAGGCTATCCAGACCAGAAGACGCGATCACGTGGGAAGGCTGAATGAAGGAGCGATGACAACAAGTCACGTACTGTTCTTGAGGCGACTAAAAAAATATGACCGTGTGACGTACCCTGACTTCCAGGAATGGGGAGGTGGAAGATTAATGCAGGTACTCTGACCTGCAGAATGAGGAGGTTGGATTGAAACCCACTGAGCTTACCCTGACTTACCCCGGATTTCGAAGAAAGCGCCGACCGTGACGAAACGGCACACACCCTGACTAGCAAAAACGCATCGACATCGACGACACGTTTAGCATGACGATCACATACCTTGACTTGAATGCACTCTACTCTACCCATCTGTGCCTCTCTGCTGTGATAGCACGTACCCTGACTTCCAGAAAGGCGTCGACGACAATGGCAATGAGCACGTTCAGCATGACAAACACCATGACGCTGATGTAGGCGACCCAGAAGATGAGAGAAAGTGGGGAGGTTGAATCCAAACAACATGATCAGGTTACGTACCCTGACTTCCAGGAACGCGTCGACCACAATGGCAATGAGCACGTCGAGCATGACAAACACCATGACGCTGATGTAGGCCACCCAGAAGATGATTGCTGCTGTGAGTGAGGTGGCAGGCATGCATGCGCCGTCTGACCTGCTGCTGTGATGACACGTACCCGGACTTCCAAAAACGCGTCAACCACGATAGCGATGAGCACGTTCAGCATGACGAAGACCATCACGCTGATGTAGGCGACCCAGAAGATGATGGCTGCTGTGAGGTTCCACCCCTCCAGCTGTATGAAGTAGTAGCCGGTGCTGTTGTCGTTGATGAGAATGAGGAAGCATGATACCATGGACATGGCGACTGTGCTGAACTGTGGGAGGGAAAGAAGGGGGGGTGAAGGGGGGGAAGAATGGGTTGGTTTCCGACATAAGAAGAGGGATGAAGTAGTACCCAGAGCTCCGTGAGGTTCCACCCCTCCAGCTGAATGAAGTAGTACCCCCCGGTGCTGTTGTTGCTAATGAGGATGAGCAAACACGACACCATCGACATGGCCACTGTGCTGAACTGTTAGGAGAGAGGGGAGAGAGGGGTGTATGGGGAAGAATGGGTTGGATGTGGACATAAGAAGACGAGGAATGGAGGAGTGGCCAGCCGTGCTGTTATCGTTGCTGAGGATGAGGAAGCAGGAGACCATCGACACGGCCACTGTGCTCAACTGTTGGGAAGGGAGAGAGGGAAGGGGGGAGCACACAGGGCAATGGGGAAGAATGGGGGCCAGACTGGTGTACTTTTGAGGCGCCACAAAAGCACACAGGGAAATGGGGAAGAATGGGGGCGAGACTGGTGTTGTAGGTAGGTAGTGCGAGGAGGCCGTGGACATGACCACTGTGCTCAACTGTTGAGGGGAGAGAGGGGTGAAAGACAAGAAAGGCGCGCTCTTTGCAGATACGAGGATGAGGGCTGAAGTAGTAGCCAGTGGCGCTGTCGTTGATGAGGACGCAGGAGACCAGCGTTGGCCCATTCCATCGGCGTCTCCCGCTACACCTACATGGTGGGACACCACCGCTGCGCTCCATTGTAAGCATGAACCACGCTGTACCATACCATGCCAGCTCCATACCTGCTCCAGAGTTTGGCCGAACACCTGCTGCACTGCACTGCACTGCACTGCACTGCACTGCACTGCACCCACCTGCTGCAGAGCAAGCATGAACCACGCTGTACCATACCATGTGAGCTCCATACCCCACGGTGGTGTCCACCATGTAGGTGTGTGTAGTGGGGGAAGGCGATGGAATGGGCCAGCGCTGCTCTCCTGCTCCATTGTAAGCATGAACCACGCTGAACCATCCCATGTCAGCTCCATACCTGCTCCAGAGTTCGGCCGAGCACGACGTAGGCGTAGAGTGAGAAGCCGATGAACATGATGGCCCAGAGCAGGAAGAAATGCACGAGGGCGGGGAAGGCGGAGGGCGGGGGGACCCCACCTGTTGCACCTGCCAAACCTGCTAGCACCTCTCTATGCCCAGCAAGCAACACGTACCTGCCTGCTCGAGCGTTCGACCCAACACGACGTAGGCGTAGAGGGAGAAGCCGATGAACATGATGGCCCAGAGCAGGAAGAAATGCACGAGGGCGGGGAAGGCACCTCCACACACCTGCTGCACTGCACCTGCCAACCCAATGGTACCGGCTGGCACCGCTCTATACCTGCTCCAAGGTTCGACCAAAGACCACGTATGCGTAAAGGGAGAAGCCGATGAACATGATGGCCCAGAGCAGGAAGAAATGCACGAGGGCGGGGAAGGCACCTCCACACACCTGCTGCACTGCACTGCCAGCACCACTCTCTGTCCAACACAGCACCTTACCTGCTCTAGCGTCCGACCGAACACCACGTATGCATAAAGAGAGAAGCCGATGAACATGATGGCCCAGAGCAGGAAGAAATGCACGAGGGCGGGGAAGGCGGCTGCCATGGTTCGCGTGAGGATGGCGATGCGCGGCTGGAAGTCCATGAGCTTGAGCAGGCGCAGCAGGAAGAGGAAGACGCTGGGAGTGGGTCGGGGAGAGATGGGAGAAAAGGGAGAGAGGAAAGGGAAAGCAGGAGGTGAGAGGACGGGACGGCGATGCGCGGCTGGAAGTCCATTAGCTTGAGGAGGCGCAGCAGGAAGAGGAAGACGCTGAGGGAGGGGCGGGTGTGCATTGGGGGAATTGAGTGGGAGTAAGGAGACAGGCGACAGGACAGCAGGAAGTTAGAGGATGGCAATGCGCGGCTGGAAGTCCATGAGCTTGAGCAGGCGCAGCAGGAAGAGGACGACGCTGGGGAAAAGGGGCAAAGGTTGGGATGAAGGATGGGAGAGTGAGTGAGCATGCATGAGGGAGGGAACGGTGAATGAGGGTGGCTATGCGCTGCTGGAAGGAAGTCGATTAGCCTGAGCAGACGCAGCAGGAAAAGGAAGACGCTGAGGGGTCAAGTATGGATCAAGCTGTTTCTGAAATTTCTAAAAAAACGACCTGCAAGCTCCCTATTGACACGAAGTCAAGACTCACTTGATTCCCTGCAGTGACACGAGAATGGAGCGCCACTGCACAAGGTTCCTCACAGAGTCATATACTCCCTGCGCCTGCTCGTAGCCCACTGGGGGGTACTGCAGCTGTTGGGAGAGAGGGGAGAACGGGGGAGGTGTGAAAGAGGGAGGAGAGAGAAGGGTTGCGTGGGAGGTGCAGTATGTTGACTGGGTGACTTTTGAGTCGACTCGAAAGAGGGAGGAGAGAGAAGGGTTGCGTGGGGGGTGCAGTATGTTGACTGGGTGACTTTTGAGTCGACTCGAAAGAGGGAGGAGAGAGAAGGGTTGCGTGGGAGGTGCAGTATGTTGACTGGGTGACTTTTGAGTCGAATCGAAAGAGGGAGGAGAGAGAAGGGTTGCGTGGGGGGTGCAGTATGTTGACTGGGTGACTTTTGAGTCGACTCGAAAGAGGGAGGAGAGAGAAGGGTTGCGTGGGAGGTGCAGTATGTTGACTGGGTGACTTTTGAGTCGACTCGAAAGAGGGAGGAGAGAGAAGGGTTGCGTGGGGGGTGCAGTATGTTGACTGGGTGACTTTTGAGTCGACTCGAAAGAGGGAGGAGAGAGAAGGGTTGCGTGGGGGGTGCAGTATGTTGACTGGGTGACTTTTGAGTCGACTCGAAAGAGGGAGGAGAGAGAAGGGTTGTGTGGGGGGTGCAGTATGTTGACTGGGTGACTTTTGAGTCGACTCGAAAGAGGGAGGAGAGAGAAGGGTTGTGTGGGAGGTGCAGTATGTTGACTGGGTGACTTTTGAGTCGACTCGAAAGAGGGAGGAGAGAGAAGGGTTGCGTGGGGGGTGCAGTATGTTGACTGGGTGACTTTTGAGTCGACTCGAAAGAGGGAGGAGAGAGAAGGGTTGCGTGGGAGGTGCAGTATGTTGACTGGGTGACTTTTGAGTCGACTCGAAAGAGGGAGGAGAGAGAAGGGTTGCGTGGGGGGTGCAGTATGTTGACTGGGTGACTTTTGAGTCGACTCGAAAGAGGGAGGAGAGAGAAGGGTTGCGTGGGAGGTGCAGTATGTTGACTGGGTGACTTTTGAGTCGACTCGAAAGAGGGAGGAGAGAGAAGGGTTGTGTGGGGGGTGCAGTATGTTGACTGGGTGACTTTTGAGTCGACTCGAAAGAGGGAGGAGAGAGAAGGGTTGCGTGGGGGGTGCAGTATGTTGACTGGGTGACTTTTGAGTCGACTCGAAAGAGGGAGGAGAGAGAAGGGTTGCGTGGGAGGTGCAGTATGTTGACTGGGTGACTTTTGAGTCGACTCGAAAGAGGGAGGAGAGAGAAGGGTTGCGTGAGAGGTGCAGTATGTTGACTGGGTGACTTTTGAGTCGACTCGAATGAGGGAGGAGAGAGAAGGGTTGCGTGGGAGGTGCAGTATGTTGACTGGGTGACTTTTGAGTCGACTCGAAAGAGGGAGGAGAGAGAAGGGTCGCGTGGGGGGTGCAGTATGTTGACTGGGTGACTTTTGAGTCGACTCGAAAGAGGGAGGAGAGAGAAGGGTTGCGTGGGGGGTGCAGTATGTTGACTGGGTGACTTTTGAGTCGACTCGAAAGAGGGAGGAGAGAGAAGGGTTGCGTGGGGGGTGCAGTATGTTGACTGGGTGACTTTTGAGTCGACTCGAAAGAGGGAGGAGAGAGAAGGGTTGCGTGGGGGGTGCAGTATGTTGACTGGGTGAATTTTGAGTCGACTCGAAAGAGGGAGGAGAGAGAAGGGTTGCGTGGGGGGTGCAGTATGTTGACTGGGTGACTTTTGAGTCGACTCGAAAGAGGGAGAAGAGAGAAGGGTTGCGTGGGGGGTGCAGTATGTTGACTGGGTGACTTTTGAGTCGACTCGAAAGAGGGAGGAGAGAGAAGGGTTGCGTGGGGGGTGCAGTATGTTGACTGGGTGACTTTTGAGTCGACTCGAAAGAGGGAGGAGAGAGAAGGGTTGCGTGGGGGGTGCAGTGCAGTATGTTGACTGGGTGACTTTTGAGTCGACTCGAAAGAGGGAGGAGAGAGAAGGGTTGCGTGGGAGGTGCAGTATGTTGACTGGGTGACTTTTGAGTCGACTCGAAAGAGGGAGGAGAGAGAAGGGTTGCGTGGGAGGTGCAGTATGTTGACTGGGTGACTTTTGAGTCGACTCGAAAGAGGGAGGAGAGAGAAGGGTTGCGTGGGAGGTGCAGTATGTTGACTGGGTGACTTTTGAGTCGACTCGAAAGAGGGAGGAGAGAGAAGGGTTGCGTGGGGGGTGCAGTATGTTGACTGGGTGACTTTTGAGTCGACTCGAAAGAGGGAGGAGAGAGAAGGGTTGCGTGGGAGGTGCAGTATGTTGACTGGGTGACTTTTGAGTCGACTCGAAAGAGGGAGGAGAGAGAAGGGTTGCGTGGGAGGTGCAGTATGTTGACTGGGTGACTTTTGAGTCGACTCGAAAGAGGGAGGAGAGAGAAGGGTTGCGTGGGGGGTGCAGTATGTTGACTGGGTGACTTTTGAGTCGACTCGAAAGAGGGAGGAGAGAGAAGGGTTGCGTGGGGGGTGCAGTATGTTGACTGGGTGACTTTTGAGTCGACTCGAAAGAGGGAGGAGAGAGAAGGGTTGCGTGGGGGGTGCAGTATGTTGACTGGGTGACTTTTGAGTCGACTCGAAAGAGGGAGGAGAGAGAAGGGTTGCGTGGGAGGTGCAGTATGTTGACTGGGTGACTTTTGAGTCGACTCGAAAGAGGGAGGAGAGAGAAGGGTTGCGTGGGGGGTGCAGTACGTTGACTGGGTGACTTTTGAGTCGACTCGAAAGAGGGAGGAGAGAGAAGGGTTGCGTGGGAGGTGCAGTATGTTGACTGGGTGACTTTTGAGTCGACTCGAAAGAGGGAGGAGAGAGAAGGGTTGTGTGGGGGGTGCAGTATGTTGACTGGGTGACTTTTGAGTCGACTCGAAAGAGGGAGGAGAGAGAAGGGTTGCGTGGGGGGTGCAGTATGTTGACTGGGTGACTTTTGAGTCGACTCGAAAGAGGGAGGAGAGAGAAGGGTTGCGTGGGAGGTGCAGTATGTTGACTGGGTGACTTTTGAGTCGACTCGAAAGAGGGAGGAGAGAGAAGGGTTGCGTGGGGGGTGCAGTATGTTGACTGGGTGACTTTTGAGTCGACTCGAAAGAGGGAGGAGAGAGAAGGGTTGTGTGGGGGGCGCAGTATGTTGACTGGGTGACTTTTGAGTCGACTCGAAAGAGGGAGGAGAGAGAAGGGTTGCGTGGGGGGTGCAGTATGTTGACTGGGTGGCTTTTGAGTCGACTCGAAAGAGGGAGGAGAGAGAAGGGTTGCGTGGGGGGTGCAGTATGTTGACTGGGTGACTTTTGAGTCGACTCGAAAGAGGGAGGAGAGAGAAGGGTTGCGTGGGAGGTGCAGTATGTTGACTGGGTGACTTTTGAGTCGACTCGAAAGAGGGAGGAGAGAGAAGGGTTGCGTGGGAGGTGCAGTATGTTGACTGGTTGACTTTTGAGTCGACTCGAAAGAGGGAGGAGAGAGAAGGGTTGCGTGGGGGGTGCAGTATGTTGACTGGGTGACTTTTGAGTCGACTCGAAAGAGGGAGGAGAGAGAAGGGTTGCGTGGGGGGTGCAGTATGTTGACTGGGTGACTTTTGAGTCGACTCGAAAGAGGGAGGAGAGAGAAGGGTTGCGTGGGGGGTGCAGTATGTTGACTGGGTGACTTTTGAGTCGACTCGAAAGAGGGAGGAGAGAGAAGGGTTGCGTGGGAGGTGCAGTATGTTGACTGGGTGACTTTTGAGTCGACTCGAAAGAGGGAGGAGAGAGAAGGGTTGCGTGGGAGGTGCAGTATGTTGACTGGGTGACTTTTGAGTCGACTCGAAAGAGGGAGGAGAGAGAAGGGTTGCGTGGGAGGTGCAGTATGTTGACTGGGTGACTTTTGAGTCGACTCGAAAGAGGGAGGAGAGAGAAGGGTTGCGTGGGAGGTGCAGTATGTTGACTGGTTGACTTTTGAGTCGACTCGAAAGAGGGAGGAGAGAGAAGGGTTGCGTGGGGGGTGCAGCAGTATGTTGACTGGGCGAGGCTGCACCTGGAAGGAGCCGGACGCTCACACATGATACAAGTATACATGCACGCATCACTGTATGCACGCATCACTGTATGCATGCATGCATACAACCCAACCCACCACGGCACATGGTGTGTCAACCCGCCCGGCTAGGCACACTCTAATAGAAAGACCTACCTGCCAGACAAAGGGCGAGTCCCCTGCAACGTAGATGTCGTAACGAGGCTGCACCTGGAAGCCACCGGCCAGCTGCACTGATATGATGAACCTGGGGAGGGAAGGGGGGAAAAGGGAGGGACGACGTGAGGATTGAGATGAGAGAGATGAGGTGCGATGAGATGGAATGAGTTGAGACGCCTTGAGATGCCTTGAGATGCCTCGAAACACTTTGAAGGAGTCGTTAGTAAAGAGAGAAGCTCGTTTCAATTCAATTTTGATCGACATTAATGTGTGACAATCTTTGTTTTTTTGCCCGACCGAGTCAATCAAGTCGGGGGAGTGAAGTCGGGGGAGAATAGCACCCCACTCACTCACCACATGATAATGCCGATGAATTGGATTGTGAGGGAGAGCACATCCAGCCAGTTCCACAGCGTTTGGAAGTACGATGTGATCTGAGGTGATGCGGGGAAGGGAGGCGGAAGGGAGGGAAGGGGAAGAAAGCACGGTGGCGTAAGGGAGAAGGAACGGCATTCAAGGCGAACACACGGGAGTGCAGTGCAATGCAAGATGTAAGTGACGGAACTTCCCAGCCCAACCTTCAGGCCCAGCCTATTTGTGAGACGCCTAGAAAAACGACAAGCACTTTCAGGCCCAGCCCAGCCTTAACCAGCACAGTAGCTAGCAGCGTGTGCTCACTCACCCTGCCCGTCTCCAGCCAGCATTGAAACGCCTCCACGAGCTCCTCTATGAGGTTCCACACCACAGCGCACACATACAGCACCGACACTGTCAGGCGCACCCAGTCGGCACTGGAAGAGTAGAGCTCCACGTCCACTGGGTCCACGTTGTATGTCACCGCTATCTTGCCCCCGATCTGATGGGGAGGGAGGCAGAGAGAGAATGATACCAGGTGAACTCAGCTGTCACCTCTGGACACATGCGGAGGGACGAGTAGAGCTCCACGTCCACCGGGTCCACGTTGTATGTCACCGCTATCTTGCCCCCGATCTGTGGGGAGGGAGTGGTGGAGTCTAGTTTTAAGGCGCCTCAAGAATAGACCACGGTGCACACGTAAAGCACCGTCATTGGACGAGTAGAGCTCCACGTCCACCGGGTCCACATTGTATGTCACTGCTATCTTGCCGCCGATCTGTGGGGAAGCAGGCAGGCAGGGAGAGGGTGAGACCATGTTTAAGGCGCCTACCACAGAGCACACTGTCACTGTGAGCCGCACCCACTCGGCACTGTCAGTGTGGACGAGTAGAGCTCCACGTCTACTGGGTCCACGTTGTATGTCACCGCTATCTTGCCCCCAATATGCTGGAAAGTAAAGAACGGTAGCTTCAGGTAACCTTTTTTATGAAAAGCGTTTCGTTAGTGGCGTTGTTACGTAAAACAGATCGGCACACACCGCTTATACAACAACAACAACGGGGCTGTTATAACAACAACAACAGATCGGCACACACCGCTTATACAACAACAACAACGGGGCTGTTATAACAACAACAACAGATCGGCACACACCGCTTATACAACAACAACAACGGGGCTGTTATAACAACAACAACAGATCGGCACACACCGCTTATACAACAACAACAACGGGGCTGTTATAACAACAACAACAGATCGGCACACACCGCTTATAACAGTGCGCCATCACACAACAACGGGGCTGTGCATGGCGCACGAGCGGAGCAGGATGCGGAGCAGGATGCGGAGCCGTAACAACGGGGCTGTGCATGGAGCACGAGCGGAGCACGAGCGGAGCAGGATGCGGAGCCGCAACAACGGGGCTGTGCATGGAGCAAGCAAGAGCGGAGAAGGCTGCGTACTGACCTCAAAGTTGAGTCGCACGGTGGTGTACACAAACAGACTTGAGTCGCCTGCAGCATGGGTGGGTGGTGCAAGAGGGGGTATTACAAGAAAAGGGTCGATGCCGAAAGTGCTGTGCCAGGGAAGGGAAGGAAACCGATGAGTCAATAAAAAAGGTACTGTACGAGGAAGGAAAAGAGCGACTGGAAGAGCGAGCAGGGCTTGCAGGATTAGGGAAAGGGAGGAGAAGGAGAGAGAGCAGAGGCAATGCTATTAATGAGGGGTGCGCATGGCATGGCAATGCAAACACACACGCACCGTTGTACGTGAGCATGCTACCACTGAAAATTGAGCATGTCGAGCCATCTTAAACGCACTCACCGTTGTACGTGAGCATGTCAACGGAGACAGACTAGGTGAGCATAGCAACGGAGACGGACTGAGTGGCGTTGTTGATAAAGAACCGCACCGCACACTCACACACACCGCACACATACACACACACACACACACGCACACACACACACACACACACACACGCACGCACACACACACACACACACACACACTCACCGTTGTAAGTGAGCATGGCGACAGAGACGGACTACGTGGCATTGTTGATGAAGAAGCTGTCCGCCAGATACTGCAGACGCCACCGCACTGTGGAGCGCTGTGAGGCTATTGTGGAGCGCTGTGAGGCTATTGTGGAGCGCTGAGCATGCCATGATTAAAATGTGAGCATGGCACGGCACCCTAAAACACGCACCATTGTAAGTGAGCATGGCAACGGAGACAGACTGCGTGGCATTGTCGATGAAGAAGCTGTCCGCCAGATACTGCAGTCGCTGTGTGGCCGCCTCGTTGTCCAGATTGATGTCAAATATCACCGGAAACACCTTCTCGTTCGCCTGGTGGGAGGGAGGGGAATGGGAGGTGGATACAAGCAGGGTTGATATCAGTATACATTGCGCGTGGCCGCCTAGTATACATTGTCGAGGTTGATGTCAAATATCACGGGAAACACCTTCTCGTTCGCCTGGTGGGAGGGAGGGAGGGGGAGGGGGGAGGGGAAGGGAGGGGGGATGGGAAGGGTTGCCGATGCCGCGTAGCCGCCTCGTTGTCGAGGTTGATGTTGATAATCACCGGGAATACCTTCTCGCTCGCCTGGCATGGAGTTAGGGGAGGGGCAGGGGGATAAATGCAAGGTTGGCGTTTGACTAACAGTGCGCGCGGCCGCCTCATTGCCCAGGTTGATGTCAAATATCAACCTTCTGGCAGGGTCGAAAATGGAGGGAAGAAGGAAGGGGCTAATGCTGCCCCACATTGGTTAATCTGATGTCGAATATGATCAGATACTGTGATTGCTGGGTGTCATAAACACACACTCTTGCCAATCTGCCGAGAAGAGGCTGGCGAGAGGCTGGCGAGAGGAGGCACTCACCTTGGCGACTTGGAAGCCATAGGGCACGCCGTCGGGCCGCGTCGCGATTGGCTGCATGGTGTCCACGTCAGCGCTGGCCAGCGAGTCGTTGAGCGCCACGTAGGCATCAGGCAGGTAGAGCGAGGAGGAGGGCAGGAAGTGCGGGTTGACGCCAAAGGGGGCGGTGGATATGCCGTTCAAGCAATGCTGGAACAGGGAGGAGAACCTGGGGGGTGAAATTGGGGGTTGGGGAGGGTGGGGAGAGGGGTTTGGGCGTGCGGAGAGGGAGAGTTGTTTGGGATGAGGTGCAAGCAGGTGGATATGCCGTTCATGCAGTGCTGAAAGAGGGAGGAGAACCTGGGGGGTGGGGAGGAAAGAGAGGATGGAGTGACAAGTCTCAGATGGAGAGTTGAGACGTGTCAAAGTGAATACGTGGACGTGAGGTGAGGAGAGCGGAATTAAGGATGGCGAGGAGTGGAAGCAAGGGGAGGGAGGAGGGAGGGGACGATGACCTGCTGACCTGTATGGTTGACATTGTGTACGGTTGACCTGCTGACCTGTACGGCTGACATGCTGACCTGTACGGTTGACATGCTGACCTGTACGGTTGACATGCTGGCCTGAATAATTGTCCGGCTCACCTGTATGGCTGGCAGGTTACGGCGTCCCACCGGGTCTGCTCGATTTTGAGTCCTATCAGCACCCTGCCATGCCCCACATGCCATGCCATGCACCACATGCCAGGCACCATGCATCATGCGCCATGCAACATGCACCATGCATCATGCGCCATGCACACACAAGAGCAAGACTTAATAGATAGAAATCAATACAACACCACCTACTCTACCCTCTAGATCCAACCAAGCAATCCCTGTCTCTTCTTCCCTGGTGCACCCACAACTCACTTCTGTGAGTCCAAACTCGCACAAGCAACTCATTTCTCTGCCCCCCTGCTCAGCTGCCACACCCCTCCACCCCCCTCGGTTGCCCCACCTCCCCACCTTCCCCTCCCCCTCCAACCCTCTCCACCTGTTCGGTTGTGCCCCCCTCCCCACCCCTTCCCACCTGCTCCATTGTGCCGCCTCTCCCCTTCCCTCCCACACCATCTGTTGTGCACCCTCCTCCCCCATTTCCCCTCCCTTCCCCTCCACCTACCTACCTGTTACGCTGCAAACCCCTCCCTCATCTTCCCTCCCTTTCTTTCCCCCTTTTCCCCCCTCCCCCACACACCTGTTCTGTTCCGCCACAAAGCGAGACAGCGCCACCTCCTCGGTCCCATTTGCTGACGTCGCATTGCCCGCCGCCACGGCAGCAGACGCGGCTGGTGATGTGGCATTGCCACCAGAAGTGGCTGCTGACGTGGCATTGCCAGCCGACGTCGCTGCTGACGTGGCATTGAAGAACATGGCGAGGGTGAAGGGGAAGGAGAGACCATCCCCTATGGCTGACGTCATGCAGCATGCTGGGTGGAGGGGGGCCATGCAATCGAGGGGGGGAAGTGGAAGGAGGGTGAGGAATGAGTCTGGTGCGGAAAAAGGGTGCAAGTTGGTGGCGGAAAGTTGGTGCCCATCCCCTCCCACTGCCCATCCGAGCCCAGCACCCATCACCACCAGCCGCCATATCACTCACCTCCTTCGTCCGACCGAACCTGTCCGTGAGGACAGACAGGGGCAGTACTGCGGGCAGAGCAGACCACTTGTGAGGCGCCGCAAAACTTCCCACCAACCTATCACCACCCATCGCCCATCTTCCCCACCTATCATCACCCACCCACCGCCCATCTTCCCCCCACCGCCCATCACCAACCAAAAACCTATCACTCACCTCCTTCGTCCGACCGAACCTGTCCCGGAGGACAGGGGCAGTACTGCGGCCGGGCCACGAATCCCACCGGACCTAACCCCGAGCCTGGGACCGAGCCTGAAGCTACGGATGCAGGCTCGGGAATGGACGTGGCCGGCAGGGCGCATGAGCAGTCCCCGCCATCAAAAGAACACGCGTCGACGTTGCAAGGTGGGTTGCATTTTCCGTCTGCTAGCGAGGAGAGGAGGCAGCCTGGGGCGCATTCTATTGGCTTGCTGGGCTGACCAATGGCGGCACGGGAATGAGAGGAGGAGGAGGAGGAGGAGGAGGCAGAAGAGGAGGAAGAGGGAGGGAGAACGGTGACAGAGCCCCGCGTAGGCTCCCCCACGCGTGAACACTCATAGACGAAGGTCCCGGGAACAGGGAAGACCGTGGTGTAGGAGAAGGGGGTGGGGGGGGACGAGGCAGCAGTGCTGCTGCTGGGACCTGAGATAATAGGCGAGGGATGAGAAATGGAAGGAGAAGGGAAGGAGGTGGGTGAACCGTGGAAAAAAATAGGTTTGCGAGTGGCCATGTGGAAAAGAAAGTGGGTTTTGAGATGTGACACAAACTCACTCGAGAAACATGGCCCATGGAAGCATGTGAGCATTTCAGCATGTGAGCATGGGTGCATTGGAGCGTTTGAGCATGTGAGCATGGGTGCATGGGTGCATGGGAGCATGTGAGCATGCGAGCATAGGTGCATGTGAGCATGTGAGCATGTGAGCATAGGTGCATGTGAGCATGCGAGCATAGGTGCATGTGAGCATGGGTGCATGGGGGAACAGGTGTGCAGGTCCCCCACAACTCACTCAGGACACACGGCGCAGGATCGGCGGTGGAGGCGTGTGAGCCGTTGATGAGCGTCGCCGTGGTCCCCACGTTCTCCGCACTGCATGCCACGTCAGCACTCACCACCAACCGCCCACTGCCCATGCCATAGAAAGGAGTGGCCGCTGCATCCCCGAATCCCGCCACTGAATGGGGCAGGTGAAAGGAAAGGAGGTGCAGGGGGGAAGAGGAATCAAAGGGTATGGGAGCGATGCTCAGAGTGCGGAACAGGAAGGTGGTGGGAGGAGAGAGGGGAGAAAGTGCAGGAGTTTACGGGGCTGGCAGTGCAGGAGAGGGAAGAGGAGGAGGACAGACGCACTCCCCCACCAGCATCGCATGGCATTGCATTGCATTGTGATGCCCACACACAGCATGGCTATGAGACTCAGAGCTTGTATGCCCACCCACCCACCGTTGATGCCATGCGGCTGTCCATCCGCTCACCCATGTGACTAGCTCCCCCACCAGCACAGCATTGCTTGGCATTGCATGGCACGCCATCACAGCATCATTTTCAGCGTTGCAAAAGCCGGAGCACTTACCGTTAATAGCATGGGGTTGTCCGTCCGCCCACGCCCACGTGACTCTCTCCCCCACCCCACCCCACCACACACACACAGTATGGCCATGTGATTCAGCATTGAAAACGTAGGTGCACCCACCGTTGATGGCATGTGGCTGTCCGTCCGCCCACACCCATGTGACTCGCTCCCCCACCGGCACCACCGTGCTGGGCTGCCTGCTCGCCCCCCACATCACCGTGGGGCCTGTGCTTGGTGGTGGGGCATGGCATGGCATGGCATGGCATGATGACACGAATAGCATGGCACACAAGGTAGAGACATGAGACGAGACACATGGCATGGCGTACAAGCGAGTGGGCACCACCGTGCTGGGCTGCCTGCTCGTCCCCCTCATCACCATGGGACCCATGGCTGATGCACCATGGCATGGCATAGATGACACAGGGCACAGGCGTGTGAAGACGAGGAGTGGAGAGAAGTAGGTGATGCAGTGACTTCTCACCCATTCCCATCCCCACACTCACTAGTGGTGCCACAGGAAGGCAGGGTCCACAACAACCGGGTCGAGCGCATGCAGCACGGTGAGGAAGAGGAAAGGGGAGAAGCAGGAGATGAAGAGACGCCTCACCCATCATCCCCTGTCCCCATCCACCTGTCCATCCTCACCTGTACCCGTCCCCACCTGTTCGTAACCCATCCCCACACTCACCGGTGGTGCCGCAGGAAGGCAGGGAGGGGTCCACGACCACAGGGTCGAGTGCATGCAGCAACCGGGCGGCATCTGCCACGTCATCGTCCGGCAACAGGACGACGGACTTGAGCGCTGCGGTGAGGAGAAGGACGAAACGCGCCGCCTGGTCCCGAGACAAGTGGTACGTCTGATTGCTGCAGTGGGTATGCACAGCACCGTGAGTTGAAGAAGGGAACGAGAAAAGGAGTGAGAAAAGGAGGGAGAGCGAGCAACGGAGTGAGACGGTTTGAGAGGGAGGGACGTGCAAGTGCAAGATAGTTGTTCAATTGCAGGTTGTAGTAGGGAGAAGGCAAGGAGTAGCAGCGAGCACGTGCAGTGCAGGCATATTGAGGAAAGAAGTGAGGGGAGAGAAAGCAATATGAAATTGGTGCAAACAGTATGCAATCACACCACTTTGCAGCACAACACCTGTCTTGCAATCTGAGTCAGCCTACGAATCAGGCAACTCACAGCGCAACAGTCCAAGGCACGTCCGCCGCCAGCTCAGAAGCAGACACCAGCTGCCGCCCGTCCCACGATGACATGTACTTGCACTCGGGCACTTTCCGAGCAGCTTCCTCCCCGGCAAAGAGCACGCAGAGGAAGGCAGCGAGGCGGGACCGAGAGGACGGGGAGAGGATGACAGGCGGGAGGATAGCGGGGGAGGAGGGGCGGGTGGAGCGACGAGAGGAGGAGCTAGAGGAAGGAGAGAGGGGAGGGGAAGGAGAGGGGGGAGAGGAGGGAGAGGAGGGAGAGGAGGGAGAGGAGGGGTTGGCCCGGGGGGAGAAGAGGGGGGAGCCGACGAGGCAATCGTCCTTGACAGCTGTGTAGATGGCTCGGGCGACTGCCACGTGGAGGCTCGTGATTCGCTGAGCGTTGGTGGAGCCGAGGTGGGTCCAGATGCTTGTGGCGTTGCCTGGGGGGGAAGGAGCATGGGGGAGGGGTTGAGGGGAAGGGGTGGCTAGGAGGTGCAGTCGTAGACTCGTGGGTGTGGGTGTTCCTGGAGAAGGGGCAGGGAGTGGTGGTGTGATGGGAAAAACAATCGACACTAGTGCGCTTATTAGGTGCTTCAAAGTACAAAATGTCCAAGGCGCCTCAAACAAGGGCCAAACCTCATCCATTCTTACCCACCAGGCAAAGCAGCAAGCGAGGAGGCAACAGCAGCAGTAGCAGTGTCCTCTGCCAGGCGTTTCCGGCCCTGGAGCCGAGCCTGCTGCCGAGCCTGCTGCCGAGCCTGGTGCCACGAAGAGGTTCGGCTGACAGCCTGTGCTGCCCGCTCCCAGAGGCTCCGAGCTTTCCTCTGAAGAATGGGAAGGTGTGAGAATGGGTAGGAACGGGCGTGGAAAGGGTGAAAGGGATGAGAAGGGGGGTGTGAGAACAGGAGCATAGGGGAAGGGATGACGTGAAAGACAGCAAGGAGCAGACTTTGGTGAGGGCAGAAGGAGAGAGTTTTCCGTTCTTCATGTGATGGTTTGAGATGCGGAGACGATGGAGAAAAGCAGAGGGAGAAAAAGGAGGCAAGGGTGTGACGGCAGCTGAGAAAAGGGCAGGGGGGCCAAAATGGATAAAACACAACACAAGAAGAAAGAGGCAGAGGAGAGATGACAGGAGGGGCAGGCGAGAAGGGTTATGGATAAGTGCGAGGATTTAGGGAAGGGGGAACCTGTAGGGTGTTTGCCTACCCCTGTGGTGAGCGTTGAATTGGGGGGATCTGAAAGAGCAACGAGGGGCACGACGACAGGGAAAGAAACGGAGGAAAAAAGAGGAGAGCACGAGAGTGATGAGGAGAGGAGACAAGAAGGGAGTAGAGGAGAGGATACGGGAGAGAGGAGACGAGTAGAGGAGAGAAGGGGAGATGAGGAGAGGAGACAAGGGAGAATGGAGGAGGACAGGAGGGGAGAGGAGGGGAGAGGAGAGGAGAGGAGAGGAAACGAGACGAGCGAAGACAAGAGGAGAGGGGTGGCAGCGAGAAGATGCCAAAGATTGTTTAATCTTCATGCACATTCAAACGGTTTTGTTTGTTTGTTTGATTGTTTTGTTTGTTTTGTTTTGTTTTGTTTTGTTTTGTTTTTTTTTTTTTTTTTTTTTTTTCCGTCTTGGGCCAAACACAAGCAAGAAGAAAGGAAGCGAGGAAAGTGAGAGAGAGCACAAGCACGCTGGAAGAGAGAGGATGAGAGAGCAAGCAAGGGAAGGAAGCATGGAGGCTCACAGGAGCACTGAAAGCCTGCAAGGCTGTCTGCAGTGGCATTGATGATCTGTGTGGCGAGAGGAGCACAGAGTAGAGGGGCATAGTAGTGACAATGCAGAGGGGTATAGTGACAGGGGCAGAGGGGCATGGAGGCAGGGGCAGAGGTGAAGGGCTTAGAATTTGAGGGGGCGTGGCAACATGAGCAAAGGAGGGCTCAATGGGATGGTGGCAGTGGGAACGGGCACGCAATGGGAGCGAATGAGTGTGCTATTGTGATAGAGTGAGCGAGCGAGTGAACGTGTACTGCAGTCACAGCTGTACATTCTACATCGCACGTCAGCGCATGTGCAGGCAGGAAAGGCAGGGAGGAATTTTTGTTGCAGGCGAAGGCGCATGTGACAAAGAGAGGACCAAGAAGGCCTGCTAGCGAGGTGGCTTATGCATCTCAACCCATGAGGTGAGTCGCCTCAACTCCCTTACCTCAGCGCATGTGAAGTCGCTAAACGGCAGAAAGGGCAGGGAGGGGTTGTCGTTGCAGGCAGAGGCGCAGGTGACAAAGAGGGAGGAGAGGGCTGCAGGGGAGTACCCCCTCGGCCCACAGTAGTTGGCCAGACAGCCTGCAAAGCGCGAGCAGGCCTGCAGGCAGGTAGGAGAGGTGGGGGCGAGAAAGGGGGGAGAACTTGGGGAGAAAGAGCGAGGAGAGAGGTGCAGGGGAGTACCCGCTCGGCCCACAGTAGTTGGCCAGACAGCCTGCAAAGCGCGAGCAGGCCTGCAGGCAGGTAGGAGAGGCGGGGGCGAGAAAGGGGGGAGAACTTGGGGAGAAAGAGCGAGGAGAGAGGTGCAGGGGAGTACCCGCTCGGCCCACAGTAGTTGGCCAGACAGCCTGCAAAGCGCGAGCAGGCCTGCAGGCAGGTAGGAGAGGCGGGGGCGAGAAAGGGGGGAGAACTTGGGGAGAAAGAGCGAGGAGAGAGGTGCAGGGGAGTACCCGCTCGGCCCACAGTAGTTGGCCAGACAGCCTGCAAAGCGCGAGCAGGCCTGCAGGCAGGTAGGAGAGGCGGGGGCGAGAAAGGGGGGAGAACTTGGGGAGAAAGAGCGAGGAGAGAGGTGCAGGGGAGTACCCGCTCGGCCCACAGTAGTTGGCCAGACAGCCTGCAAAGCGCGAGCAGGCCTGCGGGTAGGAAAGGGAGGGCGAGGGCGAGGAGAGGGGAGAGACTTAATTACAACAACAGGGTGAGGTATGAAAACAGCAGCTGACCAGGCAGCCTGGAAAGCGCAAGCAGGCCTGCGGGCAGGAAGGCAAAGAGAGAGAGGGGCAAGGAGAGGGGTGTGTAGGGAAGGATATGTGGAAAGAGTGTGTTGGGATGGGCATACATTGAAAAGGGTATGTCTCACACACAACTTCAACTCCATCACACTCTTTCACTGACACCACGCCGGCTCGCACTCTCTCACACTGTCCCACGCTCTCTCACTCACCGATCGGCATTCAGACAAGGGAGTGAGGTCTGACATTTGGCACCCTCCCCACGTCACCAGCACCTTCCCAATACCGCCAATACTGTCACTGCTGCCGCTGTCGCTGCCCCTGCTGCTGTTGCTGCTGCTGCTGTTTCCGCTGCCGCTGCTGCTGCCACCGCCAATACCAGCAGCAGCCACTGCAGCAGCAGCAAAAGCGGCATTTCTGCTGCCGGTGAGTCGAAGGGTGCCGGCAACGCCTCCCCCCGGCGCATTGAGCACGAGAGACCACGAGCCGTGTGGCAGTGCGAGTGTGACTTGCGTGTCCGATGCCAGCTCTGTGAACTGCTGATCCTCTGCGTACCTGGTGCGGGGGGAGAGGTGATCGAGAAAAAGGGGGGAAAGTGGGCTACGAGCAGGGCGGAGAAGGCAGAGAGAGGGGGGATACCACCAGAGAGGAGAGGGCGGAGATGGGAGGGTACCAGCAAAGAAGGGAGAGGGGAGCGGGGAGGGGGGTACTAACAGAGCGGCGAGGGCGGAGAGGGGGAGATACCAGCATATCGGCGGGGAGCATCGCGGCAGAGGCTCCAGAAGGAGGCAGCGGCTCCAGAAGGAGGCAGCGGCGTCAATGGAGGAGTGGAAGTCGGTGGTGAGGTGCACTGTCCCGCTGGCCACTTCCGCCAGAGGAAAGCGGCGAGAGAAGAGCGAGGAGAGAAGGGAGGGAGGGAGGGAGGAGAAGGGAAGGCGGAGAGGGGAGGAGGAGTACCCACCAGCATAGAGGCGACGGAGCGTCGCGGCAGAGGTTCCAGGAGGAGGCAGCGGCATCAGTGGCAGAGGCGCACTGGCAGAGAGGCAAGGGCCGAGTGAAGTACGAGCAGAGAAGGGAGGGCAGAGAGGGGAGAGGAGTACTTACCAGCAGAGAGGGGAGGGAGCGTCGCGGCAGAGGTTCCAGGAGGAGGCAGCGGCGTCAGTGGGGGAGTGGAAGTCGGTGGTGAGGTGCACTGTCACACTGGTCACTTCCGCCAGGTCCCCACAGTCCGCGGAGCAGCCAAAGCGGCCGAATGCTTCGAACTCCAAGGGACGCTCGCAGATGCCGTTGCCACAGGGAGGGTCCTTCCACACCACCTGGTGGGTAAGGGCGGCAGGGTTGAGGGGGTGGAGGAATTGGGGGGGGGTGAGGAACAGGAAAATGGAGTTGGATGGTGAAGTACAGGGTCACGGTGGTCACTGCTGCCAGGTCCCCACAGTCTGCAGAGCAGCCAAAGCGGCCGAATGCTTCGAACTCCAAGGGACGCTCGCAGATGCCGTTGCCACAGGGAGGGTCCTTCCACACCACCTGGTGGGTAAGGGGGGGCAGGGTTGAGGGGGTGGAGGGATTGGGGGGGGGTGAGGAAGAGGAAAGTGGAGTTGGATGGTGAAGTGTACAGGGTCACGGTGGTCACTGCTGCCAGGCCCCCACAGTCTGCAGAGCAGCCGAAGCGACCGAATGCTTCAAATTCGAGGGGACGCTCGCAGATGCCGTTGCCACAGGGAGGGTCCTTCCACACCACCTGGATGGTTGCGGGTAAGAGGGGGAGTGTGGTGATGGAGGGTGGGTGGGGAAACGAGGGAGGAGGAGGAAGGAAGCAGAGGAGGGGGATGGTGGAGTGAGTGTGGGCTAGGCATCACACAGATGCCGTTTCACACCAGGTGTGTGGAAATATGGCGGTGTCAAGGACCGCACACACCTGTATGATGCTGTCGTTGAGCCATGTGTAGAAGTCGTCTGGGCTGTTCATGGTCATGGATGCTGCTGCCGTGTAGTCCTGAAAGCGAAAGGACGGGGAGGGGAATAAAAGAGGAGAGAAGGTGTCAGGTTGCAGGTAGGCGCAGCAAAGCAGCAAACGCTGCAGCATGGTACAAGAATAATAAATTTACGTACGCACATGCGCACACATGCACGTGCAGGTGTCATGCACGCACGCACGCACACACGCACGCACACACACACACACCCATACACACACACACACAACCATGCACGTGCACGCACGCACACAAACACTCACTCACACACCACTCCCCCCCGTTACCCCCAAGTACGCACGGGCGGCAGCAGCACGTTGTGGGCGGTGGTGACTTGGTAGCAGATGGAGGCGTCGGCTTGCAGGTAGAGCACGGCGAGGTAGAGGCAGGTGTAGCAGAGGAAGAAGAATAGGTTCTTGAAGTTGTCCGTCAGCTCTCCCATGTGCTTCACCCGCTCGTACATGGCTGGGGGGGGAGAGAGGAGAGGCAGTGAGGAGATAGGGGAGAGAGAGGGGGGAGAGGAGAGAGAGAAGGGAGAGCACGGTGAGGTAGAGGCAGGTGTTGCAGAGGAAGAAGAATAGGTTCTTGAAGTTTGTCATTAGCTCTCCCATGTGCTTCACCCGCTCGTACATGGCTGGGGGGGGGTTGGGGCCGGGAAGAGGCAGTGAGGAGAAAGAGGTGAGAGTGGAGAGAGAGCACGGTGAGAGGTAGAGGCAGAAGAAGAAGAGGTTCGGATGTTGAAGTTGTGGGGCAGCTCTTCCATGTGTATCATCACTCGCTCGTACATGGCTCGGGAACGAGAGGCGGAGGAGGGGCGGGGAGAGGGAAAGGGGAGAGGGAGACTAACGGAGGACCATTTGAGGAGGGGAAAAGGGAAAAAAGGGGGAATGAGTGGGGGGAGAGGAGGAGAGGAGAAAGAGACTCGAGCTTTGAGTCGACTCTACATATTCTCCTGGTTGGGCTTCTCCTGAGACCCAATCACCTGGGCTCAAACTGCACTTCAAGCTCCCAACCGCTGCAGCCTGCAGGCACCCTGGATAACCTCCTGGTCTAACTTCTCCTGAGACATACAACAGCACCAGCAAGTCAAGCTCCTGGCCGCTGCACGCACCCTGGATAACCTCCTGGTCGAGCTTCTCCCGCTGCTCCACCTCCTCGTTATACGCATCATCCCCCTCCCCGTCCCCGTCCCCATACCCTTCCCCGTCCTCGTCGCTCCCCCTCCGCCTGTCCGCGAACGACACCATGCCCCTGCCGCTGCGCGACGCCTTGAGGCTCCGCATGGCGGCCAGATTGACATCGCTGTCGTCTCGAATGGCGTCTTCTGCACCATCCTCTGACTCATCCCCCTCATCCTCCTCCTCCTCATCCCCGTCATCATCATCCTCGTCATCCGTCTCCTCCTCCTCATCATCCGTGTCCTCCTCCGTCCCCCCCTCGTCCCCCTCCGCCTGTCCGCCGTCGCGCGCATCTCGCGGCTCGTTCGAGTGACTCTCCCGCGGTGTGTACATAATGTCGTGCTCGTCGTCGCAGTCTAAATACTCCCCATCGTCGTCCCCGTCGTCGTCCCGAAACGCGACGGCCAGCTTCCCTCGGCCATGGTGACCGTTGGGAGTGCTAGCAGACGTAGCAATCGCAAAACTCCCGACGGGGTCTCTTCCGGATCGGCCTACAGCTTCGGGTCGTTCCGCGGCTGTTCCCGCGGCTTCGCGCGGCCTCTCCGCTGCGCCAGGGGGATGCCTGGCGGGAAACGGGAATGGCGGAACGGACAGCGGGTGAGTGAACGAGGGTGCGAGGGAGAAAGAGTCGTTGGCAGTCGGAAAATTTAGGCTGAAAATGCAATAATCAGAAACAAAAGCTTAAGCTGTTGCAAAGCTAGTGTCGTATGTACAGAGTGCGTGGAACTAGCCGTTGCAAGCCAATGGCGGTACGCTCCTACCTAAACCTAGCAGACATTTGTGCCTGTTGCTGCTGCCGGCCCTGGTTCTCCCTTCCCAGTTGCGAGAGACGTGACGATGGTCCGACCGATGCTGGTGATAGCACGGCCGCGTTACTATGGTCACGCGGCGTGCCTGAGGGGGACTGTGCGGAGCTGGTTCGCGGAACGTTCTGACCTGGCGACTGGTTGTCGCGATGCCACCTAACTACAGTCGCTTCCGCCATAGATAGATTTCAAGAGACACAATAAGTCAGGAGTTAACTCGAAACTGAGCCGTGCATTGTCGTGAGTCACACTCAGGACGTTCTAATTCTGGAACCACAAACAGTATGTACGTGTAAAGTCGCCAGGTGATTACTAGAGACTGTTTGAATTCCCTGGAGACTGGTGTGTGGTGTGTCTGGACCGTCAGCATGCGACAATTTCCGGAGCTACAATATGCGCGCCGAGCCACCGGATGTTATCGGTGCTTTCGCGCTGGAAGGACTGGCGGAAGCGGGAGGGAAGGTGGGATGGAAAGTGATGTGCGGGGAGGTAAAAGGGGTGCAGCACAACGCAATGTGTGGCTGGCGGATGAGGTTGGCGGGGGAAGCGGGGAGAGTGACGGCAATGCCGAGCCGAGCCGAGTGTCCAGCGCCTCGTTGTAGATCGGTGTAGAATTCTGATGCGAAAGAAACTAGGGTTCCTCCATCCCCGTTATAAATATGGTCCATCCTGACACTTTCTCAAGGCTGCATGATATACCCAACGTCTGTACATTTAGCTCATTCGTTGCTACAATCGACAAGTGAACAGGCACACTGCTTATCTGTGACGAGTATCCACCTGGCTAGATTACCTTCCAGTCCAAAGTTAATTGCTACTCTCAAGCTGCCAATCCTCGTCAGCAACCGGGGAGAAAGCTAAGCCTTAGTTTTTGGTACCTAGCGCCGTGAGCGAGCGTTAGCGCTGGCTTGGCTGATCAGTCGCTCTAGCTGGACGAGTAGAACAATCAGCATGGCGCACAGGATGACATGGGTTGGTTGTATCTTGGACAAGAACTTGTCAGCGTCACCCAGGGTCTGGTTGAGCACTTTCACCTGTGTGAAGACAACACCAGAGGAATACGTTTTGATCCCCAACACAGAATAGACAATACAATCGAAAAGACGAAATAAATAACGATACTGACCATGTTTCTGTGATACGGCCTGACATAACGCCATGCGCCTTCGTTCGGACGTAGACCAATCCGGACAAACAGGAGATACAGCTGTGAGAACTGATACAAGGAGAAAACACCGGCGAACATCGCCAACGGCGGAGCAAGAAGAATCAGAATCGGCCACATGGCGCTATCCATCGTCGACGAACAAGTCTGGAGAAGCACTGCGTGCAGAGAACAAGGAGGTGGAACGCGGATTCACGAGAAATTGCAGACAGGAGGAGCACTTCGTGCAGAGAACAAGGAGGTGAACGCGAATTCAAGACCAAGCTGCAATTAAAGATTAGAATCTGGAGACTGTGGAGGGAGCGAAGAGCGAGTCTGGCGCGAGATGCATGCAGGCTGTCATGGTCAGGTCAGGACTGTCCGAGAGATCTAGGGCGTGGAGGCCGAGTTGCGGTTTGGGCACGAGACCAGGGCGTGCTGCACGCCATCACCGATGGCTGTTCCCGACATGAGCTCGCTGTCAAATCGAGTGAAAATAATAGATCCAAATTGTGATGTTTGATATCGTTGGCTATGTGTTATATAGTTGGTCATGTGCAAAGCTGGTTATATGCGAAGAAGCCCATTGACCCTGAAATTATTTTCTATTGAATCGTATATTATTTAAATTAGCTCAGTCGCAGCAGGATTGAAATTATTGCAAGGCATATGAGGGGTCAAAGTTTAGGATGGAAATATCGAAGGTATCACAAACGGAAACGGTGAACTCTGTGAACAACTCGCCACCTTCAGCCAACATGTCCATCTCCTCCACTCTTCCCTCCCTTGGATTTCACGAGCCGCCAGCCTGCCACCATCACGCCTGACACTCCCGCCCGCCCCACCACAAACCACCCTCCTTCTAGCTGTTCTTTCGCTGACGCAGCTCCCTCGCTCTATCCTCGTCCATGCCGCCTCAGCCCAGTCGCAGGCACGCCACCACGGCTCGCAGCAATGAACCGCCGCCTGTCCCGCCGCAGGTGAAGGCCAGAAAGCAACGCGGCACGTGGGGCTTCGGCCGACAGAGGCCCGGCGCGTCGCAGGTCCGTGCTGCTCGCTGCGGCACCTTTGAATGCGAAATCGAGTGTAACAAAGACACCTGCTGCGATGCCGTGCAAGGCATCCGTCGACGAATGCCCTCCATTCACCACCCTCCATTCCCCGCGCCCTCCATTCCTCTTATCAGGTCCTCCCATGCGCGGCAGCGTTCGCCGCCTTCCTCGCGACGCTGCTCCTCGCCTCCGCCGCCGCCTTCTGGCTCGGCGCGCAGCCCGCGGCGGAAGCGCTCCTCCGCTCCCTCCTCGCGCCCTCCGCCGCTCCCTCCGCGCCGATCGGCGCCGACGACGGCGCGCCTTCCGCGCGGATCAACGCGGAAGACGAGCCTGTCAATGACGAGTATATTGATGGCGAGCCTATCAATGGCAAGTCTTCCCAGGGCGAGTCTATTGGTGACGGAGCCACGCGGGGGACTGAAGCTGCAGCAACGTCCGCGTTTGGGAGTGATTCGTTTCTGCTAGAGGATAATGCGTCTGTGCCGCGGATTCTGGAGTTTGATCTGATCAAGACGTACCCGCACGACAGGAGGGCATTCACTCAGGCACGTAGCAGTCAGGCGCACTTGCTTTCTTGCACGTGAACCATGAGGCTAACGTGAGGAGGTGGGGTGGCGAGAGAAGGAATATTTTTTTTATCTGTTGACCACTCAATCCAGTCTACCTCGTCCCCTCTCCCTCGCTCGCCCCCCGCATTCCCCACCTCTTCCCCCAGGGTCTGCTGCATGTGCACCATGAGTCGAGCGGGGGGAGGTGGAGTGGCAAAGGGGCATGTTCTTTTGTTGCTGTGCACGCAATCCCGGTCATCTGCTGCCGTCCATGCGCCTTCTTCCCGAATCCCTCTCTTCCTTTCTCCATTTCCCTCCCCTTCCCCTTTTCCCACCTCTCCCCCCAGGGTCTGCTATACGTGGACCATGACACGAGCGGGGGGAGGGGCAGCGGCGAGGGGGTGTTCTACGAGAGCACGGGGGAGTACGGGCGGGTGAGTGGGAGGATGTGCATGTGTGAGTGGGGCGCGCATGTCTGAATAGGGCGCTCAAGGGCGAGAGGGAACTTGACTGTGTGGCTGGGCTGGGGATACGGGGGATTCACATCTAATCAGGCAATTGCAGAATCACTGTACCTCTGCATTCCCGTGCTCGTCGAGTCTGCTCGATCCACCCCTCCAGTATCATCGTGGGTTCCTTCCCTCTCCCTGCCCCCTCTTGTCTCGGTCCCCCCTTTCCCCTGTCCCCCTTTGTCTCCATTCCCCTGTGATTTTGTTCACCAATGCTTCTCCCCTTGCCCCTATCCTCTTTTCCCATGCACTTCCCCTTCTTCCCAATTGCAGTCGACAGTGAGGGAGGTGGATGTGGCAACTGGTGAGGTATGTCGCGTGCTGCATTGCTGCTATGGCAATGCACTGGTGCTGCTCCTTTGGTGCTGTTATGGTATCGCACTCGTGCTGCCCCCGTCTCCCCTTGCCCCCCTGTAGTCGACAGTGAGGGAGGTGGATGTGGCCTCTGGTGAGGTATGTATGTTGCATGCTGTGGGATGGCATGGCATGGCGTGGCATGGGCATGGCATGGGGAGTGAAGTGCCATGGCATGACATGTAGCGGCTCGTACTTTCTCTCCCTTCCATTGCTCCCCTGTCCCACTTCTTTCTCAACCCCTCTTGCTCCCTCTCGCTCCCTCTCGCTCCCTCTCACTCCCTCTCTCTCCCTCTCGCTCCCTCTCACTCCCTCTCACTCCCTCTCACTACCTCTCACTCCTGCTCAATTCCTCTTGCTCCCTCTCCAGGTGCTCAACAACGTGCCTCAGAGTGCCGACGTTTTCGGAGAGGGCCTTGCACTGCACAACAACAGGTACAGTGCGTCATCAAACGTACAGTCCGTTATAATAGGTACAGTGCGTCATGAAATGTACAGTCCGTTATAATAGGTACAGTGCATCATGAAACATACAGTCCGTTATAACAGGTACAGTGCGTCATGAAACGTACAGTCCGTTATAACAGGTACAGTGCGTCATGAAACGTACAGTCCGTTATAACAGGTACAGTGCGTCATGAAACGCACAGTCCGTTATAACAGGTACAGTGCGTCATGAAACGTACAGTCCGTTATAACAGGTACAGTGCGTCATGAAACGTACAGTCCGTTATAACAGGTACAGTGCGTCATGAAACGTACAGTCCGTTATAACAGGTACAGTGCGTCATGAAACGTACAGTCCGTTATAACAGGTACAGTGCATGTACAATGCATAACAGCAGGTAAGGCTGGAGACCTCCCCTCTGAACCCCTCTGAACTGTTCAGAACCCCTCTGGTTCCTTGTTAGGAGTTCTATCAGAGCCAGGTGGTGCCAGCTGGCTTGGCGTGTGAGCGAAGTCCTAGTGTACGACACAGGGGCACACCTCTGCTGAGATCCCTTTGCACCGCTCTTTACCGCTTGCCTCCGTATTTCCTTCGTCGGAACCCCTCTGTGCCTCTCTGAACCGCACAGGCTGTACCAGCTGGCATGGCGTGTGCGGAAAGGCCTGGTGTATGACAGAGAGACACTGCAACCACGGGGTGAGAGAAGGGGAATCGGGGGACGGGGGAGGTCATACTTGAGGGCGGCTCGTTAAGCATGGACTGGCGTGGCATGTTCAATCAGGCCTGGTGTATGACAGAGAGACACTGCAACCCCAAGGTGGGTGCGATGGGAAGAAGGGCGGGGGGGAGTGGGGGGAAAGGAAGAGGTTGGTGAAGAGGGGGGTGGGGTGGTAGGGTTGACGGATATAAGGTGGATATGGAGAGTGCGTTGCGCTCACACTCCAACCATCCCACGCCAGCCATCCCATGCTATTCAGTCAAGCCCCGACATTTCATGCCCTGATATGTCAAATTCTTATATGTCAAAGCCGTGCTACATGTCATATTGGCTCTTTCGCAATCCCTGACATCCCTCCTCCTGTGTTCGCCCCCGCTGCTTCCAGGCAGCTTCCAGCACGACATGGCGGATGGGTGGGGCCTTTCTGTGCTCAACGGGTCGGTCATGGTCGGCACAGATGGCTCATCCACCCTCTTCCACCTCGACTCCTCGTCCTTCAAAGGTTAGATGGGTCGAGCTTTGAGGCGCCGCGAAGGTTAGGTGAGGCGGGTTTTGAGGCGCGTCAGAAGTCGGACGGGTGGGGTGTGGCAGTGGCAGTGCTGCTGAACGACTCAGTCATGGTCGGCACTCCTCTCTCTTCCACCTCGACTCATCCCCCTTTAAGGCTCGCTCCTACTCTTCCGTCTCCACCCCTCCGCCTTCAAGGGTTTCTTTCATTTGCTCAAGGGCCCCCTTTTGAAACGCCGCTTCTTATTTCCATTGCTATCAGTCGGCACTGACGGCTCCTCCACTCTCCTCCATCTCCTACCTCTCGTCCTTCAGAGCTTGCCCTTTACTCCCCTCCCATCTCCCCCACCGTCTCAGCCAAAGGGCGAGTGACAGTGAAGGACGGAAAGCGGAGCATCCCGAACCTGAACGAGCTGGAGGTGGTGGGGGGGCTCGTGTGGGCCAACGTGTGGCTGAAGGTTCCCCCTGCTCCCCTCCTCTTCTTCACCCCCACTCCGTCTCCCGCACTCCATTCCAGCCGTGGCGCGCGTGACAGTGAAGGACGGAAAGAGGAGCATCCCGAACCTGAACGAGCTGGAGGTGGTGGGGGGGCTGGTGTGGGCCAACGTGTGGCTCTCCAACTGCCTCGCCGCCATCCACCCCAACACCGGGAAAGTGTTGGCGTGGATGGACCTCTCCTCCCTGCAGTGAGTGGCTCTTGTGCTGTGGCTGCACCTTGGCCCCCCTGCAGTGAGTGGCTGCACCTTGGCCCCCCTGCAGTGAGTTGGTTGTCATTAGGCTGTCAGCACAGCGCGCCCCTCTCATCGTGTTCCTCTCCACCTGCCTCGCCGCCATCCACCCTCACACCGGCCGAGTGCTCGCATGGCTGGACCTCTCTTCCCTGCAGTGAGTTGCTTGTGTGGCTGGTGCTCTCGAGTTGAAGTAGCTAATGGGGGCAGATGAGTGCCACTTGCTTCATGCCACTTGCCCCAATGTGGCATGTTATCAAGTGCTGGTTGTTCATTGCTTGCAGTGCTTAGCCATCCCACAACTCCCATGTGCCCTACTCCCCTGCACCCACGCCTCCTCCCATCCATGCAGGCGCCTAGCTGCTGCGAGATCAAACGAACTTAACGCACGTGTGAGTGGGATTTGTAGCATTTCCTGCAAAGATTTGTGTCCTCTGCTTCGCTGGGTTTGGTTTCACGATTCAGTTTCCACAAGTGCAGACAAGTTGAAGTATATATGGCATATGGAATGCATCATATGGTATGGGCAAACACTCATTGGTGCATGCGGGATGGTACGCATGAAGAACATGATGCATGAGAATTCATACCAAAAAAAACTTATAGGTATATGCACGTGTTTCTCCTCTCAGGAATTCGACGTGTTGAACGGGATTGCATGGGACTCCAAACACAACCGCCTCTTTGGTAAGAAGATGATTCGTGTATGCATTGTTCCTTTCTAGCCACTGAAGTATTTTCTGATGCTTCTCAACTTTCTATCTGCTCCAAACCCCACCTCTCCCACCTCTTCCCCCCCCTTGCCCTCCTCCCCCTTTGGGCTGCTCCTGTTTCGTTGACATCCGCCCTGTTTTGCGTGTTCTGTCATTTGCAGTAACGGGAAAATACTGGCCACTAATGTTCCATATCACTCCAAGAATAGCCCCTGTAAAAGATACCCCAAAAGAGCGAGCTGCAGAGTTGAAGCAAGTGAGGAAGGTGTGTCAGCCCGCAAGACAATATTTCACATAGGCTGGCTGTTGGCGGTACTCTAACGTACTTTTACGCATCCTATAAATGTGTTGGCATTTCACTAGTCTGTCTCATTATCATGAATCGAGGAATGCCCCGGAGAGGAGGGCATTCTTATTTTTCCATGTGCTGCTGCTTCTCAAGTGTCTCAAATAACATGGGTTGTAACACTGTGAAGATGGGCTAGGATAAACGGGGCGGGGACGGTACACCAGTCACCGCAAAGACGGAAAGGGGAACAAGAGAGGGGAGAGGTGGAGATGGGGGGATAACAGGGTGTGCATGGGAAGGGCGTGGTTGTGCCTCATGAGTCATGGCTCCTCTCTGGCCTTTCCTTGCACGAACACCGCTGTGACGCGAGTAATAGCACGGAGCAAGCAGCATGGCAATCGGGTGCAAGCAGCCTGCCAGCCTGTCAGCTTCTTGCACCACCATGTGCTTACCAAGTTATCAGTATATCCACCCCGCCATTATCCAACCACAGAACAGTCACTGCTCGCATTTGCACTTTGATAATCAATAATAAAGACACCAATATACAAAGAGGAGACAAGGCAGCAGATTCCAGGGAAGGGCACCAGCACTCTTGTCGCACTGGCCCTGCCAAAACTGCTACGTAGCTCAACAGGCAAAACTGAGAAACCTCCGAGTGATCACCGGCCACCCACGCCAGTCCTTGGCGACCGGTAAGCTACACCATCATCAATCATGCTGTCGTGCTATGGTTCCTACCTACTCCTGTTACGGGTCAGCTTCTATCCGCGTCCGTCCGTCTCCTCCCTACACCCACTCCTCATGCACCCCCCTCCCCCCAAACCGCCCCCCCTTCTCGCATCCACCAACCAACGCCACCACTCAACAACCCACTCCACTCCATCGCACATACACGTGTCTTCGAGACACTATCGTCTCACCTCAACCCCAATCTCCGCAACCAAGCCCCCCTATCCGCGCCTCCCCGCGCGCCCCTCCGCCCCGATCTCTCTCCGCGCGCCCCGCCGCGCCTATCTCTCCGTGCCCGCCGCTTCCGCGGGCAGCAGCAGCAGCGGGTCGACGGGCGACCCGTGCCGGTGAATCTCGAAGTGCAGGTGCGGCCCGGTCGAGTGCCCCGTGTTTCCCGACAGCGCGATCGCCTGCCCCTTCCCCACCGCTTCCACTTTCCGCGCCACGAACCGGTTGCAGTGCGCGTATAGCGTTGAGTACCCCTTCCCGTGATCTACCACAACCACGTATCCATACCCCTTCCGCCATCCCGCGAACGAGATTCTCCCCGCCTGAGCCGCGACCACCGGCGTGTTCTCCTCAACGGCTATATCGATCCCCTTGTGGAATTTCTTGCGCGCCTCGCGCCACCCGTAGCGCGACGACAGCCACCCGCCGGTGACGGGGAGCCCGAACGGCCCCACCGTCGCCGCGATCCGGCTCCGCTGCGCGAAAATCCCGCCGGGTACGGCGGGGAACTCGGAGACGGAGGCGGCGGCGGCAGCCGACGCGAGCGGGTCGCCTCTATGGCCCAGCCGCAGCGACGCGGGGTCGATTGCCGCGGTCGCCAGGGTGTTCAACGCCGCCGACGCCGCGGCCGCCGCGCGTTGCGGCGCGGCGAGGATATGACCGTCCACGCAAACGGACTGGACATGGATTAGGGCCCAGGGGTACAAGGCAGGGACCAGGGGTGAGACAGGGAAAAGGGGCAAGCCAGGGATCTTAGACGGAAATGGGGGGCAATGCGATCGGAAAAAAAAAGACGAGGGTGTTTGTAGGGGAAATGAGTAGGGTTTGGAAACAGTGACAGCACGGGATCAGCCTTCGCAGTTTATGCACGCGCTCGGGCAACAAGGATCGGGTTGGGTGACAGCAGCGCGGCTTACAGGTGGCAACAGCGCCGCGAATTGCTCCTTGCTGAGGTCCCTCTCCAGCCCCAGCGCGTGCGACACGATGCGACTCGTCAGGGTCGCCACCCCTCGACTTAGTCGCCCGTGCGCCGCTGCCACTGCAAATCAGAGATGAATGGTAGAATCGCGCGTGAGTGGGGGAAGAACTGGCGATAAGAGTGACACGCAGCAGTGGAGGAGTGGTACGAAGGGAGAGGGTTCATGATTCGGAGAAAAATATAGTGACTTACGATGGCGTAGAGGTTCGCCTTGCGCTCTCGTTAGAAGCTGCGTCGCCGCAGCGGATAAAGCCGCCTGCGGGTCCTGCGAGAAGAGAAAGAGGCAAGGTCGTCAAGGGGAATGGAGATGAGGTTGAATGCGAGACGGACTAGAGCGGGTGTCATCACAACCTGGGAATCAATGGTATATCAGAGGGATCTGAACCAGTATAGACTGATTCGTCACTGGTTACTCACCTTTAACGACGACGCGAGCTTCGTCTGCCTTTCGAGTTCCGTCAGTCGTCCATGCACGAAGCTCGCTGCTCCTGCGACCAGCCGGTGTTCCCTAAGTCGCGTCTCTACACTCTCGAAGCTCGTCTGGTTTCCTATCGAAAGGTTCCTAAGTCTACTAGCTATTCTACTAGTCGCGCTGACCGCCGGCTCGACGAGCAGATCGAGGCTCGAGGATTTGGGCGGCCATTGGAACACAAGGACCGGTTTCCATCGCACCTGCTTCACGCGACACACCACCGTGATCTCGCCGCTCCGACCAATCACGAAGCTCGACCGCGCCTGCTCGTGCGGATACCGCACGCAGACGTCGATCGCGGGCTCCGCGGCGCCCTCGCTCCTTCTGCACGCGCGGAGCGTGATCGGCGCGGCGTCATGCCTCGGCGACGATATTTGGTACGAAGTCGACATGTTGTTACAAATGCTAGATACGAGTCACGCAAATGTGCTGAAAAGCAAAACAATACAACAAGCAAACGCTAAGCAAAGACTGGTAGGGATAGGAGTCGTCAGAGAAGCAGTTAGCCGACAACCTACAGATCAGTGCCTAAACTTTATATGATGTGTAGGAGCATGTTAGGCAGCTGCATAGCAATGAAATGGCACCACTCACGGTCGTGGCTGGCGCTTTTGATAGAAATGAATGGTTGGTATGTGGGTGGTGGTGCGACGATTCGACGCAGTGTATGTCGCATGAGTCGCGTGGGCCGCATGGCAGCCATCACATGTGATCGCACTAATCGCAATGTAACGAGTCCGGTAATTCGGCACCAGAGCAACCTGCACATTTTTGAAATGACGAGCCTGCTGAGTGTGAAAATGGCGGGAAAGGTATGATGGGTCATGGATGTCGTGAGCAGCATCATATCCTGTTCTGCACATGAGAGTTTCGGCGGCCGCACAGTGCAGCAGATCCGCAAATTCATGCCATGCAACGCTAGGTTTGGAAGTTGGTCGGTTCGGATGGATGAGATGAATTGATGGGTTTCAAACCGCATCTGGGGACCACCTTGGCGTGTGACGAATATGAATGGTCAGCGGACGCAGATCTGTCCAAGCTGTCAGAAAGTAAACCCCTGACACGTTTAATGACTTGTCCGCTCCCGCGTTTACTGGGCAGGCGTCAGGCTTGGAGGCTGAAAAATAATGCAAGTATTTGGGGTGCAGCGGGTATATAGTGTGTTTCACCATAGAATTTCAAGCATCTCAAGTGAACCTTGGATCATTGTAAATCGAGTACAGCAACAAGGAAGAATCTGGTTGGTTGTGGAGGTGATGGACGACGTGGAAGGTCACAAGAGTATCTGCGTCACCACCATGACAATCTCCATCATCAGTTTGTCCAGCGTGTCTCTCCCGTGCTTCCTCGCACTGCCACGGCAGCTCACAGCACCACCGTCCTTCCACCTCACTCCACACCCCAAGGCAGTGCCCCTTTCCGCAAGCATCAAATTCCTCCCCCACCCCTCCCTTCCTGTCACCAGACTCTCAGCAAATTCACTTTCACACGTTCAGCTTCACGCGGCTCTTAACTTACGGCCGCCATGTTGACGCTTCCTGTCGCCTCGGTCGAAACCTGCGCGTCCTTCGCCTCCTCTCTTGCCACCAACGCCCGTAGCGTCGCTACCCGTCGCCTCGGCTCGGCGAATTTCCTTGGCGGGCATAAAGGCCTGCTCACAGCCACTGTCGTGCCAGTCGCGTCCGTGAAGTCTTCTAGGGTTCGTCTCGCACTCCCTATCCTCCTCTCACTCGCCGCAACGTTACCGATCGCACGCTCTGAGCTGATTCTGCAGGAGGTGAATTTCCTTGTGACCCCCGTGTGTGAGATTATCCAGAGTTGGAATAGTGAGTTATTTCAATAAAATATGTGGAAATTCTACTAACCCCAGCCCTAATCGAATTCCTGCGTCTCTCCCCTCGCCTCCCTCAGCCGGTCACCACGGAATCGCTCTTTTCCTTCGCCGGGTGGGGCAAGCCAGCAGCGCCGATGGCGGCGGCAGGAGTGGCGCAGGAGCCGGATACGGACAACCCCGGCGCGGGGCTGCAGTTCGCAGAGTTCGGCGCTGGCTGCTTCTGGGGCGTCGAGCTCGCCTTCCAGCGGGTCCCGGGTGTGGTCAAGTAAGTGGTTGATTGGTATCGCTGGATGCTGTGCATGCTTGCGTTTGCAGGGCGTTGTTTTATTTTCAAAAACATTGAGTGTTTGTTAGTTTCAGTGGATCATTGCGATGTGATGAAGTTCGATGCTGGTGTGATACGATGCGGGGGATGTGCTTGGTCGTTTTCGCTCGATGACTCAATCATTTTTAAGCCATGTTTCGTCTTTGTGCGTGCAGGACGGAGGTGGGATACACGCAAGGCTTGAATGACCAGCCTACCTATGAGCAGGTAATCGAGTATTTGCATTTGTTTTTGAAACTAGAGAACCTGATGGCAGGTAGGAATCATGAGTGTGGAATCCTAGTGACCACATGAACAGAAACATAACAATTCATGTGGGGTCCTAGTGACTTTACAATTAAACTGAATTATCTCCTTCCATCTGTCCACCAGGTGTGCTCTGGGCGCACAGGCCACGTGGAGGCGGTGAGAGTGGTGTATGATCCCAAGGAGGTGTCCTACGAGGGGCTACTTGACGTGTTTTGGAACAGGCACAACCCCACCACGCTCAACCGCCAGGGTGGTGACACCGGCACACAGTACCGCTCAGGGATCTACGTCTTCTCCCCTGAGCAAGAGGAAATTGCTAAAAAGTCGCTGGAGGCGAGGCAGGCTCAAATCGGCAAGAAGATTGTGACAGAGATTATGCCCGCGACGAAGTGGTATGCAGCCGAGAGCTACCATCAACAGTATCTTTCTAAGGGTGGGAGGTTTGGCTCGGGTCAATCAGCGGCCAAGGGATGCACAGATCCCATCAGGTGCTATGGCTAAGTGTAGACAGTGTGATGCTTCTGTTCAGATGTAATGTAAGATATAATGGAGTTGTTTGAATTGTAGCTCTTTGATTTTTCGGTCTGCACTTATCATGGCGTTCTCTGAAGCCATGTTCTGGAAAACGTATTGGGTTACAAATTCTTTATACAAAAGGTAAGATGGAACACCTACCTAGGGAAAGTTAGGAACGGTGGGGCATAAAGTTGAAACTGCTATTCGGATAGCACTTCAGATGCAGAAGATAGTGAAAGGGAACTTGAAAACATGTAACTATTCGATTGTTATCCGGTATAACATGTTTTCTGACCAGCCTTTGTTCGCGCCTACTTCACTTCACACTCGTTTCGCGCCAAAGCTCATTCCCAAACCAGTGTGCTAGCTTCGTGCGACAAACCCACAGCTTCTTCAAAGCAATTCCCTGTGCCCGCGACGTTCGGAGTGTTCTCAGCATCCTTTTGTCAGTCCACCCTGTCTGCTCCCTCCAACTCCCCCCTTGACCCAGCTTTCTCGAGAATGGTTCGTCTGGGCGAATATGTTTCCATATTCCGACACGCTTTTCCGGATTCTGGGCAGGTTTTCTGGTATCTTTTCCCTTGCGACTTTCGCTGGGGACAAGTTGTGTTCTACGCATTAGCTTTCAGAACGTATTAGCCTTTAGAATGTGCATCGTAGAAGTCGTGCGGCGTGACGAGAATCAGGACCTTCTAGTGCGTGACGCAGTTTCTGGTCAAAATGCTTGTTCGTGGGTCCAAATGCTTGTTCGTGGGTCCCGGTAAGTGAACAAAAGTGCAGTTCCACGTCGTGGTTTGGCTGGGATAGGTAGCCAGGTGGGAGGATAGGATTTGGGCAGATTTGAGTTTACGACGTTAGGCAGGCACGATGCAATCCGCAACTGCAATTAGCCAGGTGGCAGCACCTGGTTGGTGCGCCGGTCATGCCAAAGAGCTACCCAGAAGCCATGAGACGAGTAACGATCGCGTGTCGTCAGCTCGCCACGTGGAAGCTGCGCTGCTGCGCTCCTTACACCTGCCGCAGATTCTCCGCTCCCTACAGCAGCACACTGAGCCCTCGTTTGAGTCACCTTCGTACGCGTCGCATCGCTCCAAATCTCGACCATCCGCCGCTAAGATGTCGGCCGTACTATCTCAGTTAGCTCTCCTCCAATCAGAACCGACGAACGGTCACAGGCAGCCTAAGTATGGCCCACTTATGCTGGTCCAGGATCCAACTTCATCCGAATTCCACGTCCTATCGCCCCAGGCCACTGTAGCAGCACATACAGCCACGCCATGCCGCCCGCCACAAGCACCTTTAGCGATTGCCGATTCCGCTAAAGCCGCGTCTGGCGGCGCAGAAAGCGGCGGGGGAGGCGGAGCAAGGGACAGTAAGTTCCTGCGCGTGTCAATTCAGTCCGTTGCGCTCGCGCTGGCGTTCGGCGGAGCGGCGGCGTTTCTCCGCATGCTGCTCTCCGCACTCCCCCCGGACTTCCTCTCGCGCTGGAAGAAGCTGTTTGCGGAGCAGCCGCACTTCGACCCCAAGACCGCCGTCGAAGCGCGCCGAGCCACCGCCATCTACGACTGCCACGGCGACTTGATCGCCACCGTCGTTCCCGGCGGGTTCGGCGGGCGGCGGAAGGACGCGAGCAAGGGGCAGGCGCCGTTGAAGCCGACTGAGGTGCCGGCGGTGATGTGGCAGGCGGTTATTGCGACGGAGGACCGACGGTTCTTTGAACACCAGGGGTTCGATCCCAAGGGCCTGACACGTGCCATTATGTCATTGGCGCGGACGGGAGGCGGGAGTACGATCACGCAGCAGGTGAGGGGTGGTGTGCGGGGAGGGAGACGGGGAGGGCGGACGGGTAGGGCGGACGGGTAGGGCGGACGGGCAGGGCGGACGGGTAAGGCGGACGGGTAGGGCGGACGGGCAGGGCGGACGGGTAGGGCGGACGGGTAGGGCGGACGGGCGAACTGGCACTGAAATTCCTAAAGAGAGAGTTAAGCATTTAAGGCACAGTTGAACTCCTCCAGCCCTTGTTCCCCCATCCACCCTGCCACACGCCCCCCGCCGCCCCGCCCCCTTGAGCTGGTGAAGAACGTGTGTGTGTTGAACGAGCGGTTGTGAGCTCACTCCCCAGCGCTTGCTTCCCACCCACCCTGCCGCATCTCCCCCTCCTCTCAGCTGGTGAAGAACGTGTTTCTGTCGAACGAGCGGCGGTGGACGCGCAAGCTGGTGGAGATCATACTGGCCGTGATTATAGAGAGGCGCATGACCAAGTGGGACATCCTGCACCTCTACCTCAATAAGGTCAGCCTCGTTATATGAGTATTGGAAGCACACATTGTTTCTGCTATCTGTCTGTTGTCTGATTCCCACTGATTCCCAATGCCCCCACCTATAGATCTACTGAGGCCACGGGGTGATGGGCTGGATTCTCACCGTCTTTCTGCTGTCTGCTCTCTGCTGCCACTCTGGTGTCTCATGCCCAATGCCCTATGCCCCATACGCAATGACCAATGCCCTCGCCTGTGGATTTACTGGGGCCACGGGCGACGGGGCTGGAGTCTCATTGATCCTCTGTCCCTCCGTCTGTCTGTTGGCCTGCTGCCCCTCTGTCTGTGTCTGTCTGTTGTCTGTCGCCTGCAGATCTACTGGGGCCACGGGGTGACGGGGCTGGAGGCAGCATCGGCGCTCTACTTTGGCAAGCACCCATCGCTGCTCACGCTGGGCGAGTGTGCCATGCTCGCCGGCATCATCCCCGCACCCGAGCTGCTCTCGCCCTACCGCGACCCCTCCAGGTATGACCTGCACCAGGTGGCACCTGCAAGTACAACCTACTTGCCAGCACCGGTCGTTCCTCACTTGTATGGTGACCACAGCACGTACGATTTGCCCCTGTTAAATGCCACGTACCCCTTAGGCACGACCTACCCCTTCAGGTACCACCTGTCCATCTCCATCCTCACCCCTGTCCCACCCCCCATCCTTATCCTCGCCTCCATCTTTAGGCTCTCTCACTTCGCCACAGCCACTGACGTAATTCAGCAGTGTTGTGCCTGCCCATGCCCATGCCCATGCCCATTCCCATGCCAATGTGCATGCCCATGCCCATGCCCACGCCCATGCCCATGCCCATGCCCATGCCCATGTGCATGCCCATGCCCATTCCCGTGCCCATTCCCATGCCCATGTGCATGCCCATGCCCTTGCCCATGCACATCCCAACACAATCCCCCTTCACATCCTCATCCCCATCCATCCTCATCCCCTCCCTTCATTCGCTGCTGCAGGGGCCGCAAGCCGCAGGCGCACGCGCTGAGGCGAATGGTTTCTGGCGGGGTTTCTGGACATCGCCACAGCCACTGACGCCATGCCATTCATGCCACTCGTGAGGCGCCTCAATAGCACACACCTCTCGTATCCTCATCCCCATTCCATTCCCCCATCGCTGCCCCTCTGTCCCACTGCAGGGGTCGCAAGCCCCAGGCGCGGGCGCTGAGGCGGATGGTGGAGGCGGGGTTTCTGGACATCGCCACGGCCACTGAGGCCATGCAGCAGCCGCTGAGGCTGGGATCCGAGGCCAAGCACGGCACTTCAGGGCCCTGGAGGGCACCTTTCTTTGTCAGCGAGGTGCGTTGCAGGGAAATGGAGTGTTGGGGTTGGAGGAGGAGACCAGGGAAGGACCAGGGAACCTGCAGCTGCCGCTGCGGCTGGGGTCCGAGGCCAAGCACGCCACGTCCGGGCCCTGGAGGGCGCCCTTCTTTGTCAGCGAGGTGAGGGGTGTGTTAGGGAGGTGGGGGAGGGGGAGGGGGAGGGAGAGGGGGATTGCAGCAGCCACTGCTGCTGGGGTCCGAGGCCAAGCATGGGGCGTGTGGGCTGTGGCGAGCTCCCCTTTCCATCAGCGAGGTGCGTTGCAGGGAAAGGTGATGGTGAGGAGGTGGGGAGGGGCGAGAGGGAGGGGGCCTGCAGGTGCACCGACGCTCGCCATGCAGGACGCAGGGGAGAAGGTGGGGGACGACGCCACATGTGAACGACCACCCCTCAGTGCTAGGTCTCCCTGTTTCTCTCTCCCTCTTCCTGCTCCTTCACACCCATTCCCCACTCCCCCACGCCTTTTCCCCGCTCCCTCACACTCCCCCCCCCGCTTTCCCACGCCCTCCCCCCTCTCCCCCACGCCCTCTCCCCCTCCCCCCCCTTCCCCCAGGTGCTGTACGAGCTAGCGCAGAGGTACGGGCGCGAGGAGGTGGTGCGGGGGGGCCTGCAGGTGCACACGACCCTGGACCTGACGATGCAGGACGCGGGGGAGAAGGTGGTGGGGGACGGCACGCGCGAGTACGACCAGGAGCGGGAGGCGGCGGCGCAGAGGGACATTGCGGCGATTGCGATGAAGCTGGAGGAGCTCAGGGGGAGGCGGCAGCAGCAGATTCTGGCCACTGTGGCCGCTGCTGCTGTCAAGAGGTGCGTTGGGTGACAGAGGGGGGAGGAGGGGAGAGGAGGGGAGGGAGTGGGTGGGAGAGGAGGGGGAGCAGGGAGTGAGTCGAGATAGGGAGGGAGCAGGGGAGTGGGGTTTGCTGCTGCATATAATCTGCCATGCGTTTCACATGCGCCGCACATGTCCCTCACATGCTCCTCACATGCCCCTTTTATGCTCCTCACATGCCCCTTTTATGCTCCTCACAAGCCCCTTTTATGCCCCTCACATGCCCCTCACATGCCCCTCACATGCTCTTCACATGCCTCCTCATGCAGGTCAGCAGAGTTCCGCAAGAAGAACGGCCAGACACAAAAGACGTGAGTTCTCCAACCCACCTCGCCCACCCTCCTGCTCTCGCCCCTTATGCTCCTTCCTCTCAAAAGCCCAGCACCTGCTGCTCTCTCCTCCCTCTCCTCCTCCCTCACCATCTTCAACTCCTTGCACTTTCAAAGGCCCACCAAACATTTCCCTCGGTTTTGCTTTGCTGTTGCCCATCCCTCAGCCCCCACGTGCCCATTTCCCTTGTCACTCCACACTGCCATGCCCCGAAATTCCCCTCCCCCAGAGTGTCAGAGATGATAGCAGACGAGACAGCAGCAGTGTCTCACTCCACCCCCTGTGCGCCACTTGTCCCCCCCGCGCCGTTTCTCCCCCCGTGCATCCCCCTTGCACCTCCTCCCCGCCCCCCAGAGTGTTTGAGATGATGGCGGACGAGACAGCAGCCGTGGCCCACACCCACCCCCCCTGTGCGCCACTTCTCCTCCGCTCCCCGTTTCCCCCGGGCCTTTCCCCCTTGCACCTCCTCCCCGCCCCCCAGAGTGTCTGAAATGATGGCGGACGAGACAGCAGCAGTGGCGCGCACCCTCAAGCGATTCGCAGCCATGTGAGTTGTGGGGGGAGAGGTTGGCATTGGGGAGGGTGGCAACTGGGGGGAGGCACGGGGGAGGGTGGCACGATGATGGGTGGCACGGGGATGGGTGGCAAGGGGGAGGATGGCAGGGGGAGGGTGGCAAGGGGGAGGGTGGCAAGGGGGAGGGTGGCAAGGGGATGGGATGGGATGGGATGGGATGGGATGGGATGGGATGGGATGGGAGTAGTACTCCACGACTGCCTATGATTGCCACGCCGCCTCCCTGACGGAAACAGAGTATGCTCCTCTTTGTGCTCCAACGGTCCTTATATTGATTAGGCCAAATATTACAATGCGGCTGTGCTTACCTCTCTTCCCGCCTCAGTTATTCCGCCCTGCCCTCTCGCCCCCTCTTCCCCTCCCAGGGAGCGCACGCTGACTACGGCCTTGCAGCGCTAGGAGAACAAGGTGGACTGGGGGCATCTTCTGAGTTTGCAACTGTGCATTCTCGTTGCCTCCTTTCCACTCCCCCCTCCTCCTGTCCCCCCAGGGAGCGCACGCTGACAGCAGCCATGCAGCGCTACGAGAACGAGCTCAGGAGCGCTCAGGCCGCCAGGTGCGGTAGGGGGGAGGGATGATGGGGTGGGAAGATGAGGGGAGTGGGGGGCGGTGAGGGGAGATGAAAGGATTTGGGGAGGGAATGCAGTTGGAAGAAATGAGAGGGCGGGTGGAGTCAATGTGGCTGGGAGTGTGGGGAGATAAGATGGGCGGAAGTGAGGGAGGTGGTTAGGGCACACAGGGAGGGAAGGGGTGTAGGAGCATGAGGTCTTGATTGTATGCTCTGATTCTGGTCATGCGGGAAAACGCCACCCATGTGTGCACTCGAGTAAGGCAAGCTCGCTAGCATCAATGCTTGGTTTCTCCGTGCCCCGTTTGTTCAACAAGCTTGCATGCGCCCGTTAGCCTGAGTTACCTTTCTTTTGTGATCCCATTGGTGCATCGCTGCATGGTTTGCAGGCTGGAGGGAGCCATGGATCCTATGTCAGGCGCAGTGAGGGTGCAGGTGGGCGGGCGGACCTACTACGAGAGCTGTCCATCCCTTGAAGCCTCTCTCGCCTCTCTGTCCGTCCCATTGTGTGTCCCGCCCCCCGCCCTGTGCAGGTTAGAAGGGGCCATGGTAGCAATGGACCCGCTGTCAGGAGAGGTGCGAGTGCTGGTGGGCGGGCGGGACTACTACGAGAGCTGCTTCAACCGCGCCACCCAGGCGCTGCGGCCCCCCGGCTCCACCTTCAAGCCCGTCGTCTACCTCACTGCTCTGGCCGAGGGCATGTAAGGACTTTGGGGATTAGGGGTTTTGGGCAATGTGTGGAGCTGAGTGATGGTCTTGGAATTTGTGGTCTTGGGGTGTGCTGGGTGTGATCGAAGTTGGCCCCCCGGCTCCACCTTCAAGCCCGTCGTCTACCTCACTGCTCTGGCCGAGGGCATGTGAGTGAGGGTTGGGCTTTGGGGTTTGCGGGGTTCAGGGGTTCAGGGTATGGGCTTTTGGGGGAGTGGTAGGGGGTGAGGGACGACCCGAGTAACAAGGACTACGTGCTGTGCTGGTGGACGAGCCGTACGAGGTGGGCGGGTTTGCCCCGGAGAACTACGACCGCAAGTTTAGGGGACCCGTCACGCTGGAGGAGTCGCTGCTCAAGTCGCTCAACGTGCCCACTGTCAAGCTCTGCGCTGAGATCGGTGTTGACAAGGTGAGTTGGTGTTGGGATACGGTGGGGGGGCTGCGTTGCTGTGCGTGAGGTGGCTACACAGTGGGTGTAAGGAGTTCATGTGCCACTGCTCGCTTGTAAACTGTGTGCTGTCATCGGTGTTGACAAGGTGAGGAGGTAAAGGTATATGCTGATATTCTTTCGCCTTCTCCCTCCCCCCATCCGCCTCCCCTTCTGCCTCCCTCTCTGCCTCTCCATTGTGTTCCCCCCCCAGGTGTGTCACAAGGGGGGCGCGCTGGGCATCAACACCCCTCTGCCCCACGAGCTGGCACTCTCACTGGGGGGCTGCGAGGTGACGCCGCTGCAGCTCACTGCTGCCCTCTGGCAACACCCCCCCCCTCCCTCCCCTCCTATCTATCCCCTCCTCATTCTCCCAGGTGTGTCACATGGGGCGCGCACTGGGCATCAAGACGCCGCTACCGCACGAGCTGGCGCTCTCGCTGGGGGGCTGCGAGGTGACGCCCCTGCAGCTCACCACGGTGTACTGCACGATCGCTGCAGGGGGCATCTACCACCGCCCGCACCTTATTACTCGTGTGGAGTCGTACAATGGAAGGGTGCTGGAAGAAGCCAAGGTGAGAGGCAGCTGCCTGTCATTGGTGGTTATCTGGTGGAATGTAAGAGGCGAAGGTGAGCTGCAAGAGGTGACGCCCCTGCAGGTCACCACTGTCTACTGCACGATCGCTGCTGCAGGCATTTACCACCGCCCACATCTGATTACCCGCGTGGAGTCGTACAACGGGAGGGTGCTGGAAGAAGCCAAGGTGAGGGGCCTATCCTTGCTGGTTATCTGGACTGGTGGAGTCAAGAGGTGACGCCCCTGCAGCTCACCACCGTGTACTGCACGATGCCGCAAGGGGGGTCTACCAGCGCCCGCACCTCATCACACGTGTCGAGTCGTACAACGGGCGTGTGCTGGAAGAAAACAAGGTGAGGGTGAGCTGGCGGGTGGGAGAGGGGTTGAATAAGGGTGAGGAGGGATTTACCACCGCGCGCACCTGATTACTCGTATCGAGTCGTACAACGGAAGCGTGCTGAAAGAGGCTTTCAGGGTCAGGGTGAGGGTGAAGCAGGGAGGGTAAGAAAGGAAGGGGTCAAGGTGCGCTGTCTCTCATCCATCGTGGATAATACCCTTAGAAATATCTTGCAAGCTGTCATGGCCACTCCTGCCTTTCCTCTCGCCACCCGGTGTGCATGGAGCGCAGGGACCCAGTGGTGGAGTGAGGCACTGGCAGGGGGGCGCGCATGGACCGCCCTTTCAGGCGCCTCAAAACGCTCTCAGTCTAAAGCCGTGGAAACCTTTTGGCTCGCAATTCTCTCGATCTCAAGGTGTGCATTCCTCTTGCTCTCTGTTGCCCTCTCCCGCCTTCCCTCCCACTAGGTGTGCATGGAGCGCAGGGACCCGGTGGTGGATGAAGCAGCGGTGGGCGAGCTGAGGAAGATGCTGCAAGCCGTGGTGGAGAGGGCCCCCGCATGGACCGCCTCTCAGGCGCCTCAAAAGGCCCTCTATCTCAACGCGTGCACCCCTCTCATGCCCTTTCTCCCCCCCCTGTATCTGTCAGGTGTGCATGGAGCGCAGGGACCCGGTGGTGGACGAGGCGGCGGTGGGCGAGTTGAGGAAGCTGCTGCAGGCTGTGGTGGAGAGGGAACTGGCAGGGGGGCTCGAACGGACTGGCGTTTCAGGCTTTCATCCCTCTCTTGCCCTCTCTTTCCAGCTCCCCCTGTCAGGTATGCATGGAGCGCAAGGATCCAGTAGTTGATGAGGCAGCAGTGGGCGAGTTGAGGAAGCTGCTGCAGGCCGTGGTGGAGCGCGGCACCGGCAAGGGCGCGCGCATGGACCGCGCTTTCAGGCGTGCATTCATCTCTTGCCCTCTCTTACACTCTCCCCCTGTCAGGTGTGCATGGAGCGCAAGGATCCAGTAGTTGATGAGGCGGCAGTGGGCGAGTTGAGGAAGCTGCTGCAAGCCGTGGTGGAGCGCGGCACTGGCAAGGGCGCCCGCATGGACCGCCCGTGTGCCGGCAAGACCGGCACGAGTGATGGGCACCGCGACTGCTGGTTCGCTGGATTCACCCCGCAGCTAGCGTGTGTGGTGAGTGGGGAGGTCCTTGTCCGATTTTTGAACATTGCAGTAGCGAAGCTAGGCTAAAGCAATTGAACAAGAGGGGTAGAGCGTTCGCGTTGCATCACTAAGTGCTCAGAGTGATCTCAGGACCCAATTCTGCTGACGGCCGTCATGACTGCTGGTTCGCTGGGTTCACCCTGCAGCTAGCCTGCGCCAGTGGGTGACCTGCACTCCAGCACCGCCTCATTTCCTGGTTATGTGTCTCGTGTCTCCATGCCTTCATCCTTGTTTGCTGCCCTCTCCTCCCTGCCATTTGTGGCTGGGGTAAGACAAGAACGGCCGGTTGGGGGGGCTGCACCTCGGAAAAGACCGCCTCGCCTCAATTCGCTGGCTTGCAACCCCCTGCGGTCTCACCCCCGTGCACTCATGCCCACCCTTGCTGCCCTCTCCTCCCCCCAGGTGTGGCTGGGCTACGACGACAACAAGCCGGTGAGTTGCCTTCATCCCGGCACTGGCTCACCTCCCGCTCACTCCTGCCCTGCACCACCCTGCCACTGCCTCACCACCCTCCACCCATCCCCACTCCTCCTGCCCTCACCTCCGTGCCAGGTATGGCTGGGCTACGACGACAACTTGCCAGTGGGAGGGCTGCACCCCGGAACCGGTTCCAGCCACGCAGCACCGCTCTGGAGCCGCTTCATGACTCTCGCCCACGAAGGGCTGCCCGTGAAAAAGATCCTCGACCCTGCCCGGGACAGGTACAGCGGGCGGGCAGCCGGGAGGGAGTTTCAGAAGCGGAGCCGGAGGGCTCAGAAGGTGGGGTTGAGTGAGGTGCGGCGGAGGGAGGGCGTGAGGAGGAAAGGCAGGAGGGAGGTGGTGTGGAAGGACGTGTGGGACTGGGAGAAGGCGAGTAGTGGGTGGCAGGAGAGGGAGAAGATGGAGGAGTGGGCGACAGCGAGAAGAGAGAGGGCTGAGGAGATTCGGGCTTTGAGGGCCAAATGGGGATGGCTGCCATTTGTGAAGGGGAATAAGGGGGCAGGAGGGGAGGGAGGAGGGGAGTCGCCGGGGAGAGGGTTGCTTGGGGACGAAGGGGAGGAGGTGGGAGAGGATGATTACGAGGATGCGCTGCGGTTCTTTGAGCGGGCGAATCAGGAGGAAGGGCAGGGCGGGAGGAGGAGTGCGGAGAGGGGAGGGGAGAGGGGTGGAGAGAGGGAGGGGGGCACAGGGAGGGTTGTTTCTGCAGCGGCAATGGCTGCTGCCAAGTGGGGTGCGGGGGGGCGAGGAGGGGGCGTGGAAAAGCGATCAGGGAGCAGGGAGATGGGAGCGGAGAGGCGAGTGGAGGAGGAGATGGGGAGGAGGTGGAGTGCAGAGGGAGTGGAGGGCGAGGAAGAGGAGGAGAGTGAGGCGTGTGCGAGGGATGAGGAGGGGGATGATGAGGATGGGTTGTGGGAGGAGGGGGAGGCAGAGGAGGAAGAGGAGGAGGAGGCGCCAGAGGAGGTGTTGGCTCGGATGCAGGAGAGGTTGGAGGAGCAGTTTGGGGTGCGACTGGTGGAGGCTGTATTTGAGAGGCGAGGAGGGGAGGGGGGAAGGGGGGGGGTTTCCAAGGGGAGGGGAGAGGGGCCTGGAGGGACAGCAGGAGTGGGGGTTGGGGGAGAGCGCACGGGCGGTAGGAGAGAAGTCGTGAGTGTGGAGGCGGGCGGGAGTGGCGAGGTTGCATTGTATGAGGCGGTGGCGATGCCGCCTGTACGAGCATCAGCCACACCTCCTTCCGCATCTCTGGGAGGATTGACGTGGAGTGAGCGAGTGGCGTCTGCACAGAAGCAGCAACTACAGCAGCAGCAAGAGCAGATACAGCAGCAGCTTGCAGCTGACGTCACTGCCTCAGATCCATCCGAGCCTCGTGCCGAACCTCAACTTCCTTACACCGAACCTCAAGCGTCCCGTACCAAGCCTCAGGTGCCCCGGTCTGCAGCCCAAACCTCCGTTGCTGAGAACCAGGCAGCGCCTGCAGCAGCAGCGGCGGCAGCAGAGGAGCAGAGAGAGGTGGTGAGTGCGAAGTTCTTCCCAGCAGTGGATTCGGAATCAGCCGCGCTTGAGATCTCTCCGCTGCAGCCGTGGCCTGAGAAACAGGGCGACGGGGCGGAGGGGGGAGGGGAGATGGAGGCGTGCTGCCCCATGCCGCCATGCACGGGCCTGCTCCCTGCATGCAGGGAGCCATCACTGGAAGGCAGTGCAGATGCTGAGAGGGGCGAGGTGGGTGAGAGGGAGCTTGAGGAGGAGGACGAGGAGAAGCGGCTGGGGTGGACCAAGCGGCTGTTTGTGAAGACCAGGGTCACGGCTCCGGGCGGCGCGCCCCTACCCCTGTCTTCGTCTGGATCTTATGCCTACTCTGCCTATACTGCTGCCACTGCCACAGCAACAACAGGGAGAGGCTTCTCACATGAAGATCCTGGGCAACGCGAGGTATCTTCGCCTCCTCTCGTCCCTTCCCCTTCTTCCTTGGGACCTCCGTCGTCACTAGCCCCCTCGTTCCAACCCCCTGCGGTTGCTGGAAGGTATGATGGTGATGCCAGCAGCGTGCCTGGCAGCTCCGCGGGCATGTGGGGGAGTGCAGTGCCGTGGCGGCAGCAGAAAGGAGCTGGGTTGGGCCCTGATGCTCCAAGGAACAGGGCAGTAGGGTCGCCTGCTTTGTTCGGCAGGTTTGGTGGAACTAGTCGGACAGGTTACAGGTAGGACGTAGGTATAAATCAACATTACGTATTATATTGATAAATCAAATCAGGGGTGATGCGAGTTTGGTTAATGACTTGGGTTGGATAGAGAAAAACAATTTGAAGTGGTGTTCTTGGCACTTTCTATACGCATTATAGATACTGTCCAGCCTGCTTTTATGAGTGTTTCGCGTACGGATTGACCTGACCACCCCAGCCCAGACTCAAACTTACGGGTCTGACACGAACCCCGTAATATGTTCTGTACCGCTGGTCAAAGTACAATTGATGGGAACTCCAGCTGGTGTACTACACGTACAGCCTGGAAATGGTTCGTAGGGACCCATTTCGACAAGGACGTCGTCGAGCCCAACGTAAATTCTGCGTGTCGCGATCTAACCGCCGAGGGGCTATCCGTGAGAACAGTGCTCGATACGAGCAAATGCCAGCAAAATGTACAGCCAATGCATTGGTGGCATTGTATGTACAGTAACGAAACGAGAAATTCAGGCAATGAGAAGCTACTACGACACGTGCTGATAATTAGTTAGGTATACATCGGGCGGCTCTCAATCTTTGTCTCTTGACAATTTGAGGCCCGCGGAAGTGCATTTTCCACATGTGTATTTTCGCGTTCAATTCCTTAGTCTCGCGGTTCTTGCGATTGTTGCTTCCAAACGTCTGGAACCTGAAATTTGGGAGGGAAATAACTTCACAAAGAGTGTTGGTGCTTAGGGTCAATGCTTCCCGATGGGCATGCCATTGGAGAGGGGCTAGTTTTTTTGCCCCGGGTAATGTACATCTTGCTGTTTTGCTTCCAATATGTCTTGGTGATGGAATGATTCACACAGACCAAGTATGATGTCTGTACGACAAGAAGGTTCTCCCAACGAACTCGTGTCATCACATCGGCCCTGTTCGGCAGCACTTTGGCTGCCAAGCGCATCTGACCAACAACTCAACAAACCGGAACGACAAGACAGCCTCGGACCGAAGCTAGGTTAACTACAAAACAAAACCAACGTGGTTTACTGTTATACCCTTCCAGCTGTGCAACCAGACACGCAAACGTGGGCTGGTCTCGCATGTTGCCCGCAAAAGTCAACAACCATGACAGCACAATTCTAAACCCAACCAACACAACTACCTGTACCTTGCTTCGAGGAACCTGGGAAAGAAATTCCTGGAAAGCGCACAATGAAAGCATGAAGCGCACAATTTGTGATTTAGCCAATCAGCAGTCTGCATAAAGCTCACAATGAACTTACAACCATTCTCACCCACGTTGAAAGCAGGATCAGCACCCAACCAAAAACCAACCAGCAATGCACATCATTTTGCCCCTGAATTACTGTGCACTTCTTGTTGGTTGGCACTGTTGGATTGTCATGGAACCAACAACAAACCTAAAACAAATACGATTCTGGTTGGGAAAGACGTTCGGAAATACGACCAATAGTTGTGGAGTTTTCCACGTCACCATGAGTCAGCAGGAGTGCCGAGCCTCAATTACTGTTTGGTTTGTTCTGTTTGTGGTTGGTTATTGTTTGGTTGTGACCGCTTTTTTGTGCAGCCGAACAGGGCCATCAACAGATGAAAAAATGCAGTAAGAACTATTGTTTTATTTGATATAGAATTATGCTCTGGATAGCGGTGTTCTTACTGGTTTCGAGACTTGCGTAATCAGTGTTCTCTTCTGTGGTTGAGTCCTTGTTATTCTTTTATGGCTTCAGTTGATTTGAACAGATACATTTCCCTTGCCTGACCCCTGGGGAAGCTTGAACCTGCCCGATAAATACACTTCATCCGACAACTGCCGCATCCTACGTGACAGCCTGGAGTTGGAAAATCTAGAAGCTGGTGGCGGCTCCATTCACACCACAGAAATGGCATTGTGTCGTCACCCCGTGTTTGCACCACGCCAAACAGACCGACGATTTTCCGACAATTACACAAACGACAGAAGAGCTGACATGGCGTGTCTCGCTACGGAATGGATATTGTTGGATCGGTGATCGATCGAGCCCTTGGCTGGCAGGATGTTTCCCCCATATTTATATAAAAATGAGGGTAGTCCCCGAGCTAGATTGTTGGGGATGGGTCGTCCCTCGATTGAACCGCATTCGTTCGGGTTTGTAAAAACTGGAAAACAAAAACACATCTTCGACATTGGCCCAAGCCACCGCTTGGTTGCCTAAAACTGGAGAGGCCTGAGTTCGACGTAAGTTCAGGAGCTGTGCACAGTGTTAGATAGATCGAACAGTGTTGTTCTGCGGGGTGCTTTTACGGGTATTTCGTTTCATTTCTGTAGTTTTACGAAGCAGTTCGGTCCTTTCTTAGGACGCGTCCCCTGAAGCGGATCGGCCGAAGTTTGGCCGATCCGCACCGATCGTCATTTCGTGCCCAGGCTCGGTAGAGATCGGTGCCCAGGACTGCGCAACTACGGCGCACCGATACACAGGTGACAGGTTCGGTAAGGCAGGTTTCGGGGTTGAGGTACACGTAACCTGCGACAACAGCTAGGTTGTCGCGAGTAAAAATCGCACAGGGAAACCCACTCTATGCGACGTCGTGCAGTAACAAAGCGACGACGAGCGAAGGAGATCGATTTTGACTGTCACTCGTGGCGCGAAATTCCACACCGCGCCAAGCAATCTCACGTTCGATATCTGCACTTCGCTACATCGATTGGGGCTCCCGTAATGACAGGATCGTGGAACTTTGTTTACTGTACATTCGTAAACATTGGCGAGATCAGTTACCTTGTTGATTACGACGCTACAGCTCTACACCCCACGCGCAAAACCGATCTTCCAGCCGATCGATCCGCCTCAGGGGACGCGTCCTTACTGTACCAATGGACCATGATGGGGTGATCTTCGCGTGGTTGAAAGACAAAGAAGGCGCCGGTGGGAAAACCAGGGTGTTGTACGTAGAACAGCGTGAATGTCGTCGGTTACAGTCGCTGGACTGATGTCAGTTGTCATACGTGTTGTTTCTGCGACTTCCCGACATGACAGGGTAACGGAGGATGGCAAAGCCGGGAGGAGAGGGGGGAGGGGGAGTGGTTTGGGGAGGGAGAGGGGGCCTGATCGCGACGGGGAGAGGGAGGGAGGAAATTGGGAGCGGAAGGCGGAGTGATCGAAAGCGCAGATGTGTGAGGCGTGCCTGCACGGAACAGCAGTAGCACAGTGCAGCAGACGAGTCGTCACATGCATGGCAAGCAACCCTGTACGTACTGTAGGACGAGGCAGCTGCATGCATATCGGATGCTCCTCGAATCGCGGTCGCACCCCAAATGCTTCTGTGGCTCTCGCCGCAGCTGCTTGGATGGGAAATTCGGCTTTTGATCTTCACACTTCTCTTCCACAAACCCCCCCGCCCTGTGGAATGAACCAGCGAGCCACAGTCCCTGTTTTTGCTCCCTCAGGAGGAACCCGAATCACACAACCAAGGATATTATGAACGAAGGCTCCTCATGCACACAGGTCTGAGCATCGTACAGCAGCATTCCCCTAGTCACACCCAAATGCTTATTGCTGTTCCCCTTCACAAAGCTCTGGAACGCAACCAGTCTGCTGATGCTCACAGATGCGCACGTGCTGAATCCACTAGACACTCTCCTGCAACTTGAAAGTCCATTTCCTTGGAAGCAGTAGTCAGCTGGGTAACTAACATGGCCACCACTGACCGGCGTCCCGCTCTCTCAAGACGGTCCAGGTCGCATCAGAAGTCGCCGTCCACGGACTCGTTCCTCGCCGACTCGCTCTCGCGCTTCGTCGAAACCCTGGCCGAGAACGACCCTTCTTTTTCCTCGCTTCCCCCTCGCCACTCCCCGCGGAGCACCCTCTCCCCCATGTCCTCATCCTCTAGCACTCCTTCCGCCATGAGAGTTGGCCGCCGTTCCCTTGAAATTCCTAGCGACGCGGATTCGAGTTACGGATTCGGGTCTCCTCGAGACGTCCCAAGGCGCCTTGCGATGCGACTCCTTGTGGGCGACAGCGGCGGAGCGGTGGATGCGGCGACGACGAGGGTCCGCACGCCGGAAATGGGTGTTCCGCGGGGAAGCAGTGGAAGGTGTAGCGTGAATGCCCCAGGCACATACAGCCGCGAACTCAAAGCCGGCGAGATCTCGAGGGAGTTTTCTCTTCACGGAGAACCAGGTCGCGAGGAACCGCAGAGCCGTAACGGCGGCTCCAAGGCAATGTTCCGCAGCATTAGCGCGCACGTGGGTCCAGATACGACAACCCCCTTCTCCCCCGTTTCCCCCGCTACCTCCGCGTCCTCCCCCAATGGGAGTCACCGGAACGCGTCGTCCCGAGCCCGCTACCTGTCGCGCGTCGGGGCGTCGGAGCCGTTGGAACGCACCCGCCCCCGCAAAAGCCGCTTGAACGGCGAGGACGACACTGACGCTGGACCAGCGACGACGGGCCGCGACGGGACGGACGTGGAGGAGGATTCGTCGGACGCGTCGGTGTCCATGCGGCGCCTGGGCCGCGAGATGAACGAGCTGAGGAAACAACTCGAGCGCTGCGCCAAGATTAATAAATGGCTCACTGGTAAGTCGCCGTGATGCTGCATTTTCCGTTTTAAGAGCTCGAGATTGTGAAGTCATTCCGCCTTTGCCCTGCCTTCTCTTCTCTTTGCAGAGTCGTTGCGTTCCGCGGAGCGCACCGCGGCGGAAGCCACGGCAGCCGCCCAGGTGGCCGAAGCGGAACGAGACCACGTGGCGAAGGAGCTGGAAGAGGTGTTGATTGCGTGGTCCCAAGCTGATAACGAGACGGCGGCGAAGCAGGAGGAGGAGCGCACGTCGACGGAACGAAGCCGCGCGTCGCTCGAGCGGGCGCGCGCGGTGTTGGCGCAAGAGAGGGAGGCGGTGGGGAGAGAGAGGGAGGAAGTGAGGAGGGAGCGGGAGGAGCTGAAGCGGGAGAGGGAAGCGCTGCAGAAAGATAAGGAGAGGAGCTCCAAGGACGCGGCGGAGCGGGCAGCACAAGAGGTGCAGATGGAGTGGAGCAAGCTGCAGCAGCAGGCGGAGAAGATGGGCTTGCGGCAGCACCAGCACCATCATGTGACTCCCGATGGTGTGCTTCTAAGGAGCGTGAGCATGAACAGCACGTGCAGCTGCCTGAGCAGCACGCGAAGCATCAGCGAGGCCAGGCCGAGCAACGAGGGAGCAACGAACCAACAGCCAAGCAAGAAGGGGGGGAGCAGGAGCAGCGGCAAAACCAAGAGCGGCGCGTCTGGTGGTCGTTGGTTGGCCTCGTCACAGTCGGAGAGCGATCTAGGCGCGTGTGCTTCCAGGTCGCGGGAGCACGCTCCGAGTGGGCTTCCGCACTCCGCGAGCGTGGGCGACTACGCGAATTCGTCGCAAAAGAGCGTCGGTTCTCCGCATGAACGCGTCGGTCAACTATGGGGTCTCGAGAGCCCTGGGGCTGGGGTTAGTCCCCGAACCAGCGCCCATTCGCCCCCATCCAGGAGCCCTCGCAGTAACAGCGGCGGTTACAGCAGCAGCAGTTTCAGTAGTGTAGGAAGTTACTCTTCAGTTTTGGACTATGGCGCTAGACCACCCAAGTCTCCTGGATTGCTGCAAGACCCAAGGATATCTGGGAGGCGTGTCAAGTTTTCTCTCATTGACTGATAACCGATGCAGTAGAGTACGTGTGTGTGTGTGTGTTGTGTGTGTGTGTAGTGTGCGTGTGTGTTTGTGTGTCTCTGTTTACCGCATTTGTGTGCGTTTCCTGACGTACTCTCAAGTGAGACTCAAGCGTCCATTTTCTGCCCATGAAAGCTCTGGGGCAGAGCATTCTTGACAGATCCGTGCTTGTATTATAATATTTAAGTCAGCTTGAGGGAATGCAGAGCTTAGTTCCTCCTTGGTGGCTGTGCAATCGTAGTTTCCAGTCAACCCCCCTCATTCTGTTGTAATTGCACCTTGTTCTTTGATTAATATTGGTTTTCCAATGGAGGACTAAATAAAAAGTTCATCATGAACTGATATGGGAAATAATGAAATGCAATCAGTTTGTATGCTTCTAGTGCTTCACGGGCTGTCAAATTCGAGGTGGCGCTCCCTGGTCAGTTCAGCTTTCAATCAAAGCGGGCAGCCACAAGAACTTTGGGAGTAATGACAGCTCGTCATTACCGTATGTGATAAATTCTGCCAGTAACAACTGACAATTGGGATATGTACCCCGAGTGATAGAATAGTGATGCATGATAATCTCAACGTTTTGTGACTGCCCGTATATATTGCCCTACGAGTTGTCTGCGGGTGGCGAGCGGGGAGAGTATAAAGGGGGAGGGGGATCGATGGGGAGGGGAGGGAGATGGAAGGCGGAAAGCCCAGAGAAGCGCAAGTGATCGAAGCGCAGCGACGAAGTGGAAGAAGTGCGATGGAGGCGCGACTTGCGAGTCGTCAGGGATGGCAAGCATCGCAGTGGCAGTTGCTTGCATTGCATTGCATTCGTCTTGCCGCAGCTGCATTCTTCTTACACTCTTCATACCTTTGTGATGCTATGCAACCCTCCCCCATCCCTCCCCACCCTACTAGTCTTGTCGAGCGAACCACCAAGCCACGTCAAGGGTGCTCATTTGGAGAAGATCTTGAATTTTGAACTCAGCATTCTACAGCGCCGATTCGTCTCACCCTCTTCCAGTACGTTGTCGTTGTGCTGGTCCGCCTACTCGTAGCTTTGGCCGCTTCCTCCATGACCGATTCCACCGTTGGGCGCTGTGGCATTCAAATACATATTTTTACAGGGCAGCTGAGTAACTGACATGGCCACCATAGATCGGCGGTCTCCGATCAGGTCCCATCGCAAATCGTCGTCCTCTGACTCGTTCCTCTCCGACTCGCTCTCTCGCTTTATAAAAACCCTCATCAGCGTTTCCGTTCCACCTCTCCACTCCCTGCGGAGCACGCTCTCCCCCATGTCGCCCCCCACTAGCACTCCTTCAGCCATGAAATCCAGCTGTCGTTCCCTTGAAATGATTCCGTGCGAAGCTGCTTCAAGTAACGGAACCGCGTCGCCTCGCGACCTCCCTAGTAGGCGCCTCGCGATGCGGCTCCTGGTGGGTGACAGAGGCGGGGTGGTGGACGCGGCGACGCCGAGAGTCCGCACGCCGGAAAAGGGTGCGTCGCAAGGAACCGGCGGTACCCGCGGCATGCACAGCCGTGAATCCAAGAGCCGTGATAACTGGTCGAGGGAGTTTCCTCTCCAAGCGGCAGATGCGGGTCGCGAATGGCCGCAGAGCCGTAAGCATGGTGGCGCAAAGGCGATGATCCGCAGCATTAGCGACGGCGTGGCACGCGACTCGGTGGGTCCGAACGCGACAATCCCAACCTCCCCCGCTTCCTCTACGTCCTCCGCTTCCTCCGCTTCCTCTGCTTCCTCTCCTAAAGCGATCCAGGGGAACGCATCGTCCCGAGGCCGACACCCATCGCGCGTCGCGGCGTCGGATCCGTTGGAACGCACTCTCCCCTGCAAAACCCGTTTGAACGACGACGACACGGCGACGACGGTCCGAAGTGAAGCGACGGATGGTGAGGAAGATTCGGACGCCGGGTCAGTGCCGATGCGACAGCTGCGACGCGAGATGGACGATCTGAGGACGCAGCTGGAGCGATGCGTGCGAATCAACAAATTGCTCTCCGGTGAGTCTGGATCATGGGGCTCGAGACGCGCTTTGGACGACTCAAAATCAGCGTCTAGAGTCAGTAAAGTCGATTATTGTGCAATCCTCTTGGGGTGATTTCTTACTCTTCGGTACTCGTGTCGTTTCTGTCTTGCTTTTCTCTGTGCAGAATCTTTGCGCTCAGCGGAGCGCACGGCGAATGAAGCCACAGCAGCCGCCCGCGTGTTAGCGTCGGAACGCGACGACTTGGTGAAGGAGCTGGAAGAGGTCCTGAAAGCGTGGTCCCAAGCTGATGACGTGGCAGCGGCAAAGCAAAAGGAGGAACGCGCAACAGCGCAAAGAACCCGAGTGTCGCTAGAGTGGACGCGAGCAGTGTTGGCACAAGAACGGGAGGCGGTGGGGAGGGAGCGGGAGGAGCTGAAGCGGGAGAGGGAAGCGCTGCAAAAAGATAAGGAGAGGATTGCCAAGGACGCGGCGAAACGGGCGGCGCAAGAGGTGCAGAGCGAGCGGAGAAAGCTGCAGCAGCAAGCAGGGATGATGGGCGTGCAGCAGCAGCAGCACCATGTGACTCCCGATGGTGTGCTTGTAAGGAGCGTCAGCATGAGCAGCACGTGCAACTGCCTCAACAGTACGAAAAGCAGTGCCGATACGAGGTCCAACAACGAGGCGGCAACGGACCAGCAGGCAAGCAAGCAGGGGGGAAGCAGGAGCAGCAGCAACATCAAGGTCGGTGCATCTGCTTCATGCAGGATCCCCTCCTGTTGGTCGGAGAGCAACCTCACTGCGTGTGCTTCCAGGGAACAGGAGCACGCGCTGACTGGGCTTCCGCACTCTGCGAGCGTAGGTGACTCCGGCCCATCGTCTCCAAAGAAAGTCACCTCGCCGAAAGAGCGCGTGGGTCGAATGTGGGTACTTGAGAGCTCCAGTGCGGCAGTGGCTCCTCCCCAAACTAGTGCTCCTTCCCCCCCATCTAGAAGCCCTCGCAGTACCAGTACAGCTGGTTACAGCAGCAGCAGCAGTTTTGGTAGCGTTGGGAGTTACTCTTCTGTTTTGGACTATGGTGCGAAGCCACCCATGTTTCCTGGATTGCTGCAAGACCCGAGGATGTCAGGGAGGCGTGTGAAGTTCTCACTCATCGAATAATGCTGCATACATGCTGGCGTGTGCCTCTGTGCTCGTATGTGTGAGGCCCCTGTGGTCTCCTCGTGAAGTGGACCAAAGCGAGTCTCCTCTTTCTGTGTATGGAAGCGAGGGGAAAGGGACACAGCGCTGGTACAGTATGCCATGTTGCAGTTATGTGATGCATTCTAAGGGTCCGCGCAAGATTTGCACATCTGAATTGCCTACAGTTCCATTCTGCAAACAAGTACTGTATCGACAGATGGATTGCTCAACTACTGAAGGCAGGTGTGGTATAGGAGTGCAAGGTGCAGCTGGGTAGGAGGTCTATCCCAGCCATCAGATCATGGAGAGGGCACATTAGGTTATAGGAAAGGCTGCGTGTTCAGGAACATGAACCCTGGATGTCAGGGTATGGATTAGCCAAACAGCATGTGAACATTGCACAATAGTTATTTGCTATTTGCATTTATTGATTCTTCTAAATAGCATGAGCGAAGTACACTGCAGAAGTTCCAGAAATGTGCCATCATTCCGTCGCTTTCGAGGTGACCCAGCCTGACAATACCGTATGAGGTTTCCCGCCATTCGTCACAGGTTTTCGAGCATTCTAGCCCAGCCCACCCAACAATTCTCTTTCAGCCAGAACTGCATGCGTTGCTCCTAGCATGTCCGTTCTAGTTTCGCTGTTTCCAGGAATGCGTGCGAGTTTTGACAGCCGATATTATTCATGTTTAAAGGATTGAGAGCTGCCCTGTTGAGTATCGCTATCTAGGTTGGGCTCATGGCAGCATATGTCCGCGAACGATGGAAGTCGCCTGCCGTTCCCCATGCGTTGGCCTGTCGTGCCGAGCCATTCACGGAGGCAGCATGCGACCTGAGCCTTGAGGTACAGAAAGAGCATGATACATGTATCGCAGCATGATGTCCGTTCGTACTCCTTTCGTCCCTGAAGCGTGACGTGGCTTCTCATTGAAATGCGTTCGTGCATTCAGGCCGATTTCCTCGCGTCTGTGGAGGCGGCGAAGCAGCTGAGTCCAGTACTAGCACCGCCGTACCAGCTGGTTCTCTACGGGTTGTACAAGCAGGCGACTGCAGGAAGCATCACTTCGTGTACGGCTTTCGTTCGTTTTGCATTTTGCGACCAATGTCTCGCTTCTAGGTTGTCAGTTGTTGAGACGTCTCAAATCTTCCTACGTAGTCAGTGCTCACTCACAGTAGTCGCGACTTGACATTTCTTCCGCTCATTCCGTCGTCGTCTACTCGCACATTTTGTTAGAAACGGAGCTGACGTTACCACGGATGGCTGTGCAGGTTCAGAAGATGACGTGGACACTGACGACCACGAGAAACTTCAGGCTTGGCGCGACTTCGCAGGTCAGCTTGCATCGCATCGAGAATCGCGAGCATGGCCCCTGAAGAGGGAGACTGCTGTGGATTCAAGCATGAATAGACGTCCATGATTGTGCCATTCCATCCATACCAGTCATGTCCTTCCTAACAATTTCTTTCGCCCTCCTGCAGGCCTCAGCATCGAGGTCGCTATGGTGAACTACGTTCAGAAGGTGAAGCAGTTCCAGATGCTCTTCTCGCCTTCTTCTTGAACAAGCTGGGCGCCTCATGAGCGTATTGCAGTCTGAAGTGCTGCTGTACTGCCATTACCGAGCCCAGTAGGGCAATTCTCATGCCATGCTGGAAGTGTCTACATGTATATATGTAACATTGTTTGGTGCCTCCTTCACCCTTCCGTACCTGTAGGTAGCATGTGAAATGGTACATTCCCTCTCAACAATTCTTTAATTAAAATACCGCCTTTCTACCCGGGGTTCGATGAGAGACCAGTCAAAAAGCCGGCAAAAAGCAGGCAATACTCATCCTGAAGATGCTGACTCCCAGCCCAAGTGTTGAACAGGACGTCGGGCAGCTGAAACTAAAAGGATGTCTGGCAGAGCGGGCAGGTGGACTTGTGGGAGGATTGGAACCACTGGTACAGGCACTCAGGATGGAACTTGTGCTTGCACGTGCGGCACTGCAGACGTGGCAGGCTGCCATTAGATGAGTGGATGACACTGTAGCAGATGGGGCAATCCTCCACCCCTTCAAACTTCTTCTCTGCACACTCGCACCACTGCACCACTGCATCTGCCACCGACCCCCCTCCCAGCAGCAGGAACGAGTTAGCCGCCAGCAGCCACTTACGCATCTCGGCCTCTTTCACACCTGCCCCTTTGGAACTTTCGACAGCTGCCCCTCGCAGCGGGTAGCTGTCGGGCAGTTTGATGACGAGCTCTAGCTTGGCCTCGTCCTTGCAGTACGCCGCCCACACCTCGCGTGCCGACCGCCTCGTGCGCACCGTCAGGTCCTCCTTGCTGCCACCCACCTTCTGCGCCTGGTGGGAGAAAGGCAGCAAGCAGCAGCAGCAGCAGCAGAGGAGCGAATTGTGGGTGCACAGACTCAGGAAGGGAAGAAAAGAGCAATTCGGGGTAATGGGAGAGGCGAGGGGGGAAATGCATACTTGGGCGAGTTCGAGGGCGATCATGTGGGCGCTGCAGTATCGGGCAGTAAAGATGTCCATCCCCCGCCGCACTCCCTTCTCCCTCACATCCGCATACCACCGCCTCACCCCCCCTGGCACCACCCGCAGCGCCGCCCCAAACACCGCTGCTGCCAGGCTGCGCATGCGTGGCACCGATAATTTGCCTGCCCCGGGCAGGGTTAAAACTTCCAGTGCCACGTCCAGAGGTGAGGCCTGGGCAACTGCCCGTATGGCAGAATCCCCAGCTTGAGCAACAGCGGGGGGAAGGGGTCCTGAGGGGTTGAGATGGATGAGGCGACGGGCAGCGGCGGAGGAGTGTGAGGGGGAGGGGGCGAGGAGGAGGTTTTGAGCAACGAGGTCGAGGAGGAGAGTGAGAGTGGGAGTGGCTTGGATGAAAGAGACGAGGCGGTCGCGAGGGGAGGATGGCGATGCAGCAGAGGCGGTTGCGGTGGAGAGAGGCGGGGATGGGGGTGAGGCCGGGAGGGATTGGATGCGGTGCAGCACAAGGCATGCTGCCAGGTAGTACCGCACCCGCTGCGGTGACGTCAGAGATGACGTCAGCAGCTCCTTCCGATTGGCTGGCTTCAGAATGTGTGCCAGCTCAGGTCTGACGCCATCACCAACTGGCTCTCCATGTGTCTCCCCTTCCCCTCCGCCCTTCACCACCCCTGAACCCACAGCAGCAGGCAATACCTGCTCTCTGGACAGATACCAGAATGCAGCCAATCGCACGCTGCCACCTGGCGACGGGCCACACATGAGTGCGTACAGCCCTGCAATTGGCCCCCGCCCAGCCCCCCAGATCTCCGCCGCCCGCACTGCTGCTTCCACCGCCCGGGGCGGGGCGGCAAGCACTGCGCGCGACAGCTGGCGGAAGAAGAGTGGATGCTGCAGCCGCCAGGCTGTCATGGGCTGGCTGCTCTGAGCACTGCTGGCAGCACTGGTGGCGGCATTGCTGGCAGCACTGCTGTGAGGAAGGGCCGTCTCTGCGAGCCCGGTGGCAATGAAGATGCGCAAGGCGTGCTCTGACCCCTGCCGTACCACCGCTGCACTCGCCTCCGATGCCCACAGCGCGGACGGGGACGCCCATGCAGCGGCTGACGCCCACAGCGAGAAGATGCTGCTGGTGGTGGTGGCCGCGGGGCCAGCAGAGGCGTGGGAGTGGAGGGTGAGCAGCATGGAGAGCAGTGAGAGGGCAGCACCTGCCACGTGCAACGGCATGGCCTCCAGCCGCCCTGCCATGCCACTCGTCCTCCCTTGCTCATCATCACCTGCTTGCCCCTCCTTTGATTGTCCCTTCCCTGCTACTCTCTTCTGCCCACTCCCTTCCTCCCCCACCCCCTCCCCCATGCCCTCCACCAGCTCCTCAAACGCCATGGCTGCTGCTGCAAGCGCCCGCCGCAGCCTGCCCCCCACAAACGCCATGTCAGCTTCGGCCATCTCCTGCCAGCTGTACGCCACTGCTGAGCTGGCGAGGGTGAGGAGGCAGCGATCCACCCTCGCCGTCCACTCCTCCCGGCTCTCCTGCCCGCCCTCCTGTGCCGCCTCCCCCCCGGCCTGCTGCTGCTGCTGCTGCTGCTTCTGCTGGTGCAGCGCCTCCTTACCAACACTTGCAACAGTGACACCGCGCTGCGCCGTCCTTCCATCCCCCCCACCGCCCTGTTCCTCCTCCTCCTCGTCCAGCTCATCAAGCTCGTCCACTGCCACGTCATCACCGCCCCCAGCCTCATCCAATTCATCGAGCTCGTCTAGATCGTCCAGCTCATCCCCTTCCCCCACGTCCGCACTCACACCCCCACCATGACGCATCGTACCACCACTCACTGCACTGCTCGTCTCCCCGGGCTCCACACTGCCTGCATCACCAGCAGGCGCGGCAGCAGCCAGGCGGGCGGCAGCGGCAGCGGCAGCGATGGCAGCAGTTGCGTGGCGGGAGGTCTGCAGGCGCAGCAGTGCGAGCAGGGCGGCGCACTGGGCGGGGCTGCTGGTGGGGGTGGTGGCGGTGGCGGGAGATTGGGCCACGTTAGGGGAGGAGGAGGAGCTGGATGATGGTGGCATGGGGAAGAGCGCCAAGGCGAGGGCGTGCAGGGCGAGCGAGTCTGCACGGATCGGAGGGACGGTGGGGAAGCACGGTGGGGAGGGGCAGGGCGGGAAAGAGGAGAGGGAGATGGATAGATTTTCGCTTCCAGTTGGGGAGAAGCGGAACGGATTGTGAGACCACTAATGGCCATGTGGGAGGGGATGCGGGTGTGTGCCCGAATGTGGTGTGGTGCATACAATGAGGCACTTGTGAGGCACTCGTGTGGCACCATCAGAGGCGCAAACCTGCAGAGCCACCACTCACCTCTTGCCTCCGCACTCTGCTGCTCCACACATGCAACAAGTGGCAGCGCCTCATTGGCTCGCTGCACCCACCACACCACCTCCTCCTCCACCTGCTGCTCCAACGCCCCTTTCCGCCCTCCTTCCCCATCCGCTGCTGCACCTCCCTCTGCTGTCTCGCCGCGCCCCCCTGCCTGATCGCCCCAGCGCACCACAGGCATCAGTATACCCACCACCTCTGCCACTACCCACGCTCTCCCTCGCCCTCCCCCCATCCCACCATCCCCATGGGAAGAGATGCCCCCTCCCCCGCCCTCCCTCTCTACCTTCACTGCTGCCAGCTGCTGCCGCACCACCTGCCACGCCTGCCTTGGACCCCACGCCCCTGCTGCAAGGAACCTTCTGAGAAGCCCGCACAGTGCCTTCAAGGCAAACGATGCATGTGTGGGAGTGGCGGTGGCAGTGGCGGTGGCAGGACTGGCACGAGCTGGGTCGATTCCCTGGGACGCCACTTGCACCAACACACTCACCACCTCGCTCACAAGCCTTCCCTCCGCTCTGCCCACTACCCCTCCTCCCACTCCTGCTCCCTCTGCTGCCTCCCCCTCGTTCATCTCCCCTCCCTCCCTCACCTCCCCCTCCACCCCCACCTGCCGTGCCGCCCGCACCATCAGCTCCACCACCACCGCCGGCCCAATCCCGAGGGAATCACTTTCGACACCGCCCAATGAGAGGCCGCCACGTGGCGTGATGGTGGAGTGATGGTGGCGGCGCAGGGAGTGTTCCTCCTGCCACGCGCACATCATCTCAACCGCCAGTGCCGCCCGCCCGCCGCCCGCTGGGCAGAAGAAAACGGCAGACGGGCCGAGGAGGTGCGTGAGATGAGAGAGAAAGTGGAGGAGGCGGGAGGAGAGGAGGAGGTGTGAGGGGGGTTGGGAGATTGCGGAGGAGAGATGAGGAGGAGGCAGCAGACCCTTCATGATGCTGTCAATGTGACTGTACCCTGTCGTATCACTGTCACGGGAACCAGCCGTGACACAAGAGTCCGTGACACGACCCACAAATCGAGTCCACTTCTGTTCCCCTCCACCCATCAACTCGAGGTCGGCCAGAAGCCACCCAATCACACGCCTCTCCGCCGCCTCCTTCCCGCCGTGCAGCTGGAAGAAACGGACAAGATCCGCCGCCCAGCGCGCACAGATGTGTGGGCGGCAGTGGGAGAGAGGTGACATAGCAGTGGTAGCAAGAGAGTGAGTGAGCAAGCGTGCAGTGAGGATAACTACTGGAGTAGGGGCAGTGAGAGTGGCTGATGAAGCATGGGTAGAGTGAATGGTGGTGTGACTGGTGGAGGGAGGGTGTGAGAGGAGCGAGACCCATTGGTTAGCTGCAGCAAGCAGAGCTGGTAACACGGTTACCACCACAGGCCCTGCCATGTCAGCACCTGTGGATGCGAGCCGTGCAGTCTCACTCCCTTCTCCAGCGCCTGTCCCACCTGCCCCCACACCCGTTTCAACCCCTGCTGCACCCCATGCTGCTCCTGCTGCTCCTACCGCCACTGCTGCTCCACCCCCTCCCAGGACCTTTTCCATGTACCCCTCCCCTGATGCCCCTCCTCCTCCCCCCTCCTCCTCTTCCTCCAACTCCAACCCCTCCTCTCCCTCCTCCTCCTCCTCCCCCTTCTCCTTCGTTTCCTCCTCCTCATCTTCACTCTCCTCCTCACTCCCTGCCTGTTCTCCCTTGTCTGTCTCCCCTTCCCCCAGGCACCAGCTTACAAGGTAAGACGAGCAAGCAGCAACCACCGCCAGCAAATCACCACGCGACAGCTCACCAGAGCCTGCGCTGCTGGCAGACACATGGGAGGCGAGCCACAGGGGCTCCAGGACGTCCAGGCATGCTGCCAGCTCAGCCTGTGCTGACGTGGCATCCCCCTCACCTCCTCCTTCTGAGTCTGGCTTTTCCAATGCTCCTACTTCCACCCCTTCTCCCCTCACACTTCCCTCTCGCCTCACCAGCAGCAGCAGTGGCTGTAGCATGAGACTGAGAGTGTGGAGGGAGGGGGAGGTGGAGAGCACGAGGAGGGAGGAGAGCAGGTGCGAGTGCAGAGAAGCGTAAACCGAGGCAAGGCAGGAGGGCGAGATCCAGGAACGCGAGGAGGGGAGAGAGAGGCGCGTGGGAGCAGCAGGAGGCGGAGAGAGGAGCGTTTGGAGGAGCCATTGGGAGGAGGGGAGGAGCAGCAGCGGTGTGGATGCAGCCACATGCATGGCCAAGCGGTCAAGAGCGGTGCTGGCCGTGGCAGTGAGGGGAGATGAGGGGATGGAGAGTGAGGAGAGGAGAGCGGCGAGGAGGCAAGCAGGCATGTTGAGGGAGGGTGTGCCGCCACCATGACCCCCACCTGCCTCTGCCGCCCCTGCCTCCCTCTGCTCAGCCAGGTGGAGCGCGGCAGTGCACAGGCGCTGCACGATGAGTGACACGCACCTGTCGCCCTCCGCTGCTCCTGACTCTCTTCCACTCGTGCTGCTCGCGCTGCTGCTGCTGTTATTGATGCTGCTGCTGCTGTGTGGAAGTGAGAGCAGGGCGAGGTACGAGAGGAGCTTTACGTGCAGCACAAACACAGCCCTGTGCGCCCTCCCATCCACCCTGCCACTCACTCCCTCCCCTGCCCCAACCTCTGTGTGTGCCAGCAGCAAGTCGAGCAATTGCAGGGAGGTTGTGTGCCCAACACCGCTGTCACCACTTTCCAAGGCGGCTGCGCTGCCCGTTGGATCATGCGCTGCCAGCTGGCACGGGATGGCCGGTGCTCCAAACATGTCGACCAGCGCTGCTGCCATCGCTGCTGCGGCTTCCATGCGGGCAGGGGAGGATGAAGGGGGCGAGGACAGGAGGGGAAGGGGCAGCGCGAGGGGCAGCAGTCGGTGCATGAGAGGTGACACCACTGCAGGCACCACCCACTTGCTGTGCTTTCCACTGTCCCTCACACTGCCCGCTGCTGCCGATGCCACGCCTGCAGGCTCTGTTATTGCGGCTGCTGCTGCTGCTGTGGGCTTCAGCTGCTGCAGCAGCTTCAGCACTGCTTGCACTGTGCTGCTCTCGCTATTGCCCGTGCCTGTGCCACGGCCGCCATCAGCAGCAGCGCTCCCTGCCAGTGCTCGCCTCAGCAGCGCCACTTCACTCTCCCCCGTGCTCTCCTTGGCAGCATCAGCAGGAGAAGGCACAGCAGCAGCAGTGGGGGCATCAACAGCAGACAGCACCGCATCCACCACGCACGACCAGAAGCCATCCATAACAGACCCTCGCTGTGCCTCACCCCTTCCCACCTCTTGTGTCTCCTCCCCTCCGCCCCCCGTCCATCCCTTCCCCCTCTCCACCTGCATTACCTGCCTCACCGTCTCTCCCACACACGCCACCACCGCTCCCAGCCATGCACTCCCGCCCTTCCTCTCACCCGCTGCCGCCCCGCCCCTCCCCCCTTCGGCCTTTCCACCAGTGCCCTCTGTCTTTCCTGCACCATGAGAATCCGAGCCAAGGTCCGAACCTGTGTTCCTGGGTTCGGGAAGGAGGTCTAGGAAGCATAAATCCCACAACACCACTTTCACTAATTCCGCAGCGGATATTACCTTTCCTTCTCTCCCACCCTCCTTCTGCTCCCCTCTCCCAACCTCCTCCTCCCCCACTACCTTCCCCTCCTCTCGCCTCAGCTGCACCACACTCAGCACCAAGCACTCCCTCACACACGTCAGCAGCGCCAGCCAATCAGGCCGCGCCATGTGGACAAGCCGTCCCTGCCAAAGGCTCGAGAAAAACGGCACCAGCACGCCCTGTGATTGGTGCAGCCTGGCTCGGAAGAACACCGAAAGCAGCAGCAGCAGGCACGGGTACGACTGCTCTGCCGAGCCTAAACACCCGGCTCGTAAAAAACCCCAGAGCTTCGGCAGAGCGGATTTAAGAAAGGAAGGGTTGGCCCAGAGGGAGGGGCAGGTGCGCGAGGCCACTAGCACGAGCTCCCACATGGCGCCATGGCATGCTGATACCTTCTCCCCCATGGCTGCTGCCACCACCGGACCCACCTTCTCTACCACCTCTGCCTCCCCCATCACCTCCACTTCACCCCCTCGTGTCCTCTCTCCGCCTCCCCCTCCCGCTCCCCCTTCTCCTCGGTTCTCTCCTCCCTCGCTGCTCGCTCCCTCCCCCTCCTGCCCCTGCGGGCCCAATGAGAGCAGGACAGCTGGCAGCGCGTGGTAGGCCGCGGAGCGCACGCGGGGGGAGGGGTGTTTGGCGAGGGCGCGGAGGAAGGAGAGGGCGCGCAGGGAGGAGAGCAGGGATGCCGCCATGCGCGGCTGGGCTGCCACCACAGACGGGGGCAGCGCTGCTGGCGCCCCTGCCGCTGCTGCTGCTGCTGCCCCCCCTGCGGCTGCACCGCCAGCAGCAGCCCCTCTGTGTGGTGGTGGTGGCAGCAGGGTCTGCAGGAAAGCCCTCAGCGCCAGCAGGGCTGCGCACAGCAGCTGCAGGTGGGGGGGTGGGGGGAGAGGAGAATGGGGACAGGCGCGGATGGGAGGAAATGGAGGAAGGTGGAAGGGGATGGATGTATGTGGATGAACAGGTGGTGGAAATAATCGAGGGTAAGATGAATGAAAGGCACGTCCGCACCTCACAACAGGCATCGCTCACCTCTCCTCCCAGCTCCTCTCTTCTACCCCTCTCCTTTCCCCCCTTACATTCCGTCCTTCCCCTCCCGCCCCTCCCACCCTCCCTGCATCGCACCTCGTCCAGGCGGTGTTTGGCCTCCTCAACGCTCAGGCTACGGTCAGCAGCAGCCAGAGACTGGGGAGTGGCTGCCAGCAGCTCTGCCAGGGCGGGCACCACCGCCTCCCACGAGAATGCCAGGGCCTCCACGCGGCGTGTGGGCGTGGGGAAGGCTGTCTGGAAGGGGTTGGTTTCGGGTGGGGGGGAGGATGAGGGGGGCATATGGGGGATAGAGTGGGCGCGCGGGTGGCAGAGCAGGTGACGAGGGCGAGGGCAAGTGGTTCGTGCACCGCTTTATCATGCCAGCACTGTTCTGTGCTGCACTCCTGCACTTCCCAGCGCCCCCTAGCACTCCCCACCACTGCCCCTGCTCGCTCTGCCAGTGCATGGGTAACGGAGCTGGTAAGTAAGCCATGTGACGCACCTGGAAGGAGAGAGAGGCGGCAGCAGCGACGTCACGGGAGGAGTCGAACTGCGCCACCCACCACGGCCCCATCAACTGCTTCAGGTGTGGCGCCAGGCCCTTGCTGCCATGGGAAAGAGGGACGGAACGGCAGGGATGATGTTTAAGCGACTGAATTTTTATCTGGAATGAGAGAATAGAGGCAGCAGCGACGTCACGGGGGAGTGAGTTGTGGTGCATGTGACGCACTGACGCATCAACTCAAAGCATATTGACATTTCAAACTGCTGTGTCTACCACACCAACTCACCCCACGCCCTTGACGAGCAGGGTCATGGTGGCGTGTGTGGCGAGGCGCACGGCCCTGCTGCCATCATGCACCAGCCGCCGGTACTCAAACGCCTGTGGTGCACGCCAGGTGGGGAGAAGGCGGGGGAGAAGTGAATATGACTTTTGAGGCGCCTCAAAAGATGCTTCTGCCGTCAAACACCAGCCGCCGATACTCAAACGCCTGCTGGTACGTGCCAGATGGGGAAGAGGGCGGGGGATAGCACGGTGGCATGGCATCGCACGGTGTAGCTTGGGATAGCATCAAACGGCAAGACACGAACGCTTGAGAAGAGTAGGATGCATGCTGCGTATCAAGCTGAATCGCATTCCACTAATGCTGGCATATTGCACGGTGTGGCGTGGCATGGCATGGCATGGCATAGCACAACAGAGCATGGCATCAAACGGCATATGACAGCATGACGTGGCGGAGTATAGCATCTCACCCACGCAGGCAGCATGGCTTGCATCTGGGCGGCGCTGCTGCCGCCCAGCACCCCCTGAAGCGCCTCCAGCGCCTTCAGCTGAGTGAAGGGGACACAGCGGGGTATGGAGGGCCGTTGTGCAGCGTGGGAGCAAAGGTGTGAGAGAGGGGAATGTCATTGTTGGGATGGGGAAGTGCAGAGTCGGCAGACTTGAGGGGTGAGCAGCGAGGGGAGGGCACATCACGAGTGCACACATGTAAGTGCGGGTGAAGCAGCCACTCTCCTCTGCGTGTGCATGCATGATAGCGCCACTGCATGCATGATAGCGCCACTGCATGCATGATAGCGCCACTGCATGCATGATAGCGCCACTGCATGCATGATAGCGCCACTGCATGCATGATAGCGCCACTGCATGCATGATAGCGCCACTGCATGCATGATAGCGCCACTGCATGCATGATAGCGCCACTGCATGCATGATAGCGCCACTGCATGCATGATAGCGCCACTGCATGCATGATAGCGCCACTGCATGCATGATAGCGCCACTGCATGCATGATAGCGCCACTGCATGCACTCATTAGCCTAAGCGTGCAAAACCTCACCGCCCACCCGCCCGCTCGCACCCCAAGCGCGCTTCTCCTGCACCACCCACCTGGCAGCTGCCCCTCACCTTGGTGGTCGCGTCTTTCCCTCACCTTGGTGGTCGCGTCTTTCCCTCACCTTGGTGGTCGCGTCTTTCCCTCACCTTGGTGGTCGCGTCTTTCCCTCACCTTGGTGGTCGCGTCTTTCCCTCACCTTGGTGGTGGCGTCTTTCTTCGCCAGCCGCCTCAGATGCGCCGCTGCCTCGCCGCCCACGTCCTGCTCATCACCGCACAGCACGCAGGCGGAGTGGGGAGAGGTGATAAGTGGTGGGGAGTGGTGGAGGGGAAGAGGCAAAGCGGTTTACAGTGGTGATACGGTGGGTTGTGGTGCATGCAGGCTGTGCACGCAGCGCTGCAAGCCCCCTCTTCTCCCTGCTCTTCTCCCTCCCCCCCCAGCACTCACCGCCCCAATCACCAGCTCCTTTGGCCCGCTGCCTGCAGCAGCCTCCGCTTCTCCCCCCTGGCCCTCCCGCTCTCCGGCTGCGCCTTCCGCGCTCTCCCTTCCCCCCGCAGCCCCCCCCGCAGCTGTTGTCTGCACCCGCGCACTGCCCACGTATCCCCCGAACCCCACTGGGCGGGGGGCGCTTCCAGCTCCGCCTGATGCGCTGGCTGCGCCCGTTGCCAGCAGAGAGGCGGCCAGGCTGGGGAGGAAAAGGAGGGGGGGTGGTGGGACGGGGGATGAGGGAGAGGGGAGAAGGGATGGGGAAAGGGTGAGGGGGTATGGGGGTATGGGGGATGGGGGACTAGCGGAAGCAGCAGCGGCGCCAAGGAGGAGATGAGGAGGGCGCGTGAATAGGAAGACGACGAATGGGTGCGGGAAAAAGGCAGCGGGGATGGGGGAAAAAACTGGTGGGGGGCGGGGGGAGGGGAGGGAGGGGGGGATGGGGGGACTTGTTGCGTTGTAGAGGGAAGAAAGAGGGGGGAGAAGGGCGAATGACAATTTCGTTTCAAGCGTTCAGTTCCGGCTTCCCCGGAACGAAAACCGGAGATCTCGTCGCGACGCGCGGTATCAAACACGGATACCACGCGGATCCGAGCTGTATGGATTCACGCCGAGCAAACACGCAACCACGCCACGCGAAGCTTCCTGATTCCAACAAGGCGACACTAGGGCGTGACAAGCAGAGGAGCAGCGGAACAGGTGGCAGCCGTCCTAAGTCGCAAGCTGGCTTCCGAGAGCACGCGCATACAGCCTCCTTCGTGCCTCGAGCCGCCTGCACCGCAACGGCGCGCTGGTTACAAACGCATCGCGCACCACCTGAGGCCGCGGCGCACCTGCTGCTGGCTGGTCGATTCTTGGATCGCGTCGCATCGCCGCCCTTCTGCCGCCCCATCGGGATCGCTCACGAGGGCCCTCCCTACTTGACGCGAGTGCGCACGAAACGAAAACGCGAAGTGGATCGTGGAAATGGATTCTGTCAGATTTTTTCTCAGGCGAGTATTGCGAAAGTTCGCGAGCGTGTCGCAAAAACCAAATTCTGCAGCAAACTCAGCAGCAATTCCAGCAGCGAATTCGCCCACGGATAATAGTAGCGAAGGTGTAGGGGCTGAGAGAGAAGGTGTGGGGGGAAGGAGCTGTGGATCGAAAAGGAATCGTGAAATCCATGATTGGCTTCTGGAACTTTGTGGGTGTGTACTGTTATATCGAGGATGCTCTATATCGCATATTGTCAGAAATGACGGTACACCCACATGGTTGAGCAGGATGCTCAGCAATTGGTTCTCTCACAACCACTTTGAACCGCAAAAATACTACTTTCCAACCTAGAACACAACAATCATGATGCGCCCAAAAAACTGGTTCCATAATTTTCCCTCCCTTCGCCATCATTCCCGCTTTCCCGTTTCAATTTCTTCAGCTTTCCACCACCGCTGGTTACTCCGTGCATGCTAGGTCAGCTAGACCGCCGCAATGGCCGGCGTGCAAGGCGGCGAGGGCGCCGACGACGAGTTCTTTAAAAGCGTCTATTCCAACGACTACACGCCGCCCGCGCAGGCGCACGCGGCGGTCACGACGGAGAAGCGGAAGGGCGGGGACGACGCGGAGGTCGGTAGGCAGCGCGATGATGCGGGGACGGGCGTACCGACAGATTTCGGCGGGAAGTACAGCAAGACGTGGGAGGCGAAGGCGAAGGCGGCGGAGCGCAACTGGAAGAAGCGGCGCGAGGACGACCTCACGTGCAAGATCTGCGGGGAGGCGGGCCACCCCACTCAGGTGCGCGGAGGCGGAGCTGCGCGGATGGCGGAGTAAATTAGGGGGAGAACAGTGTGCGGAAGGTCCAATCGCCGTGGTCAACATTGGTTGGGATCTCAGCCTTTTTGACGTTTCTTTGATTAATTAGAGTCCAGCAGTATCCGCCGACCAAGGCTGTCGTGTAGCGTCGTTGAACGTCGCTATAGATCGCTAGCATCGCTGCCGTCGCAGGCCTTGGCGAGTCGTCGGAGCAATTAGCTTGAGACGTAGCGCGATCATAGCATCCACGCCTGGTCCGAAACCCTTATCTTCCTTTCCCTCGCCGCAACTCCCCAATTCTTCCCCATCGGATCTTTTCCCTTCAGGGGTGCCCCACTACCCTCGGCGGGGGCGGAGGCGGGGGGTTTGGTGGAGAGGCGGGCGGGCGCGGGGGCGGCGGAAAGCGCCATGCGCCGTCCGCGGCGCACCCGTTCGTGATCAGCATCGGGGTGGCGGACCGGCGCATGCGGTCGCGGATAATCGGCACGGCGGGCATGGTGGTGCAGGGCCTTGAGAAGCAGACCAACTGCCGCATCCAGCTCGAAGACGATCTCGCCGTCGGCGACGGCGCGTTTATCGTCAAGATCTCTGCGACCGATCGCGACACGCTCGCGGCGGGGGAGAGCGTGTTGCGCGGGTATATCGATCAGCTGCAGCTAGATAGTTTGCGGAAGGGCGGCGGGATTCTGGACGGGTCGGCGGCGGTGCAGATGGCGCTGGCGGCGCTGGCGCACGACCCCGCGCAGCAGCAGCTGCAGCAGCAGCTGCAGCAGCAGCAGCGCATGTGGGCGGCGGCGTCCGCGGAGGCGGCGGGGGAGGCGGAGATGGTGATTGGCGGAGAGGCGGAGGACGCGACGCTGAGGCTGATCGCGGCGCAGCTGGAGGCGCAGCGGCAGGCGGGAGGGGCGATGGTGGGCGCAACGGGAATGGCGGCGGATGGGGGGGCGCTGGTCGCAATGGGGCCCATGGGGGGGATGGGCGCGATTGGCCAGATGGGGCTGATGGGGGCGATGGGGTCTATGGGGTCTATGGGGCCGATGGGGCCGATGGGGGCGATGGTGCCTGGGGGCGCGGTGGGCGCGTATGGGGGACAGGTAGAACCGAGTGGTATGGGTGGTGCAGGTGAGTGCGTGCACGTGGCTTGGCCTTGCCCATGCTCACAGCGGTAGTTATAGCCATAGCCATGGTGTTCTGTCCGCCTCGATTCTCCCATTGACTAATTTCTGGTCAATCTAGCCATCCGCTTCTCTCATTTCCACGACTTTCCCTTTCCTTGCTGCTCCGCTCATCCCCCGCGCGCTTCCGCTTCTGCCCCCGCCCGTGCTCCCGCCCCGCCCCGCCAGGCATGCCGATGCTGCAACTGCCGCCGCAGGCAGGGGTGCCGTCGTCGGTGGAGGAGCTAGAGGCGCTGGTGGCGGCGGAGACGGGCGCGCTGCAGCAGGCGCAGGCCAGAGAGGAGAAGGAGGAGACAGATCGCCACAATCTGGTGCGTGCGCGGCCGCAGGGGAGGGGACGGGGAAGCGATGGGGGAATTGGCAGGGGAAAAGGGGAAGCGAGGGGACGGGGGGGACGGGAGGGCGTGTGTGGGGGGTATGTGATTGGAGGATGTGTTGGTCTCTGGGAGGTGTGGTGCAGATGCGTTTCGATCTTGAAACCGCAGCTCCAAACACCTCTCTCAACTGCTCATTCCCCTTAACCCTCTTTCTGCCTGCCAATCTCCCCCCTTCCCGTCTTTCCCCACTCCCCCACCTCCCTTCCCCCCGGCAGCGCATGGAGGAGATCCGCGGGCGGTTCACAGCGCTGGCGTCGACCCTCTCCTCCCGGCAGGCGCAGCAGCGCGCCCAGGTGTACCTCAAGCTCAGCCAGCAGCACCCCCACCAGTTCCAACCTCCCCCCGCCCAGCCCCGGCCCCCGCTACAGCCGCAGCTTCAGCCCCGCCCCCAGCAGCCTCGTCCACAGCAGCCACAGCCCCAGCCGCAGCAGCCCCAGCCCCAGCCGCAGCAGGCACAGCCCCAGCAGCCCCAGCCCCAAGCGCCGCCTCAAGCTCAGAGTGAGCCTCAGGGGCAGGTGCAGGCTCAGGTGCAGGCACAGGCGGTGCCACAAGGTCAGGGTGTGGGTCAGGGAGGTGGGGGGTACGGTTATGAGGGCTATGGGCAGCAGCAGACTGGCACCCAGGGGTGGCAGCAGCAGCAGCAGCAGCAGCAGCCACAGCAAGGAGCACAGCACAGCTACGGAGGGCAGGGTGGAGCAAACGAGTACAGCCAAACCCAGGGTTACAGTTACCACGCTGCTGCTGCTGGTCCCTCTGCTGGCAACGCATGGAACCAGCCTGCACCCAATCCCGGGGCGCATGCCGGTGGGTACTCTGCTCCTGGTGCAGGACCAGGAGGGGGCGCTGGCTACAACTATCAGCAGCAGCAGCAGCAGCAGTACCAACAGCAGCAGCAGCAGTACCAGCAGCAGCAGCAGCAGCAGCAGTACCCCCCTGGTACCAACCCTTCGCCAGGGGCAGGGGCAGGTGGGCCAGGAGTGCCAGGTGCTGGGCAGTACCAGTCGTATGAAGCAAATGGTTACCAGCAACCACCTGCCCCTGGTGCAGCCAGTGCAGGCTATTATCCTGGTCATGGCGGGGGCCAGCAAGGTCCAAATGCAGGGCCTCCAGGTACAGGACCGCCTCCAGGAGGCTATTATGGGACTGGATATTGATGTTACTTCTGACACCACGTTTTTCATTGTTAGAAAAAAACAGTTAATGATTTTGGTTACTAATGCGATTTGATTTACGAACAAATAATTGTGAGTCGCGATCGCAACGCGTATTCGGGACGTCCAGTCCCGATTGAACTGAAAGACCGAGAAGTGCTGATGCTGGAGCAGATTTTCCACCGTGCGGAACATTCCGTCACCTTGGGAACTTCGAGCTCGCTGCCCTGCTGCGCCGCACACTCAGGGTCTCCCGGTAGCCGCGTACAACAATCAGATGTAGCAAACGTGTGTGCCAATACCGACTTGCCCAACCAAAACTCCCCCCGTCCCCGCAACCACGTCCCATATAAGCCACCGAACCTAAGCCTTGCCTGGCTCTCCACTTCGGTTGAATTTGATTGGCTCTTGGTGACCCGGAAGTCTGGTAAAGAAGTCCCCCAACGCTGCTGCAGTCTCCGCCGGTCGCCGGTGGGTATGGGTCCGCATGGGAGGACAGCACCGCAAGTGAGGGGAAGCCTGTGTAGGGAAGGAAGCAGCAGTGCGGGGAAAAGGAGCGTTGAGACTCGAAACGCCTCGTCGACCTGCCAAGGCAGGGACGGAAGCATCCCCATTCGCGCGCTGGACACGCAATTATAGGAGTGCGCCGCCGTCCCCTCGTAACTCACGCGCGCTATCCGTGAGCGCAAAGGTTGAGAAATGCTCTGCTGGAACAGCACCGTGCGCCACCATAAGGGGGGAGAGCTGGCGCGGCGGCATTCCCGAGGGCAGGCAGCGGAGCGGACCTGCGCATCCAACCAAACCCGAGGCCAGTCAGAAGCGGCGGCAAAAGTGAGAGTCAGGCGTGCGTACCTGGCACCCGCCTGACCCACATCACCCGCCTCACCTGCCTCGCCCGCCCCTCCTTCCCCAACTCCCTGCAGCTCTCTTCGCTCCGCACCTGGATACTCCTCCTCCCACCTCCCACCACCACTCAAGTGCACTTGGCTCGTCACTCGTGGATAAACTCTCATCTGCTTCGTTTCACTCTCACTACTGGTTGCGTCGTTCATGAACACGTTCCTGAGATCGATGTCCCATTAGCCTGGCTAGCTAAAATAAACAATTATTGGCGCACGCACTGTCTCGCTACTGGTGCATTACACTGAACACGTTCCTGAGATCAATCTCCCCAGCTTCGCCAGCTAAATTAGCAGTTCTTATCTCACTGCCTGTCAGCCAGATATCCCTGATCCACTTCCACCGTTCTAACTGAAGTTTCGTGACGCAACAACCAAGCGCGTTGTTTTTTTAATAATCAGCTTTAGAATCTGTTATCCACGCGCCTAACAGGCCACTTTTCAGGCAGAGTAAACCATGGCATTGCGTCTGTCATTGCGATTCCCGCGGTCTCGCATTTGGTCGATGTTAGTAATCAACGTGTCGTATCTACTCATAGCCACGGGGGTAGTGTACTTGGGGTTGATAGTAGTAGGCGGTGGGTCGGAGTCGCGGACGGAGTGGGACACGGGGAACATCGACGCGGTGGATCAGGACATGTTTCGGCGAGCCATGGAGCAGCCCACGCAGACGGATCTCGCCGCCGTGCAGCCCAAGATCGCGTTCCTCTTTCTCGTCCGAGGGCCGCTTCCGCTCGAGCGAGTCTGGCAACGATTCTTCCAGGTGCTTGCGGTTTGGGTAGGGTGCGCGTGGTTTTGCTGGTGTGACAATCGCGTAAACACTGCCATTTTGTCCGGCTATTCCTCGCCTCGTCCCTCCACTCGCCTCTTATCTCCCCCTCACCTCGTTCCTTTCCGCATCTCTTCCCAATGTGCGCGCGGCAGGGCCACGAGGGGCGCTACTCGATCTACATCCACGCGTCCACCGCCGACTTCGAGTGCGACAAGCACGTCAACGCCTCCGTCTTCCGTGGCCGCCAAATACCCAGCGTTCCTGTAAGCCCCCCCTCACTGTCGGTTCCTCCGCAGGCCCCCCTTCTTCCCGACGTTCTTCCGCCACGCGTCCTCCTCACCGTTTCTTCGTCCACTTTCTCGCGCTTCTCACCGTTTCGTAATGCTCACAGTGGCGCGTCTACATCGATCCGCTTCATGCATATCGTGCCCCGTCTTGCCTTGTCTCGCCCCGTCTTGTTCCTCACGCCCTCGCGCGTCTTCCTCAATCCCCCTCCCTCTCCCTCTTCCCCTCCCCCCCTTTCCCCCCCCTTTCCCCCTTTCCTCCCTTTCCAACTCCCCCCCCTGCAGATCACGTGGGGCGGCCCCAACCTCATCCGCGCGGAGCGCCGGCTGCTCGCCGCGGCGCTGGCGGATCCCGCCAACCAGCGCTTCGTGCTGCTGTCGGAGTCGTGAGTGCGGGGGAGGGGTGGAGGTGGGGACGGGTGGATATGAGTAGGGGGGAACAATGACTCTCGTAGGTTGGGGGAGGAGATCCGGAGGGAGTCGTGACGATGTTGTGGGGGAGGTTGAAATTGCTTCTAGCGCGCTCTCATTGCACGTGTCAGCAGACGATTGGGAGGCGTAGAATGATTCGCATATGCTCCAAGCACACCGCCTCAATGCTTCCCTTTTCGTCCCCCTCCCCCCGCGCCCTGTTTCTCTCTCCTCCCCCCTCCCCCCCCCCCACCCTGCTCGCCGCTGCCCCTCGCCGCGGTGCGCGCAGCTGTCTGCCGCTGTTCAACTTCACGCACGTCTTCGACTACCTCATGGCCTCCGACAAGAGCTTCGTTACAAGGTAACGCACTGTGTCCAGTCGTACCGTGCGAAAAGTAAAGGGAAAACGAAGGAGATAAGTCTCTTCGGAACAACGCACGTGACAAACTCCCTCCCCACTCTCCTCACCCCTCTCATTTGCCTCCTCTCATTCGCGCTGCTGTTAACCCTCCTCCCTGCTCCGCCCATTTGTCCCTCTGCCTAACCCTGTCCCTTCCCCCGTCTGCCTCCCTTTTCCCCATCCCCCTCCCCTCCCCCGCCCCTTCCCCGTGCGCGCGAGCAGCCATGCGAGCGTGTGGCGGTACCGCAAGGAGATGGCGCCCGTCATCAAGGGCCAGGACTTCAAAAAGGGATCGCAGGTGAGGCGTTGGGGGGCGCAGGATAGGGCTGGACGACTGTAGGGGTTGCTGCTGCTGTGAGGACCTTTCTCCACCCTCCCCGTGTGGTTTGACCGTGGAGTCGACTCAACAGGCACCTCTGCTGCTCTCCTCACCTTTGACTATCCTCTTCTGTGGCTTACACCCCTTCCCCTCGCCCCAACCACCCTTGCACGTGTACGTGTGCAGTGGTTTGCGTTGACGCGCCCGCATGCAGCCAAGGTGGTGGAGGACAGCAAGTTCTACGAGACCTTCGTCAAGACCAATGCTGAGGTGCGCTAGGATGCCTCCGTATGCCTGTCAAATGTTCCCCTCACCCATGCTGCATCAGCGTCCATTTTGCCTTGAAGCATCGCTCTGCCCTTTACCTGGATCCTGTGGCGTGCATACATGTGCATTCTTCCTGCTCTCAGTCTCTCCATGCTTGTCTCGCCTGTCCGTTGCTTGCAGATTCCCGACGAGAGCTACATTCAAACCATCCTCGCTGTAAGCACCTGAGCCTTACCGCCACCCCACAACTCGCACGCTCCTCGCTTCCTGTCTTTCTCTGCGAAATGCTAGTTAGATGCAAATTGTAACGCCATGCCATTCTCACCATTGCCTGCTGCTCTCTCCCTCCTGCCTGCCCTCTCCGCCGCTCAGATGCTGGACCGAAAGGCGGTGGAGCCCCGCAGTGTGCTGTACGTGCACTGGTTCACATCCTCGTCCAGCCACCCCATGAGCTACAACACAAGTCAAGTCACAAGGGAATTCATCCTCTCCTTGCAAGTGGGTCCCCTCCCCTTCATCCCCTTCACCTTGTCGCCCTTCAGCCCTAAGTCCTTTCTGTGCCTTTGCTTTGTCAACAATGTTGCAACTGACTTATGCTCTTGTCCTTCCTTGCTGTGTTGCAGCGGAGTCGGTTCCCACCAGCTGAAACAGTGGGCTACCTCAAGCAGTCGCCCTCCCGGCCATGCACAGTGGCAGGCCGGCCCACGCATTGCTTTCTTTTCGCCAGAAAATTCGACCAAGAAGCCGTGCCGGCCTTCCTTGCTTTGCGCGATATAATCGGCTTCTGATCTTGTCTGGCTTGCCTGCTTCACCCTTCCTGCTCCCGCGGTGGGGCAAGGGTGGTTGCAGTGCCAACTTGTTCGGTTGGCCGGGCCCGTTGATGGTAGACTAGCTTCTAATGTGTATAGGTAGCTGTAAGAAAAACGTCCAAGTTTCAAGCAACACACCGCTCAATGAAGTGAGTGAATTTCGGTGAGGCCTGATGAAAGAACAAGACTGCCCACACAAAAATGAAAATGGTTTGTGTTCTAAACTTCCTACTGGCAAACACTGGCTGGCTAATAATGATCCCTAGCCAAAATGGCAAGACTGGTCTGTTCTCACTTCGTAAAGGGTTGGTTGGTTGATTGGTGACCCAGCTTTGGAGGATGCTTGGTTGGTAGAGCAATGCAAGCAAGCCCATTCTCGTCAAATGCCGGGCTAAGTGAGGGTGGAGCCCCTCTAAAATACTAGAGAGGAATTGGTTGGGACTGATGCACTTTCCTAGTTCATTGAAACAAATGGATACGCAGCCCACCCTCATTTATTGCATAGATTCAGGGTTAACTCCCATACGGTACCCCATATCAGCTGGGTGTGGTGGAGAGTAGGAGCTCATAGCATCAACCATGCAAAAGACAAGCATGGCACATGTAAAGTACATCCTAGAAACAGCCATTATGTTCATCGTACCGTACGTGCTTAGATCTGACTAAACCACAGCCACTCAAGAAGTTGCCGATTACCGTAAGCCTATAAATGGAGACATACCCCATCCCCGAAATCCTACACCAGTCTACAGCGAGGCAGCAACCCTACATTGCCTTGCTCGCCGCGTCCGCCTTCCCGGCCGCGTCAGCCTTCTTGGGGTCATCGGCGGGGTAGGTGCCGAAGACCTTGTCCCAGAAGGAGTTGGTGATGCCGAATCCGGCGTTGAAGTCCTTGAAGTGGTGCGCCATGTGGTAGCGCCGCAGAAAGGCGATCCACTGGAGCTCGAGCGGCACGCCGAAGTGCACGAAGTAGTGCGTCATGTCGTAGCAGATGTACCCGAAGATGGACCCCGCGTACACCGGCCACACCAGCAGCCCGGGGAGCACCAGGAAGAACGGCACCGCCACGATCGTCGACAGCGTCGCGAAGAGCACGGGCGGCATGACGAGGCGAAAGCGGTCCTGCGGGTGCTTGTGGTGGCAGCCGTGCAGCAGGTAGTGCAGCGTGTTGGTCCAGTACCCCGTCGTGCGGTAGTGGAACAGGAAGCGGTGCAGGCTGTACTCCATCAGCGTCCACACCACCAGCCCCAGCGCGAAAAACGGCGCGACGAGCACCTTGGGCGTGCCGGCGAGCGCGGCGCGGTACTCGGCGTAGGCGATGACGGGGAGCCAGACGAGTGGGATCATCCACCAGTGCGTCTGCGTGAAGAACTCCATCCAGTCCGGCCCGAAGAGGCGCGGACCCGTTCTGCTGATGATGGGTTGGTGCACCCAGTCGTCATAGTGCTCGCCCAGATACCCCACCTGGAACACCAACGGCTTCGTCAGATCCGGCTTGAACGGACCCGCCTGCTTGCCGGAAGCTCCTCCGGCTGATGAGGGCTGCGATGGTTGCGACATGGCATTAGGAGCCATGTAGCGGCTCCGGGTCTGTCTAGAGTGGGAGTGGAGCAGGCTTTCCTAAGGACGTATCGCTGAAGGATTCACCCTGAAAGAATGAGACTAGCTGTACTTAGTTGCTGGGGAGCGGAGATCCTGACGTTAGTCGAGAATCGAGATGGCAGGGTGAACAAAACTCGAGGGGCGTGAATCGTGATCTTTATTGTCAGACGGTGATGGGGCTCCTGGGGTAGGAGGGATAGGCGGGAAATATTTGGAGGGAAGGATTCAGGAACGAGTGATGGGTTCACGGGCAGCGGAACATAAGTTTATTGCGTGACTTCCAGAACCTGGTGCCCTTTCGTCCAACACTTGTGCCACCTTAGCTGCCCGGCTCAATCTCCAACCGCTCCCATTTGCTGACCTCGAGCAGGTGTCATGGACACGCCTTGCTGGACACAACTTGAATCTGTCAGTAGCACATCGTACAGAAGTTGAAAGAATCTCTATAACAAGGATTCACCACACTCCATCCTTAGTTATCTTATGTACTTCATACATAACTAGATTTGCCACATGCAAAATAACGTGGTTACCAGGGTTTCAGATTTCAGCTTATAAACAAAGTAACACAGATATATATAATGTACTAGCCAAAATATCATGAACAAGTATAGACTTGCAAATATAGGAAATCATGGGGTACATGAGATACATTAGACTAAAAGTTCCTCATTCATCAAGTGTTTAAAAACCTTCGAAAGGACAGAGTCCTCGATTCAATAACAATATGTGCTTATGTCTATGTGCTCCCTCTGGTTGGCATGATCTGAATCTGATTGGTCGTGGTGGAAAAGCCCTAGGCCTAGCAGGCCAGGGAATTATGGTGGTTGGGTAGCTGCCCTCACCCAGACCAAACTACCACCCTATGAACGAAGTAGTTTTGTTATTATTGCCCTGGTTTAAGTCCAAGGTTTGATTTTCTGTTAATGGTCGTAGCCAACAAGTAACGCAGAGGCAAGAGTGGCCCTCAACTACCAAAGCCCAAAGGGCCTAAGATAAACAGTGTTACTTACCCGGTCCGTAAACACAGGTAGAGTCGTTCGACACCCGACTCTATGTGCAAGCCGGGCGTAAATGGTATTTGAAGTATGCCTCTGACGTGTCGAGGAGCCTTTTGCTACCTTTGAAACTTTCCTACTCATCAGACTGTTTCTAAGACGCAGGGGATCTCTAATGCATGCTTGAATATAAGGGGATAGTTCCACAAGAATTAGGCAGGTTCAGGCATTTATCAAAGACAAGCCGCGTCGGGGCCCCACAACGCAAACCGTTGCGGGTATTCCCGCGCCTTGGCGCTTCGGCGTGGCTCAACAACGTACGTGCTTGAACACAGTGTCACCGTGCCTCTTCCAGGCTTATTGTCCGTTTGCAGCCCTAGTGATTGCCGAACCTACAGCTCTATGGCATATCTGATCTGAGGCCTAGTTCGGCGACCACTTCAGTGCCTCGCCCACCACCACCGGCCCACCGCCCTCAGCTCTAGGGGGGACAAGTATGGAGCGAGGAGGTTGGGTGGGCCGAGGCATCCACGGACCACGGGCAGCACCCAGGCGGAACAGCGCGCCAAGCGTGGAGGTGGCAGCGGGCGGAGGCAAGGAAGCGGATCAGTTCACGTTCTTGGTGGTGTGCTCCTTCTCGGGCTTGCCCAGTGGTGGTGGTGGTCAGTCACAGTTGTGCGAAGGCACCGAAACCTAAACGGCGAGTAACAAACAAGAGCAAGAAGAGGCGGTGAGGAAGGGCGAGATGATTCTGGAGGGAAGCGGAGAGTGAAGTGAGGAGGAGGTCGTCGTGAGTTTCTTGCATCTTTGCCCACGATGAACCAACTCTGCTCCCACGTTAGCAACTATCCTGATAAGTTGCACTCCAGCATCAGACCTACCGCGCTTGACGCTCTGCTTGCTTCACAGCATTATCACCAATTATAAAGTTGTAGCCAGGTGCCTCCGACGTTAGCAAAGCAGTTTTTTTTCTATAGCGTACAACTTCATTACCTCTGAAGCTAGGTGCATCTGCGTGAGTTAGGTCTAACTCATAGTTCGACGCGCAGCAGGGCTTCACATCGACAATCTGCCGGTTCCTAATGGGAGCGTGTACAGAGCCAGGGCCGTTGGAGCGCGACAGTAGATGTTCGTCCACGCTAAGCCCGCCTTTCCTTAGGTCGCAGCCTCACTCGCACCACTCCTCCAGACACAGCAGCGCCCACCCGCTCACCGCGTCGTCGCACTTCGCGTCGCCGTATGCGTCCGTGCTCTGCGCCATCTCGCTCAGCCCCACCGCGTCGTGGCCGCGCCTCACCATGCGCAACTTTGGACTGCCGCGCCTGTGGTTGCTGCTAACCGTCTTCACCGTCGCGTCGCTGGGGCTCGTCGCCGTGCGGTTGCACCCTGCGAAACCGAGAGTAGCGGCGGTTCCAGCGAGGGCCGCGAGAGTGATGTTGGACCAGACTCGCGAGGGCTTGTGCGGCGGCCAAATACGGGACCTTAGTCGAGGCAATGGCGCGATAAGACCGGAACTAGAGTGGTCGTCGTCGTCATCCGTGCCGCGACGAGCTCTCGACGAGACCGACAGACCACCACAATCGTTCCTCGCGTCGCTGACCGCCTCGTCCGCCAAACAACCGCCTTCCGACCAACCACTCGCCAATCAACCAGCCGCGACCTGTTCCAAATGCAGGTATGTCGCCTCGCCGTCTCTCGCATCCACGTTTTCAACCCGGTGTTTCAAGTGTGAACCTCTTGAAACTGGGCTGAGCAAGCTGCCAGCGCGCTCTGATATCGCGGAGCGTGTTGCTGGTCAGTCACGTGTGGGTATCCCATCCAGCGTATATCACCCAAGGCTCGGACTTGTGTCGCCGCAGCCTTGTCGATTGTGAGGCGCTTTTTGGTTCGCGCTGCTCTCGTTCTTCCCCTGCGCGCCTCTTTTCTCTTTCCTAATTTTCCTCTCCCCCAATCTGCTCCATTATCCCGCCGCTCTCCCCGTCCCCACGCGTCCGTTCGTCAGAACGCTCAAGGAGGTGCTTGACGGTGCATTAACGGCCGCCGGCGGCGATCCGTCGGCAGCGGCGGCGCTAGCGGCGGCGTTGGAAGAGGAGTACGGCGGGCCCAGCGGGCTACCCGACCCGGATCGCCCGTTCCCCGAGGCGCCGCAGCAGTTGACGGCGGGGGCAGAGGATGGCGGCGACGGCAAGTCGGCTTCCGGGAATGTGGTGGAGGCGTCGGTGGCGTCGTCGCTGTCGCGCACGGTGATCGTGACGGCGCTGTCGGAGGCGTGGGCGCCCATGATGCGCTTCTTCCTCGACCGCCTCCGCCTCGTCGAACAGCAGGGGCGCGCGGAGGGGGAGGCGGAAGCGGAGGGGGGGCTGAACCGGCTGGTGGATCGACTGGTGGTGGTGGCGTACGACGACGCGAGCTTCGACGTGTGCTGCTCGCTGGGGCTGCACTGCTACTTCGACTGGCAGGACGACGCCGAGGAGAAGGAGGACTTCAGCGGCGACCAGAAACACTTCATGACGCCCGCTTACATCCACCTGGTACGCCGCGCGCCGCACACCATGCATCTCCGCCGCGTCACCATACCGTCCCCGCGCCTTCCGTTCCCCCCCGCTCTTTCCCCCCCGCGCGCGTGTAAACCGCACTCAATTCCCTCCCCTCTCCCCCCCTCCCTGTCCCCCCCCTCTCTCCTCCGCGCGCGCAGGTGTGGCGGAAGGTGCACGTGGTGCGCAGCATGTTGGCGCAGGGCTACGACGTGGTGTTCACGGACAACGACATTCTCTGGCTGCGCAACCCGCTGCCGCACCTGCTGCTCGCCGCGCCCGAGGACATGCACATGAGCGTCGACTGGTGGCACGCCGACTCGCGCAAGGTGATGGGCAACGGCGGCTTCTACGCGGCGCGCAGCAACACGCGCATGCTCAAGTTCTTCGACGACTGGATCGCCTGGCACAAGCGGTGAGCGCCCTCGTCCCACTCGCCTCTCCCTGCCGTAATGCTGCCATCTCTCGCGCCTGCCTCCTGCTGCCCGCTTCTTCCGCTCCCGCTCTCTCCCACACCAGCTCTGCTTGGTCCCGCTCTCTCCCACTCCCACTCAAACTATCTCCCCGTTCCTTCCTCCCTCCCCCCTCTCCCGCTCCTCCCTCCCCCTCCCCGTGGCATGTGCGCGGCAGGCTACCGAAGCACCGCATCCAGCAGATCTTCGACTGGATCCGCCCCGAGGCCAACCCCTTCACGCGCACCGCCACGCCGCTCACCGTGCGCTACCTGCCCACGGCGCACTTCGGCGGGTTCTGCGAGATGGGCGCGCGGATGGCGGAGCTGGTGACGGTGCACGCCACGTGCTGCTTCGGACTCGACTCCAAGCTGCGCGTGCTGCGCAAGGTCGCCGCGGACTGGGACTGGATGCGCGCGCTGCCCCACGACGTGGGCGAGCGGCTGGAGGAGCACGGGTTCACGTGGCAGAGACGCTCGTGCGCGACGGACTGATAGCCGCGCGCGCGTCACGGGAAGAGGGCGGGGTACGCACTGCCAGTCCATTCTATTTATTTTGCAGCCGGCTGCCGCTTTGGGGCTGCTGGTCCAGTGAACGGCGCACGAGGCGCTGAGCATTTTGTTTTTCCAGCGTAGCAGTTGTGGGGCAAGTCGTGCACCACCCATCCATCCTGCCATCCAGCCGCCAGCCATCCAGCCGCCAGCCACCCAGCCGTGCAGCCACCCAGCCACCCCAATAGCGCGTGTAGCAGGGTAGAATTGCGCGTGCGGGTGCAGGAGCGGCAGGCGAGCAAGCTAACCCGCTGAGCGCGGAGTGCGAGGCAGCCTCCTCTCGAGACTGCCGTCAGCCCCCCCTGCTGCCCCATGCCCTCTGCAGCCTCTTTCCGCTGCCGTCCCTGCATGCACGGGGGGTTGGGAGCCGCTCTGCGGGGGCAGCAGCGCATCTGCAGGTGAAGGTGGTGTGGCGGGCAGCAGAGCAGCAGGCACGGGGTGGGCCATGGGGCATGGCTCGGGGCTGAGGGTGTGCGCAGTGCGGCGTGATGGTCCATGGAAGGCGTGGGCATGCACAGGCGCATGGCAGGCAGGGGCAGCAGGTATGTGATTGGGAGCACGGGTGTGGGCCATGGCGGTGTGGGGATGGTTGGGTGCGAGCAGGCTGTGGCAGCACGCTGGTGCAGCAGGGCGCAGGTGGGGTGCAGCAGAGCGGTGTGGGGAAGACAAGGCGTGTCTGTGTGTGGCGAGGCGACTGGCATGCGATGGTGTTAGAGAAGTCGAGTCCACTGTGTGCGCCTCAACTGGTGCTGCACAATGTAGCGCCTCTGACCACGGCACTCCTTCACCTGCCTGCATGCCAAAGGCAGCCGCGGCACTCTGGCTGCTGTAGAAGAGCCGCCGCTTAGTTGGTTGTAGGGCTTGAGTCGTAGGATTGTTGTGCGCTAAAGATATATAGGCTATGGGTTTCCCAGTCATCATATTTATAGCAGTAGAGGGTTGTCAGAATCCCAGCCACTAACCACTGGGATAAAATTACTTGTTTGTGTAGCGGGTGAGTACGCCCATAATCCTCCAGGCCAATGGCTTGTAACCTTTCCATAGGATCAATCGGGGATCACCAGTGGACCTCTGACCCCCCCTCGCACTGGGATGCCCAAAGCAAGCCCTCAGAAGTCAGGAAAAAAACGCTGATTTGCCCTTGAAAAACCTTTTTCCAGGGTTTTTTTGGGGCCTAAGGCTGATTGGAAAGTGTTTTTTTCCATGTAAGGACTGATTTTTCAGGCAAGTTATTTGTACCAACACTGAAATTTCAGGCAAGTTTCATGTACCAACACTGATTCGAAACAACACTAACGAACCGAGTCCTGTTGCTGAAAATGCGCGAATTCTTTGGAATTTGCCGAAAAATTCGCCAGTGACTCCGTGGCAACCCGCCAGAATTCTGGATTAAACCCGGAACCGTCCCCTTCGGAGGTCCACATTCTATTGACTGAGCCATTTCAGCCTACATGACGGTCTTTAATCTTAAATCAAACCTACACAAAGTTTTTTTTTGTACCTTAACACTGATTTTTCAGGGTTTTTTTTTTACCCAACCCTGACAGAGTTTTTTTCCAGGGACCAACACTGACGAATCAGCGTGCCCCAAAACCAATCTGAGGGCCTGGCCCGAAGTGTACACACTGTTATTCGAACCCAAGACTTTCGTTTTGATACCATGTTAGAATCCCAGCCATTAACCACTGGGATAAAATGGCTTGTTTGTGTAGCGGGTGAGTGCGTCCATAACCCCCCAGGCCAACGTGCCTGTAACCCTTACCTAAGATCAATCGGGGATCACTGGTGGACCTCTGACAAGGGTGTATGCCCCAATTGAGAAAGCTTGCTTTCTTGTTCTTATCATTTGACATCGTTCTCATTGCAAATGTCATATTACAACAGATCCATCGAGTTCTAACACAAGTTATAGTACATGCAAAGAATACTAGCTAAGATGTACCGTGTCCAAACGGCCGTAGTAGGCAGTCGATGCTGGGGTGGGTGGTGGGAAAGTTGAGTGAGCCGTTGGAAATAGAGAAACGTGGGTGGAGGGAAATGAGCTCCAACCCACGGTTTTTGTAGTTGGAGAAGGGCGTTTAGCGCGCTTCGACGATGCCAAATGTGCAGTACAAGCAGCTTCGCTTTCACAATACACAATTTAAAAAACACAATGTGTGTTAAAAATATAATATTGAGAAAGCATGCTTTCTTGTTCTTATCATTTGGCATCGTTCTCATTGCAAATGGGGCCTCTGAGACATGGGCAGCTGGGGTTTCATGTTGAAATATATTGTCAAAGTACAATCTTACTTGTAGGCTATAGTGGGGCACTCCTTATGGGGTCCAGCACTTCTAGGGTTAGTACTTGTACCCCAACTCTTGCTAATCCAATCATTCCTGCACAGTTGATTCTGACATGGTATTCAGAGCAGGAAACCTGTTAGGTTTTTAGGGCCCACCGATCGTTCCGCTAGTTCCTGCCCGAAGCGCCCTTGCGCTGTTCGGCCCTCTCGCACAGTGTCACGCTGCCCTGCAGCTACTTGCACTGCCTGCCCTAGCGCGCTGCCCTGCTGTCACGCGCGCCTCTGCTGCCCGCGAGCAGCTCCTGCCCCGCGCGCCCCTGCTGCCCGTGAGCAGCCCCTGCCCCGCGCGCCACTGTTGCCCGTGAGCAGCCCCTGCCCCGAGCGCCCCTGACCCGCCCGCGAGCAGTCCCTGCCCTGCGCGCCCCTTCTGCCCGCGAGCAGCCCCTGCCCCGCGCGCCACTGCTGCCCGCGAGCAGCCCCTGCCCCACGCGCCACTGCTGCCCGCGAGCAGCCCCTGACCCGAGCGCCCCTGCTGCCCGTGAGCAGCCCCTGCCCTGCGCGCCCCTTCTGCCCGCGAGCAGCCCCGCAGCCCAGCGCGCCCCGCAGCCCTAAACGCGCCAGCGCGCCCCGCAGGCCAGCGCGCCAGCGCGCCCCGCTGCTAAGCACGCCAGCGCGCCCCACAGCCTAGCGCGCCAGTGCGCCCCGCAGCCCAGCGCGCCAGCGCGCCCGCTGCTAAGCGCGCCAGCGCGCCCCGCAGCCCAGCGCGCCTCGCTGCTAAGCGCGCCAGCGCGCCCCGCAGCCCAGCGCGCCAGCGTGCCCCACTGCGAAGCGCGCCAGCGCGCCCCGCTGCTAAGCGTGCCAGCGCGCCCCGCAACCCTAAAAAAAAAAAAAAAAAAAAAAAAAAAAAAAAAAAAAAAAAAACCGCCAGCGCCCTGCTGCTGCACACGCTGCTACTGCTGCGCTGTGCCCTGCCGAGCAGCGCTGCCCAGGCCGAGCTGCGCCGCCCAGCTCGAGCCGCCCTCCTGCTACTACTGCTGCGGCTACTGCTCGTGCTGCTGCTGCTGCTGGTGGAGGTGCGACTGGGAGTACTGGAGGTGCTGCTGGTGCTGGAGGTGCTGGACCTACTACTGACCGTCACTGCCTGTCATGGCCACTATCACGGCAGCTGCAGCGGCTAGGGGTGGACAGCGGCGGTCACTGCCTCTCCCGGACGACCCCACCCCTCAGCAGCTTCGCGAGTGGGTTCTTCAGCGAGCCCGTCCAGATGGTGGAGGCTTTGGCTTTCTGCGTACTGCACGGAGGCGGCAGCAGAGTCAGCAGGAGACCTTCTCCCCGCAGGTGCTTAGTGAGTTGGTTCCTCAGCGATGTGTCACTGGTTCTGTCGAGGCTGCTGCTCTAGGTGCTAGTGAGTCTGGTGCCGCACTAGGTGCTAGTGAGTCTGCTGCAACTTTAGGTGCTCGTGCGTCTCCCGCCACAGGTCCTGCCTCAGCTGAGGCCTTGCACACTTTCACACCTGACTCAGGCGCGTCACGTTGCTTCTTTCGTGACTGCACCACACTCACACCACTTGCTGCACCGACCAGTCTCACTGGCTGACCCCACTAGGGGCCCAGTAGTCGCACGAGCCTCCACTGTCCTCCCGTGTCCAGCAGTCCCCTCCGGTTCTTTGTCACGTCTCCACCTCCCCACGTTCTCGACGAACTTGGTGAGCAACGCTGCCATTCAGGATGTTTGGGTTGATACCTTTATTCCTGGAGGGCAGCGTGTGGCGATCTGTACGTGCTCCCGGACTGGCCGTCACCTTGCTACGTTCACTCGACGGCTTGGGTCTAGTCTGTACACACTGACCACTGCGGCTGCACAGGTGGCTGAGGCAGGTCAGGTGGCTGCGTCCAGACAGGTGTCTTCGTCTGGTCAGCTTGCAGCGTCTTGCTCGTGTCGGGTACTCTCCCACCAGACTCTCCTCTGGTACCACCGTCTCGGTCACCCCTCCCTGCCGCGTCTCCGCAGCATGCACTCCCGTCTCCTTGTCTCTGGCCTTCCTAGGTCCCTGCCCTCCTTCTCGCGCTCGCCTGCCCCGCCGTGCCTTCCCTGCGTCGAGGGGCGGCAGCGCGCCGCTCCTCACTCCTCCGAGTTTCCTCCGACCACTGCTCCTCTGCAGACTCTCCACATGGACGTTTGGGGCCCGGCCCCCGTCGGTGGAACGGACCAGGAGCGCTACTTCCTGCTGGTTGTTGACGACTACACACGTTACACCACTGTCTTCCCCTTGCGGCGCAAGGCGGACGTCAACGGTGTTTTGATCCCCTGGATCCGTGCTACTCGTCGCCAGCTACGCGAGCGGTTTCGTCGGGACTTCCCAGTCCTGCGTCTGCACTCTGACAGGGGCGGTGAGTTCTGTTCTGACCTCCTTGCGGAGTTCTGTCGAGACGAGGGCATCCGCCAATCGTTCACGCTTCCGGCCTCTCCTCAACAAAATGGGATTGCTGAGCGTCGCATTGGCTTATTCATGGAGGTTGCTCGTACCTCCATAATCCATGCGGCTGCTCCCCATTTTCTATGGCCGTTTGCGGTCCGATACGCTGCGCATCAGCTCAACCTTTGGCCCCGTGTCTCTGAGCCAGAGACCTCGCCCACACTCTGGTGGACGGGGAAGGTTGGCGATGCGTCGGTGTTTCGAGTCTGGGGCGCGCTCTCCCTTGTTCGCGATGCCAAAGCGAGTAAGCTCTCCTCTCGCACTCTCCGCTGTGTCTTCCTTGGCTTCCCCACCGACGCCCCGCCGTGGCAGTTCTACCACCCGCGCTCGCGTCGAGTCTTCTCCTCCCAGGACGTCACCTTTGATGAGTCTGTCTGTTTCTACAGGCTACACCCGCACGCGTCCCACCCGGTCCCCCTAGCGCCTCTTTTCTTGGTACCAGTCCCCCCCCCGGTAGACCCCCTCCCCCCACAGGGTCCTTCTCCCTCAGGTGTGTCTCAAGTAGACCCACCCCCCTTAGTTGAGCCTTTGGAGATCTCTTCTGACTCCTCTGGCCCAGCTGAGGGGGTGACCCCGCCGCTGATGACACGGCGGCCACTCGCCGCTCTCCACGCTTGGAGACCCCCCCTGGTTTTCCGCCTCGGCCGTCTTCGCCGCCTCCGCAGCCTGCTGCTGTGGACTCTAGAGCTGAGACTTTTGGTGCTGAGCCTTGGGGTGCTGAGACAGAGGGTGAGGGTTCTGGGGGTGCTGCGACTGGGGGTGCTGACTCTGGGGGTGCTGCGAATCCTAGTGGCGGTGGAGCTGGCGGTGACCCTGCTGGAGGTCCTGGAGCTGGACAGCCACCGCAGCCTGATCTACTTGAGACGGTCTCGCCGCAGGCGATTCGTGCGTGGATCGTTTGGCGAGGCAGTCCTGGTGGTGGAGGGTACGGTCCTGCTAGTGTTGGAGCTGCTAGTCCTGGAGGTACTGCTGGTACTAGAGGTGTTGCTGGTGCTAGAGGTACTGGAGCTGTTAGTCCTGGAGGTACTGGAGGTGCTGCTGGTGCTGGAGGTGCCGGAGCTACTAGTCCTGGAGGTGCTACTGGTGCTGGAGGTGCTGGACCTACTAGTCCTGGAGGTACAGCTGGTGCTGGAGGTGTTGGAGCTGCTGGCACTGGAAGTGCTGGTGCTGCTGGTGCTGAAGGTGCTGGAGGTGCTGCTGGTACTGGAGGAGCTGGAGCTGGAGGTACTGGAGGTGCTGGAGCTGCTGGTCCTGGAGGTGCTCGTACTGGAGGTGCTGGAGCTGCTGGAGCTGGTGGTGCTGCCGGTGCTGGAGGTGCTGGGGGTACTGGAGCTGGTGGTGCTGGAGGTGCTGGTGCTACTGGTGCTGGAGCTGCGGGAGCTGCTGGTCCTGGATGTGCTCGTACTAGAGGTACTGGAGCTACCGGAGCTGGTGGTGCTGCTCGTGCTGGAGGTGCTACTGGAGCTGCTGGCACTGGAGGTGCTGGTGCTGCTGGTGCTGGAGGCGCTCGAGCTGGAGGTACTGGAGGTACTGGAGCTGCTGGTCCTGGAGGTGCTCGTACTAGAGGTGCTGGAGCTGCCGGAGCAGGTGGTGCTGCTGGTGCTGGAGGTGCTGGAGGTGCTACTGGAGCTGCTGGCACTGGAGGTGCTGGAGGTACTGCTGGTGCTAGAGGTGCTGGCGCTGCCGGAGCTCGTGGTGCTGCTAGTGCTGGAGGTGCTGGAGGTGCTACTGGAGCTGCTGGTGCTGGAGGTACTGGTGCTGCTGGTGCTGGAGGAGCTGGAGCTGCTGGTCCTGCCCCGCGCCGACTGTTTTTCTGCCCGCAGCCGCAGTCGTCCCTACCGCCGCCTGACTTGGTCCCTCACCAGGTTCTTAGTCTCCCGTCTTCCACTGACCTCACTCCACCTCTCCTGTGTTTACCGACAGACCAGTCTCAGCCACAGCTACTGCCTGGCTCCCCGCTGCCTGCTCTTGCTCCTCACACTGAGGTGACTGAGTCCTTGACTGAGCGTCGTGAGCCCAAGACTCGTGCTTCCACACCTGTTTGTGCTCGTCGTGTCGCTCGTCCTCGTCCTCCTGCTGTCCCAGGCACTCACGGTTTGGCACTTCGTCCTTCCTCTGTTCCACAGCGTGTTGTCCTGCCTGAGCCTCACGCGTCCTCTCTTCCGCACGTTCCTGACCCTGAGTCCGACCTTGCTCGTGCTGCCAGTCCTACTGCCACTCGTCTTCTCGCTACTGTCGTCGTTGACCCTGACTTTGAGTCTACTGCAGCGTTTGCCCTAGTCACTGAGCTGGTCGACTTTGCAGCCAGGAGTCGTCTCGACTACGTCGCGAGTTTTGTTACTGAGTCTGAGTCTGTCTGTCCTCCGTCCGTTGAGGGTGAGCCTGCCCTTAGCAGTGACGTCATTGAGGACAGGCAGTTTGAGCTTGAGTGTCTTGCGGCCGCTTCACCTCGTTTCGCATCCATGCTGCTTTGTCCTGAGGGAGACCCGGATGCACTTGACATCCCTACCCCGCGCTCTTACGCTGAGGCGATCGCGGGTGAGTACTCCTCTCAGTGGCAGACAGCCATGGACGCAGAGATGGCTTCCAGGAAGTCCACAGGCACCTACGTCGACGATTTTCCTCCTCCTGGGGCGAACATAGTCGATGGCATGTAGATTTTCAGAGTGAAGCGGCCGCCGGGTTCTCCGCCTGCCTTCAAGGCGCGTTACGTTGCTCGAGGCTCCAGTGAGCGACAGGGGGTCGACTTCTTCCAGACCTTCTCCCCCACCCCGAAGATGACTACTCTTCGGGTGCTGCTGCACGTTGCAGCACAGCGTGACTACGAGCTGCACTCCCTCGACTTCTCCACAGCTTTCTTGCAGGGCAGCCTTCACGAGGAGATCTGGCTGCGCCGCCCACCTGGTTTCACTGGGTCGTTTCCTGCGGGTACCCAGTGGAGCCTCCGGCGGCCAGTCTACGGTCTCCGCCAGGCGCCCCGAGTGTGGTACGACACACTGAGGACTACACTTGCGGCTCTTGGGTTTGCTCCTTCCTCTGCTGACCCGTCGCTGTTTCTACGCACCGACCCTACCCTGCCGCCGTTCTACGTTCTCGTGTACGTCGACGACTTGGTTTTTGCTACTACTGACACTGAGGCACTGGCCCTAGTGAAGGCGGAGCTGCAGGAGAGACACACCTGCACTGACCTGGGTGAGCTGCGTAGCTATCTTGGCTTGTAGATCACCCGGGACAGAGCACGGCGCACCATCACACTGACTCAGTCACACATGGTGCACCAGGTCCTTCGGCGCTTTGGCTTCACGTGGTCCTCGCCACAGCCCACTCCTCTGTCTACTGGCCACTCGCTCTCAGCTCCACCTTCGGACGAGTCCGTAGAGCCGAGTGGTCCGTACCCAGAGCTTGTGGGTTGCCTCATGTACCCGATGACGTGCACTCGACCTGACCTCGCGTACCCTCTCAGCCTCCTGGCTCGCTACGTGGCTCTTGGTAGACACCGAACGGTGCACTTTGATGCTGCGAAGAGGGTACTGCGTTACTTGTGCAGTACATCGGGCATGGGGCTTGTGCTTGGAGGACAGGGTTCAATGGTGCTCACAGGACACTCCGACGCGTCTTGGGCTGACGACCAGGCGACTCAGCGTTCGTCACAGGGTTACACCTTCAGTCTTGGCTCTGGTTCTTGTTACAAGACTGACGTAACTAGGAACCGGGTTTAACTAGGGCATAGGCTTAGTAGCCTAGGCCAAGCGGGTGTCGATTAGGTTGTGCCAAGAAGGATTCGAGAATGGATGTTTCCACTATAGGTTTGCAAGAACATATAGCAAAGGAACAAGAGAAGGTGCACCACCAAGCAAGCAATGAAATAACTACACTACATAGAACTACAAGCAGTTATATAAACTATGTAAAACATAGTTTGACACTCCCCCGTAACTGCTTGCAGGTAGAAGTGTAGAACGTCCCTTGAAGGGGTGCACCAAGGACAGGGCGGCGTAGTGAAAGACGGCAGAGAGGGAAGTGAGGAGGAAGCGCGAGAGAGAGAGAGAGAGGAGAGGAGAGGAGAAGGAACGAAGGAGGAGGTGAATGAGGGATGAGGAGAGGAGGTGGGGGGGTGGCCGCGGCGTCCCCTCTTACTAACCCCCTTTTACGAAGGGGGGGGTGAGTGAGGGATGAGGAGAGGAGGTAGGGGGGTGGCCGCGGCGTCCCCTCTTACTAACCCCCACATCCCCACCCCCAATCAACCACCCCCCTTTAACCTCACCCCCCATTTCAGCCGCCCCCTGGAACCTCACTCCCTTCCCCACTTTCCTCCTCCAGACCCCTCCCCACCCACGGTGGTCCCTGCACAGTCCTTCACACGGCTGCTGGTTACAGGTGGGGCTGCCGGTCACAGGTGGGGCTGCCGATCACAGGTGGGGCTGCCGGTCACAGGTGGGGCTGCCGGTCACAGGTGGGGCTGCCGGTCACAGGTGGGGCTGCCGGTCACAGGTGGGGCTGCCGGTCACAGGTGGGGCTGCCGGTCACAGGTGGGGCTGCCGGTCACAGGTGGGGCTGCCGGTCACAGGTGGGGCTGCCGGTCACAGGTGGGGCTGCCAGTCACAGGTGGGGCTGCCGGTCACAGGTGGGGCTGCCGGTCACGGGTGGGGCTGCTGAATCACCCACCCCCTCAACCCCCATAGCCTCCCCCCCATGAGCCGCCACCCCCACCACTCCCCTTCCCCCAGCCGTCCCCCACGGGACAACACCCCTCCTGCAGGAAACGGAGCGGGAGACAGGGGAGGGGTAAAATCTGACGGTGGAGGGCGGTTTCTGACGGTAGGGGGTGTGATCTAACGGTGGGGGGCAGGATCTGACGGTAGGGGGCGGGATCTGACGGTGGGGCAGGGACGGGACGGGTTGCAGACGGGGTGAAGACGGGTGGCGGGGTTCTTCTCACGGCGGCTAACCCTCCACCCCCCATCCCCTCCACCTGCCCCCCACAGCGGCAGCCGCGAGGGGGGAGAGGCAAGGCAGTTCGCGAGCGACGGGCTGCAGCAGCAGGCGGCGCGTGAGCGCTGGAGCGATCGCCGATGCTCTGGCGGTCGTCACTGGCGTTCCCCCGTCACTCCTATCCCCTCTTCCCTCTCCCCCCTACAGCGTTCCGCCGCCACTCCCATCCCTTCTTCCCTCTCCCCCCACAGCGACCGCCGGGGCGACGGGCGAGGTGCAGGGTGGTGCAGGCTACAGTCGATGGCGCAAACGCGATCGCGGGCCGCTGGCGACTTCGCTGGCGAGTCGCTTGCGGCGGGTCCGCTGGCGTTCGCCATAGCGTCCGCCGCGCCCGTCGCGCTGAGAGCCGCGACAAGGCAGGCGACGACGATGCGACGGGCAGGCGACAAGGGGCAGCTCGAGCAGCAGAAAAAAAAAAAAAAAAAAAAAAAAAAAAAAAACGCAAGGTGCGGATTTCGCGCCACTAACTGTAGCAGTCGCGGAATGTGGTGGGCCCATAAACGAAATAGGTCCTAGGAGGGACCGCTCTGTTACCATGTTACAAGACTGACGTAACTAGGAACCGGGTTTAACTAGGGCCTAGGCTTAGTAGCCTAGGCCAAGCGGGTGTCGATTAGGTTGTGCCAAGAAGGATTCGAGAATGGATGTTTTCACTATAGGTTTGCAAGAACATATAGCTAAGGAACAAGAGAAGGTGCACCAACAAACAAGCAATGAAATAACTACACTACAAGCAGTTATATAAACTATGTAAAACATAGTTTGACAGTTCTGTCTCGTGGAGGTCCACTCGTTCTTCTTCTGTGCTTGGTTCCAGCTGTGAGGCCGAGATCTACGCCGGGGCCATGGCTGCACAGGAGCTACGCTGGCTGACCTACCGCTGACCGACTTGGGGGAGCGGCCTCGTTCTCCTCCAGTTCTGTACGTCGACAACAAGGCCATGCTTGCCTTGTGTCAGGAGCAGAGACTGGAGCACAGAACGAAGCACATTGCTCTTCGCTACTTTCTTGCTCGAGAGCTGCAGCAGCGTGGTCAGCTTCGCCTTTCTTACGTGACCTCTCGGGCCAACACTGCTGATGTCTTCACCAAGGCCCTCGGGTCTGGTGATCTTCAGCGTTTTTGCACTGCTCTTGGGCTTCTGCCCGTTCTACCTCACCTGCTTGTTTCTTGATCTTGCACTTGTTGTACACTGATATCTATATTTGTACCTGCATGTTTCCTCTTGCTAGGTTGTGATCAGTGTACTGCCTTGCTATTATAACTCTGCATGTGAACTGGCCTTGTGGCCGCTTGCTTGTGCTCGGATTGTGTGGTGTCCTTGAGATCCACCCTGAGCTTTGTTTTGCTTTGCTCTGTTGTCTTGCTTGACTGGTCTTGTGACCGTTGTTGTCCCCCACTTAGCCTATGGGGGTGTGTCAAAGTACAATCTTACTTGTAGGCTATTGTGGGGCACTCCTTATGGGGTACAGCACTTCTAGGGTTAGTACTTGTACCCCAACTCTTGCTAATCCAATAATTCCTGCACAGTTGATTCTGACATATATTTCTTATATAAACTGCTTGTAGCAGTAGTTAGTGTAGTGTTACATTGGTGGTGCACCTCATTCCCTTGTCCCTTGCACTATATCTTGTATCTTTGCTCATTAGTGAACCATCTTTCTCCTTTGCTAAACTCTCTCGATACTCTTGCCTAGCCTAAACCCTAGGTTCCTCATCCTAAGTTATGAACCGATTTTGACATGCTATCAGAGCACGCAAGATCCTGGCCTGTTACTTTTTAACTACCCAATGGGCCCACCGTTAGCTTCCGCCAAATGCCTTATTCTGCTGCCCGTCGCGCGCCCCGGGCGCGCGTCGGTTTTCTGCTCGTCGCGCGCCCCGGGGCGCGTCGATTTTCTGCCCGTCGCGCGCCCCGGGCGCGCGTCGATTTTCTGCCCGTCGCGCGCCCTGGGCGTGCGTCGATTTCGTGCCCGTCGCGCGCCCCGGGCGCGCAACGGTTTCCTGCCCATCGAGCGCCCCGGGTGCGCGTCGGTTTCCTGCCCGTCGCGCGCCCCGGGCGCGCGCGACGGTTTCTGCCTGTCGCGCGCCCTGGACGCGCGCCGGTTTCTGCCCGCTAGCGCGCCCTACTGTCGCCCGCGCAGCTCCTACCCCGCCCCCCCCCCCCTTCTCCTTCATCTCCCTGCTGCGCGTGCAGCAGTGGGGGGGAGGGTATGGGGGTGGTGGGTGTGAGTAAACTGCTGCTGCTCCTCCTCCTCTCTCTCCCACTACTGCAGCTGCCGCTGAGGGGGGGAGGGTGTGGGGGAGCCGAGGGAGTGGCGCTAGGGATGCAGAAGGGGGGATGTGGAAAGGGGGTGTGGGACAATGGGGGGAGGTTGAAAGGAGGTAGCCGCCATAAAGCCAGCAGCTCCAGTAGTCCGGATGCCGTTGCTCCGGTAGCCCGTGAGCCCATTGCTCCAGTCGCCCGTGGGTCAGTTTCTCCAGCCGCTCGTCTAGCCGCGGAGCCAGTTTTACTCTAGTAGTCCGGATGCCCTTGCTCCGGTAGCCTGTGTGCCAGTTGCTCCAGTCGCCCGTGTGCCAGCAGCTTCAGCTGCCGCCTCCTACCTCCTCTCCCCTCATAGTCCCTCCTCCTCCTCCTCACTTGCCCTCTCCTTCTGCTGCGCTTGGTGTACCCCTTCAGGGTGTGTCTCTGCATTAGCTTCCTGCTGCAAGCAATTTAGGGGGTGTGTTAAAATATATTTCTTATATAAACTGCTTGTAGCAGTAGTTAGTGTAGTGTAACATTGGTGGTGCACCTCATTCCCTTGTCCCTTGCACTATATCTTGTATCTTTGCTCATTAGTGAACCATCTTTCCCCTTTGCTAAACTCTCTCGATACTCTTGCCTAGCCTAAACCCTAGGTTCCTCATCCTAAGTTATGAACCGATTCTGACATTTCCGGTTGCGTACGAGTGCCTCTGCGTGTTGCTCCAAGGACAATCCAAGTGTCGGGTTCTGCAGGATGCGCGATGCCTTGATGAGAGGTTCGACGTATGGCGTGACGACCATTTCTTTGGCAGTATCACTTCGCCACCTGCCCAGTCTTTTGAAGATTCGGTCTGGTACACCGGTGCTAGCTGCCACTGTGGCCGCGCCTTTTCGGAAGGAATGCGTGCCGAGCTGCTGCTCTCCAAGCCCAACATTTGCGAAGGCTTTCTTACACCAGTTCCGGATCGTCGTGTATGAAGGTGGCCTCGCCTGGCCCACGCTGGTTGAGGCATGGCCGAAGACGCGGATCAACGACCCCTTCGAGTGCGGGCCGTAGCCAGCAAGTTGGATGAAGCGTCTGGTGCAGCGCACGGGGCAGCAAGGGTCCGTCGTTGCCGCAATGGGTATCCATGTTCCATGACCGGCCTGATCCGTCTTGGAGTGTGGTATGAGGATCCACATGACATCGTCGTCGAATTGGATGTCTTGCCATTTGATAGCCACAAGGTCGGAGTATCGCAGAAATCCCGAGTACATGAGGATAAAGATCAGCCCTTTCTGAAATTCCGCCGGATTGTCAGACAGCAGGTAGCTCGCCGCCATGTCTTGAACTTGTTGGATCGATACGGGCTCCTTCAGACGAGTAGGGCGAGGGCAATGGCGTTTCGCAAAGTCGCGGACTTGTGTGGTGAATGGCCCGACCGTCGGGCATGTGCTCCCAGTCATGCGATGGGCGAAGCTAACTGCTGAGCACGTGAGCTGTACTACGGACAGTGTGGCTTTACGTTGGATCGCGTATACCAGGTATAGCGCGAGGGTCATGTCGGATGCGGGGAGAAATGGAAGGTTCACCTTTGTATAAAAGGCCCGAAACTTAGTCCAGTATGGTTCGTATGTCCGGATCGTCGAGTTTGCACGAGACTGTGCAATCGTGTTAATCAGCTGGTCGTGTAGCTTTGGAAGCAAATCTGAACACAAGGCGGAGAAGTTATGAGTTAGTCAAATACCACTCGAAGTGCTATGATTGGGCTGTGCGGTAATCCTGTGCCTGAGAAGGCAGTGGAATGTGTCCCAGCATCTAAGCATTGGCTTCCGCGTGTCAGAGGGATGTGCGCATGGATGTGTGACGCCCACGTGCATGGGGAGGGCTGTAGGAGTGGCCACCAGCTTGTGCCCGGCCAGTGCGGAACTATCAGTGTGAGTGATGCGTGGGTGCGTTGTGCGTGGTGGAGGACGACGTGGACCAATTGGGGCGGGGGGAACGCGAAACCATTTTCGCATGTCCATGCGAGCGAAAATGCATCAATTGCAAAGGCGTCTGGGTGAGGGATCTTTGTGCAGAAGCGCGATAGCTGGGTGTTGCGGGAGTTTGCAAAAAGGTCGATGGAATGGGGAACCCAACGACGTTCTAAGAGGCGGAACCATGGCGTCTTCAACGAGTAGTCGTCGTGATCGACTATTTTGGAAAGCTCGTCAGCGTGTGAGTTGAGTTCGTGGGGAATCCATTCGATGATCAAGCGCGTGCCGAGCTCCATGCATGTGCGTATGATGCCCTTGCAGGCCATGGTGAGGTCGGGGCTGCGAGAGCCGCCTTTGCGAAGGATGAAGAATACACCTTGGTTGTCCGCCCACACGAGAACGTGTTTTTTTCTGGATCTTGTTGGCATACGTTTGGATTGCCCAGAAGACGCCTTCAATCTCCCGTCTCGTGCTGGACGTTGCTCGTAGCGGCTCTGGCATGGTTGCACTGACTTCTTCGAGGCCGCCCGGAAACGTGGTCAGGGTGGCGCCCCAACCGTGAGAGCTGGCGTCCACATGGATTACAGCGTCGTAGCTGTTTCGAACGTGAAATGGTGCACCGTTAAACCGATCAAACTCTTCGCGCTAGAAGTGGAGCTCCTCAGCTGCAGATGGGGAGACGATCACACTGCTTTTCCATGACGGCGCGTTGTTGATCACTTGTAACATGGCGTGGCTGAATGCGCGAGCTGTCGCGCCTAGTGCGACACTCATTGAGGCGAGCATGCCTGTGATTCTGGCCACGTGACGGACGGGGACTGGTCTGCATGCCTTGCTTGCACTTAGGAGGTTCTGGATGGTTGCATGTAGCGCGGCTCGTCGGTCGGGACCGATGGAGAATCGGCCAGTGTCGGTGTCCAACTCTACACAAAAAAATCGAAGGTGTTGCGATGGTGAGAGCTGCAATTTCTTCGCGTTTATCACCAGCCCCGCTGCTTTGAGGTCCAATATTAAGCGCTGACAGGTAGCTTGCGCATGGGCCTTTGACTGGCAGAGAAATAAAATGTCATCCACGTATGGCACTACTCGGATGCCCTGTTCTCGCCAACGCCGGGCAAGTTGCTTGATGAGTTGCGTTAAGACGAATAGAGCTGTGGCGAGTCCGAATGGCAGGGAACGAAATGCGTATGTGCGTCCACCAAATTCGAATCCAAGGAACTTCCAGCACGAGGGGTGGATGTCGATGTGGTGATAACCGGATTTAAGGTCGATGGAGAACATCCAGTCCCCAGCGCGTGTCAGGTCGGCCACCCGGTTAAGCCCCTCGTACTTGAACTTGGGGACAATTAAGTGAGCGTTGACTTTCCTCAGATCAAGAATGAGCCTGCATTTGTCTTTTTGCTCGACCACGTTGAGCAGACTTATGCAAGTAAGCTCCTTTGCGGCCAGTGGAACTACTGCTCCGGTCTCTGTGAGTTCTTGTACGGTAGTACGCGTGAACGTGGCATGCGTGTTCGCCCCGACATGGTTGCGATCGTGGAAGGGTTGCGGTGGGCCGTGGCTCCATGGCAACCAATAGCCTTTGGATATGACGGAGAGGACAAGGCTACTCGAGCACCATGAGCTCCACCATTCAAAGGTCGCGCGAAGCCGGCCGCGCATATGTGTAACGGTTTTGTCCGTGATGGCAAATTCGTACGGATCGTCGCCGCATGCCGCCTCGTATTGCCACGCTCCTGTGTGTTCGTGGCATGGGACAAGGGTTGCACCTTTGATTTAAAACATACGTGTGTTGCATGTGTGCACGTGCTTGAGATCACTTGTAAACGGTGTGGACAGAATTGACAACTAATTGCTATGTCAACGAGTGTGCCGAGCACCGACCGGCTCGCCCCACGGTCCACACACGGTTGGATGCGGCTGTTCATTCCCTCTCTCTCTCTCTCTCTCTCTCTCTCTCTCTCTCTCTCTCTCTCTCTCTCTCTCTCTCTCTCTCTCTCTCTCTCTCTCTCTCTCTCTCTCTCTCTCTCTCAAGCGGTCATGTATTGATATGGGTCACAAAGGTACAGGCATGGCAAGTGGTGGTAGCTAGCGTGACTAAACATGGAAGCAACCAGGAAACCAGAGCTAACAAACAAACAGAGCAAGCCCGTCCAGCCAAAGCCAAAGCACACCGATCACCTAGCACTCAGAGCAGCCCGGTCCACAGCAGCACAAGTCCCTGAGAACCCCACATTCCACTTATCCCTTGTTCCTCCCATACCATAGGGCCACCCCTTATCCTCCTTCCCCCGCAGCTTCCTCCCACCTTCCCTGAGACGCCCTCCATTCCTTGTCCCCCCTGAAACCTCCCAAACTTAGTATTCTTCTTCTTCCCGACCCTCACCACGCCCCTGTATCTCTCCCCTACTGCCACCCGGCCGCCCCCTGTCCCCGAGTTCCTTCCACCCCAGCCCCCTAAGCCGCTCTAGCTGGGGCCTGGCGCTCCTCATACTCGTCCACCTGCATCTGCCAGAGGTCTCCTAGGCGGGGCGCCCAAGGGTCTGCTGCCGCCTTAGGGTATGCCGCTTCCGCTGCCCGGTTTGACTTGGAGAGGAGGGATATCGCCTGGCTGCGTTGGAGCATCACCGACCACCGCTGCCTGTAGTGTGCGTTGAGGCGGGCAGCGGTGGTGGTGAGGCGCCCCTGGCGGTACTTCTTCTTCGCCGCATAGGTAGCCAACATACGGAGGAACTGCTGAGTATCAGTCGCCAACGCCCCGTAGGTCTCAACCGCCAGGCCGAAGAAGCCCACATAGCCAGGCCGCCCCTCGTAGAGCCTGTGCTTGCCCTGCGACGCCTCCTCCGCTGCCCACCCCGGCGGCTTCCGTGCCCTCACGTCCCTCCTCTGTAGGACCGGGTCAGTCACAGTCACGTCCGTCGCCCAAGTCTCTCCCGACTCTTGGTCCCTGACGGCTAGGTCAGCACGCTTGTTCTGGACTGGGGGAGAGAACGCGGTCGTCTCGTGGAAGGTTTTGTACCCAGCTTCCTGTGCCATGCGAAGGGCAGCAAAGGCCAGCGCGTTGTGGGTGCGCACAGCATCCCCCCCATCAGCACACCGTAGCAGGTGGTTCGGCAGACTCTTGTCGGCTATCTTGGAGTTGGATCTCTTGCAGGGGCAGACCTCCGCTACTGGAAGTTCCATGCCAAGGCGCAGGCCTAGTGCCATGGAGAACTGACCAGGGGATATTGAGAGGTCAGCCCTCGTTGGCACTGCATGCAGCCAGTCGCCCGCTCCTACTCCTTTCAAGCTGATGAGCCGAATGGCATGGCCACGGTCCACCCCCGGCCTATCAGTGACCGTATCTGCCAGCAGCTCTTCCGCCCGCGTGTGGTTAATGGCCTTGGATAGCCCCAGCTGCAGATTGCCCATGCCCTTGGGGTTCTCCCTATAGCTGCGTAGGACCGCTGCAGCTTGTGCTGGGAGCCTCGCCTCGAGCGGTGACAGTGGGTTGACCCGGGGGGGAGGTGGGGCCCACGTCGGGGAGAGGAGATCCCCGGCCCTATGAAGAAGGTAGTCAGGCGGCAGGTTCAGCTGCAGCAGTAGGAGGTGCGCCGCTGCAGTTGAGGCGAGGTATGCTGCTGGGGCTTCGGAGATGGGATCAATGATTCCCAGGCCTCCTAGCCTAACCGGGAGCGTTGCCTGGCGCCACAGCAAGCTCTGCTCTAGCTCGCTCGGCGGGATCTGAAGCTTTGATGCCGCAAGCCCTGCTCCCACCAAAGCCTCGCTCCACTCCCGCCATTCCATACGGGCCAGCGCCTCTGCTGGTGTTGTGCGAAGTAAGTACGAGACGCGGCGGGAAATGCTCCGAGATAGCATGAGTAGGGCATGCTGCGGGTTGAGTTGGGAGACGAGGGGTAGCGGCGCCGCTGCCTCCGCAAGCGCCGCACGGATCTGGTCGGTGCAGAAAGCATCGCTGCCAACCGGGCTGCCCAACACCTATAAACCACCTGGGTGGGTGGGAAGGCCGTGTGGCAGGCCGTCTCCCCCTTCCACCCGCCCTGCGCACCATGCCGCCGACTTGGCAAGGTTGCACCGTAACCCGCATGAAGCCAGCTCCGTAACGACCGTGTTGAAAGCGACGCACGCTACTTCGCGGGGTCCCACGATGGTGATATCGTCAGCATATGCCACTATTGCCACCTCCGGGACACTTGTAGCCACGCCGAGCAGAATAGGCTGGATCGCCGCTGCGAAAAGAAGAGGTCCTAGCGGGTCCCCTTGGCGAACACCCCTGGAGCTTTGGATGTGTTCCACTTCCAGACGGGGGTCCACTAAAAGCCGTGAGGGGCCATCGTAGAGGTTCCTGACGAGCGGGAGTAACGGGTTGAGAGTAGACCACTGGAGGGCGGAGAGAAAAGACGCGCGTTCTACGCTGTTGAAAGCGTTCTCCACATCCAGCTGTAGAGCTATGCGGGTTTCGTCATCTCTGAGGAGAGAGCGGACCGTGTGGATAATACACTCCGCGCCTCCAGGGACCGCTACGCCGAACTGAACGGGGAGGAAGAACTCTCGGATTTTCGGGCCTAAGCTGCGTAGCGCCGTTTTTGCTACCACGCGTAGTAATGCCTCGCCTATTGCGATTGGTCTAACTCCTCCCCCCTTCTCTAATGCTATGAGCCGGGAAGGGAGTAGAAGGTCGCGGACTGTTTGGCTCTGGAAGGAACTGGCGAGGCGATTCACCACGTTTTCCAGGAGCAGAAGGATCTCCTCATTCGCCAGGGCTGGGTCTCTCAGGTGTTCGAGACAGCAGCCTGAGGGCCCCGCTCCTACCCCATTCGGGCACTTCGCGAGAATTTCGCGAAGAGCTTCTAGTGGGATACTGAGCTCGGAGTCAGTTATCCCGGTAACCCAGGCTGGCGTTGGAGTGCTAGCGGACGGGTGTTTTGCTCGCAGGGCAGTCAGCGTCGCCAAATTCGGTTCGGCGAGGGGGCTCGTGCGTAACGCTGCAACTGCTTTCGAAATGTTACCTTTTTTAACCAAACCCTCTGCCCTCGCGCAAACCCCCTCGTCATCATTTTGGTGTCTAAGCGGGGCACCTGTGTCGGGGATGGTGCAAGCAGCTTCGAACAACCCGTCCCAATCTCCTAGCTGGAACTGATGCAGCCGAGCCTCAATTGATGCCCATCGGCTGCCAGTGACTGGCTCTGGTGGCGGACGCAGCGTCAGCCTTGGGAGGTATAGCAGGATCGCCCATGCACCTGGGCATTCTGGGTTTGTTGACAGCCGTAGGAGTGGTGCGAGGAGGCATAGGCAGTATTTGTCTAACACCTGGGGTGGTAGCCGTCTGACTAGGAAAGGTTGGTCCATTCGTTGGAGAAGGTCCAAGGTCCACGTGCCTGCTATCTGCCAGATGGCGTCATCCTCTGCCAGGGCGGCTGGCGATTTCACCTCGTTGGCGACCGCTGCGGCTGGAACCGTCACTCCCACAGCGTGGGATGTTTCTCCTTCCACTCCCTCCCCTGTGCCTCTCGCTCGATTCCTCCCTCTCCCCGCTTCCTCCTCGTTTTCTAGAGAAACCTCTTCCGACTCTGGGCCTGGTTCCTCTCCACACATAAACTCTGGATCCCCGTTCTCCTCAGCAGAGCCGGCTTCGTCTCCATTGGCTGCAGCCTCCGAAGCCTCTGGACGGTCGTGACGTTCCCGCCACGGGCCCGTTCGGGCTTGGATCTCAGCTCCCCCCAGACGAGCGACACCCCCGCGCCCTCCCCCTCGCCTTCCGCGGCCCATACCACGTAAACCCCGGCCCGCCACCGGCGCCGATTGAGCCGTGGCCTCCAGTCCCGCTCTTCCCGCCGGCATCCACGGCGTACGGCCTCCCCTTGGAGGACCCCACGTGACAGTGCCCAGCCGAGCCGAGCGACGAGTGGCAACGCCTTCTGCGGCTGGGGCGACAGGGCTTGGCGGTAAGTGGACGTCTGCTCTGTTGTCCTGGTTGGAGGCTGGCTGATCTGCTTGGTGGGTTGCTGTCGTCTCATTTGCCGCCTCATTGAGTCCGGAAACCCCCCCTGCCTCTTGCGTATGCGCAGATGACGACCGATGCGCTCGCTCTGATGGCGGTTGCCCTTGCAGAAGCCAGCCCAGGAGGGGTCCCGGGGAGCCAGGTCCCAGCCCTGCTCCGGGCCGTCTCGGCGCTGGCTGGGCACGCAACTTCTTCTTCGACTTCGCCCGTGCAGCGCCGGAAGAATCGCCGTTCGCGCGTCCTGGAATCTCACCCTCCGCCTGGCCGTGCTCCTGCCTGTTTGCGGCCACGGCAGCAACAGGCGTTTCGGCGCTCGCTGCGGCAGTCGTCACGTCTTCCGCCGTCTGGGCTCCGTCCTGCTCCCCAGTCGCGGCAGACACCGCCGCCGCCAGCACAGCCGCCGTTACAGGTGCCGGTGACACGGACAACGCCACCTCCGCGGTCTGCTCCTGGTCCGCGCCCAGAGTTGGCTCATCAGCCTCCGACTGTGCAACCCGTGGGGTGGCAGAGGGTGAAGTTGAGCCGCCGCCAAAGGCAGCGGCAGAACCGCCAGCAGGCACCGGGCCCGCTGCCGCCGTCTCTGCTGCAGACGCAGCCGCAGCAGCTCCCTCAGGCACCGTTGCAGCCGCCATCCTGGGTATCACAGCAGCCACCAGCTCAGTCCCCGCTACGTCGTTTTCCCCTGCCCCTCCAGCCGCAGCCGCCTCGTCCCTCAATGCCCCATGTTCAACCGTCACCTCTCCTGCACACTCCAAGCCCTCAGCCAGTACCAGCCCCGCCGTCGTTCCATCGGAGCTTGTATGGCGGCCCCCCTGTGCCGCGTCCATGGGAGCCAGTGACGCCTCCCGCCCCACCTCCTCCCCCTGCCGTGGTTCCTGGTGAGCCCCCAACTCGCGTCGAGCAGCGCGTGATGCACGTTGGGACGTGCATGACACTCCTGTCGTACGTGCTCGACCAGCTTCACGTGACCCTGGTGCAGCAGGAGGTGCAGATCGAGGCGATGCAGCCGGCGGAGCAGTCAGCGGCGGTGGCGGTAGCGGAGGAGTTGCAGCATTACCTCCACCTGATTGGCTTTGTGCCAGGCTCCCCTGGGGCTGCCCTCGGGCCCGGCCCTGGAGCTTTGGCGCGGCTTGCTGATTCTGCCCGGGAGGACCCGCTCGACCTTGTAGCAGCAGCCGCGTCCGTCCTACGCTGGCTGGACGGGAGGCTGTGTTGGATCCTTGTTGAGTAGCGGTAGCCTTCCCCTTGCCGGCCCCCTTAGTAGCAGGTCTGGGTTTGGGCTTCCCCATGGAGGTGTTCTCACGCCCGGGGGTGTAGTTGTAGCTGCTGTTTTTCTATGTATGCATGTTGTACTGCCCCATGTTGATTTGCTTGGAGCTTTTCCCTTGTCACACCTCACGCGCGGCCGAAGGCCGCGCCGGCGAGCGGCGGCCGCCGAAGGCGGCCGGCGCGAGCCGCCGGTTTTTGGGGAGTAAACTGAACTCACCAGTGAAGAATGAGCTCAAAGGACTCCTCACTAGGTGCTTTATACTAGGGAAACGGCCCTGGAAACGTCTAAGGACTAAGGACTAGGCAGGAGAGGGTGAAAAACGGCTAAGGACTAACCCCAAGCCATCTTTCTCTCTCTCTCGCTCTCTCTCGAGCGAGCCGCCGGTTTTTGGGGAGTAAACTGAACTCACCAGTGAAGAATGAGCTCAAAGGACTCCTCACTAGGTGCTTTATACTAGGGAAACGGCCCTGGAAACGTCTAAGGACTAAGGACTAGGCAGGAGAGGGTGAAAAACGGCTAAGGACTAACCCCAAGCCATCTTTCTCTCTCTCTCGCTCTCTCTCGAGCGAGCCGCCGGTTTTTGGGGAGTAAACTGAACTCACCATTGAAGAATGAGCTCAAAGGACTCCTCACTAGGTGCTTTATACTAGGGAAACGGCCCTGGAAACGTCTAAGGACTAAGGACTAGGCAGGAGAGGGTGAAAAACGGCCAAGGACTAACCCCAAGCCATCTCTCTCTCTCTCTCGCTCTCTCTCGAGCGAGCGGGGAGTAAACTGAACTCACCAGTGAAGAATGAGCTCAAAGGACTCCTCACTAGGTGCTTTATACTAGGGAAACGGCCCTGGAAACGTCTAAGGACTAAGGACTAGGCAGGAGAGGGTGAAAAACGGCCAAGGACTAACCCCAAGCCATCTCTCTCTCTCTCTCGCTCTCTCTCGAGCGAGCCGCCGGTTTTTGGGGAGTAAACTGAACTCACCAGTGAAGAATGAGCTCAAAGGACTCCTCACTAGGTGCTTTATACTAGGGAAACGGCCCTGGAAACGTCTAAGGACTAAGGACTAGGCAGGAGAGGGTGAAAAACGGCCAAGGACTAACCCCAAGCCATCTCTCTCTCTCTCTCTCGCTCTCTCTCGAGCGAGCCGCCGGTTTTTGGGGAGTAAACTGAACTCACCAGTGAAGAATGAGCTCAAAGGACTCCTCACTAGGTGCTTTATACTAGGGAAACGGCCCTGGAAACGTCTAAGGACTAAGGACTAGGCAGGAGAGGGTGAAAAACGGCCAAGGACTAACCCCAAGCCATCTCTCTCTCTCTCTCGCTCTCTCTCGAGCGAGCCGCCGGTTTTTGGGGAGTAAACTGAACTCACCAGTGAAGAATGAGCTCAAAGGACTCCTCACTAGGTGCTTTATACTAGGGAAACGGCCCTGGAAACGTCTAAGGACTAAGGACTAGGCAGGAGAGGGTGAAAAACGGCCAAGGACTAACCCCAAGCCATCTCTCTCTCTCTCTCGCTCTCTCTCGAGCGAGCCGCCGGTTTTTGGGGAGTACTGAACTCACCAGTGAAGAATGAGCTCAAAGGACTCCTCACTAGGTGCTTTATACTAGGGAAACGGCCCTGGAAACGTCTAAGGACTAAGGACTAGGCAGGAGAGGGTGAAAAACGGCTAAGGACTAACCCCAAGCCATCTCTCTCTCTCTCTCTCTCTCTCTCTCTCTCTCTCTCTCTCTCTCTCTCTCTCTCTCTCTATCCCTCTCTCTCTCTCTCTCTCTCTCTCTCTCTCTCTCTCTCTCTATCCCTCTCTCTCTCTCTCTCTCTCTCTCTCTCTCTCTCTCTCTCTCTCTCTCTCTCTCTCTGATTCTCTTTCTCTCTTGCTCTGCACCACCTCTTTGTTTCTTAGAGTGTCACTTGCCAAAATCAGAGGGCCTTTAGGAATAATGTTTTATTAAATCGACCCGACACATAGCAATGCTTTCCTAGCATGCATACGCCACCTAGTGGCCAATACATGGGACCGAGGGGTTGATGTTCCCCTTCCCTAACCTAGGCCCAAGGCCTACTCTACCCTTGTCTAGGGCTGGCCTCTTGCCATCGCAAACCCCTAGGGCTGCCCACGGTTTCCGCACTCAAGAGTGTATCGTGCCTTGCGCTCCGAGCGCATTTCCCATGGCCCACTCCTACACTACCGGAGCGGGACCTTGGCCACCATGCCCGTTCCTAGGGCAGGCACTTGCCACATGGCCCGGCTGGCCGCAGCGGAAGCACGAGCCCCGAAACCCACGACAATTGGCCGTGGGTAGGGGGGCCCGCTTGGGTACGAACGGCATCGGCGCGTTGTTTCCGCCGCGGTTGACACGAGCGTAAGCGCTTGCCGCGCAGTCCATCGCAGCCATGTCCGCGACCGCCTGCTTGAAGGGTCGAGAGGTCAGCATGCTCTTCTGCTGGTACAGCTTGAAGCGCTTCGCCGTGCGGAAGTCGGAGGCGTCCTCCACTTGAAGCACCTCGAAACGCCCCGCGATGAGGTTGAGAGCGTGTGAGATGAGTTCGAGTCCGCCCGCCGAGTCGCCGCGCTGCGCCTTGTATTCCGCGTGCAGCAGGTACGCGCGCAAGTCCTCCAGCAGCTCCGCTTGCTCTCGCACGGAGTCGTTGACGAATGTCGTTGCCGAAAAAGTGAGGTTAGAAGAAGGGAGGGGGGGGGGGGGAGGTTTTCTGTGCCAATAAAATTAGCATTGTCGACTGGAGCCTCACTGGCGTCATCGTCGGAGTCGTCGGTGTCGTTGTCTACCGCTGGAGCAGGGGGAACGCCGGTTGCTGCGTCGTTGTTGCGCCGGTTCGTCCTTGCTCCTCGCACTCCGTTTTCCTTTTTCGCAGTTTCGTTTTTAGCGGACGCAGATGCAGCAGGTAGTGCAGTTTCCGCAGCTGTAACGCTGACGGGCTGCTGCTGTAGAAGGGACAGCAGCGCGTTGACTTGGTCCGGGGTCAACGCCTGCGTTAGCGTAGGAGTGGCTGTCGTGTCAGACGAGGAGACCGCCGGTCGTCGCCTCTGGCGCTGACGCGACGGTCCAGCTGCGGGTGCTGGCGTGTGCTCGGCGTCAGTCGCGTGTGTCGCGCCAGCCGCCGTTGCCACTGGCGCCACAGGTGCCACAGGCGCCACTGGCGCCACATTCGCCGAAGGGTGCTGGGCATCGAGCCCGCCCAGCAGCACGTCCACTCCAGTCGGGGCGGAAGGTCCATCTTCTGCCCGACGCTTGTTACGTCGATCGCCCGCAACATCGCGGGCGTTACGGTCGGTATTTCTGATGCAGCGCAGACCAGTGGGGGCTGCAAATTGGCATTCTTTATACCGACTACCCAGGTGGAGGATGGGTGTACACCAGTGCAGGGCCTCAGATTCGTTTTGGGCAAGGCTGAAAAATCAAAGTTGGTACAAAACGTTTTGCTGAAAATCAGACAATTCAGCCAATTTATGTCGTTTTACACTACAAATCTAATACCGTAATCCCCCGGATATAAAGCCCGCCGAATTAAAGCCCCCATGGGTGGTTTATGCAGGGAGGGTTTTTATTTCGGTATCCGCAATACTATACCCGCTTTTTTGCCCTACCAATAGAGCACCCCCCCCCCCCCCCCCCCCCCCCCCCCCTACCCTAAACACCCCCCTCGTAATGGCCATGTTTTAGCTTTGGATTCAATTTGTTTACTGTATTCATGCGATTGCGGCATTCACGGGTTACTGTACATTCTGTTGAATTTGAACAGCAAGGATGATGCAGACTTGTGACTGGGAGCAGCAGACAAAAAGTGTTGCGTAGTGTGTTCGTTGCAGTTGCGCATGACCCACGTTCATGCACTTCGCGGCTTGGCAACGTGCAACACAAGAGCACGCTTGACCAATCACGGCTAAGCCGAGAGATTTTAGTGCTCATTCTGGGCCACACAACTATTTTATTGACCCAGATTCTTGAGCCCGGGTCGCTCGAGCCAACAATCAAATAAGCATCCAATTTGTCATTATTCGATAGTGTATTCGACACTGAATCTAGCCATAATTTTATAATACGTAACGCGAAATTACATACCCGGGTGCAATACGTTCATCCCGAATTAGTGCACCCACCCCCCCATTTTTAGGGCGTACTAACACAGCACCCGGGGCTATATATCCGGGGGCTTACGGATTGTAAGAAGGAATGGAAGAAGAGGATTGTACTAACAGGCAGGTGGAGTACATATAGGAAACCCTAAAAGGGTTGTACTCTCTGTTGAGTACCCCACTACAGCCTACACAGCAAATAACATTTTGACACACCCCCATAGGCGAAGTGGGGGATAGCCAACACAACAAGCAGTCGTAGGACCAGTTCACAAGCAAATGCTAGTGGCAGAAACTGAGGGCAAGTGAGGAGGAGAAGGGACCATCAGAGGAGAGGAGGAGGTGGGCGGCCCCGGAAGCTGCTGGCACACGGCACAAAACGGAGTAGCTGGCTCTGCTCGCCGGCAAGAGCAACTGACCCACGGTCAACTGGAGCAAGTGCCACACGGGCAACTGGAGTAACTGGCTCTGCTCGCCGGCAAGAGCAACCGACTCACGGGCCACTGGCACAACGATCTCACGGGCGACTGGAGCTGCGGACTTCACGGCGGCCACCCGCCTTCAACCTCCTCGCATTGTCCCGAACCCCCTTTCACACCCCTCGGCATCCCTAGCACCACTCCCTCGTCTCCCCCACACACCCCCCCCCCCCTCAGCGGCAGCTGCAGCAGTGGGAGAGAGAGGAGGAGGAGCACAGCTTCACTCACGCCCGCCACCCCCATACCTTCCCCCCCACGGCTGCACGCGCAGCAGGGAGATGAAGGAGAAGGGGGGGGGGCGGGGTAGGAGCTGCCCCGCGGCTGCAGGGGCAGGCGCGCGGGCTGCAGAGGCGGCTCGCAGGCTGCAGGGGCAGCGCACGGGCTGCAGGGGCAGCTCGCGGGCTGCAGGGGCTGTGCGCGGGCTGAAAACCGCCGCACGCTTAGGGCGCGCGTCGGGCAGGAAACCGACGCGCGCCCGAGGCGTGCGACGGGCTGGCGCGCGACGAGCAAGTTCTGTCGCGCGCCCGGGGCGCGTGACGTGCAGGAATCCGCCTCGCGCCCGGGGCGCGCGACGGCCAGGAAACCGTCGCGCGCCCAGAGCGCGCGGCGGGCAGAAAACGTCGCGCGCCCGGGGCGCGCGACAGGCAGGAAATCGCCACGCTCCCGGGGAGCGCGACTGGCAGGAAGTCAGCGGAAGCGATTGGTGGGCCCAACAGGATCGACCAGGGAGGGTCGACCTGCTCTGATACCATGTTGAAACCAGACAAGAAGAAGGAATGGAAGAAGAGGATTGTACTAGCAGGCATGTGGAGTACATATAGGAAATCCTAAAAGGGTTGTACTCTCTGTTGAGTACCCCACTACAGCCTACACAGCAAATAACATTTTGACAGTGTGTTCGTTGCAGTTGCGCATGACCCACGTTCATGCACTTTGCGGCTTGCCAACGTGCAACACAAGAGCACGCTTGACCAATCACGGCTAAGCCGAGAGATTTTAGTGCTCATTCTGGGTCACACAACTATTTTATTGACCCAGATTCTTGAGCCCGGGTCGCTCGAGCCAACAATCAAATAAACATCCAATTTGTCATTATTCGATATGTTATAATCTAGCAGCAGGAATGAATGAACTATGAAAGAGTTGGGTACAAATATGAAACCCTAAAAGGGGTTGTACCCCATATTGGCTACCCCACTACAGCCTACACATATATATCATGCATATACTTTGACACACCCCCATAGGCAAAGTGGGGGAGAGCAAGGGGTCACAAGACCAGTCAAGAGAAGCAAAGCAAGCTCAGGGTGGATCACAATGTCACCACACACACTGAGCACAAGCAAAGGGTCACAAGGCCAGTTCACATGCAGAGGTATATATGCAACAACAACAGCAAAGTGATCTCTACCTAGCAGAGCAAGCATGCAGGTATATATATAGATCACAGTACAAGCAAAGTCTACAGCAAGTGAGGAAACGTGGGCACAAGGCCTAACAGAGTGCAGAAACGCTGATGATCACCACACGGAAGCACCTTGGTGAATATATCAGCAGTGTTGGCCCGAGTGGCCACGTGAGCAAGACGAAGCTGACCACGCTGCTGCAACTCTCGAGCCAGGAAGTAACGCAGAGCGATGTGCTTCGTTCTGTGCTCCAGTCTGTGCTCCTGACACAAGGCAATGGCGGCCTTGTTGTCCACGTACAGCACTGGAGGAGAACGAGGCCGCTCTCCCAAGTCGGTCAGGAGGTAGGTGAGCCAGCGTAACTCCTGTGCAGCCATGGCTGTGGCGTAGATCTCAGCCTCACAACTGGAGCTGAGAACTGAAGACGAGCGTGTAGAACGCCAAGAAACCGAACCAGAGCCAAGGCTGAAGGTGTAACCCTGTGACAACCGCTGCGTAGCCTGGTCGTCAACCCAAGAAGCGTCAGAGTGCCCAGTGAGGACAACGTCGCTCCGTCCTCGAGGCACGAGCCCCATGCCCGATGTAATGCACAAGTAGCGCAGTACCCTCTTAGCAGCATCCATGTGCACCTTTCGGTGCCGACCAGGAGCCACGTAGCGAGCCAGAAGGCCAAGAGGGTACGCAAGGTCAGGACGAGTGCAGGACATCAGGTACATGAGGCAGCCTACTAGCTCTGGGCAAGGAACACTCGGCTCTACGGACTCGTCCGAAGGTGGAGCTGAGAGCGAGTGTCCTGTAGCCAGAGGAGTGGGCTGTGCCGAGGACCAGGTGAAGCCGAAGCGCTGAAGGACCTGCTGCACCATGTATGACTGGGTCAGTGTGATGGTGCGGCGTGCTCTGTCCCGGGTGATCTACAAGCCAAGGTAACTGCGCAGCTCACCCAGGTCTGTGCACGAGTGTCTCTTCTGCAGCTCCGACTTTACCGGGCGAGAGCCTCAGTGTCAGCAGTGGCAAAGACCAAGTCGTCGACATACACGAGGATGTAGAACGGCGGCAGCGAAGTGTCGGTGCGCAGAAACAGCGACGGGTCAGCAGTCGACGGAGCAAACCCAAGAGCCGCAAGTGTCGTCCTCAGTGTGTCGTGCCACTCACGTGGCGCCTGGCGGAGATCGTAGACCGGCCGCCGGAGACTCCACTGGGTACCAGTGAAGCCAGGTGGGCGGCGCAGCCAGATCTCCTCGTGCAGGCTCTCCTGTAAGAAGGCTGTGCTGAAGTCAAGAGAGTGAAGCTCGTAGTCACGCTGATCGGCAACGTGCAGCAGCACCCGAAGAGTGGTCATCTTCGGGGTGGGGGAGAAGGTCTGGAAGAAGTCTACTCCCTCTCGCTGACTGAAACCTCGTGCAACGTAACGCGCCTTGAAGACAGGCGGAGGACCCGGCGGCCGCTTCACCCTGAAAATCCACATGCCACTGACGATGTTCGCCCCAGGTGGGGGAACCTCGTCGACGTAAGTGCCTGTGGACTTCCAGGATGCCATCTCTGCGTCCATGGCTGTCTGCCACTGAGAGGAGTACTCACCCGCTATGGCCTCAGCGTAAGAGCGCGGGGTCGGGATGTCTGGAGCATCCGGGTCTCCCTCAGGGGCAAGCAGCATGGACACGAGATGAGGCGCAGCGGCTGCAAGACACTCAAGGTCCTCCTGCCTGTCCTCAAGGACGTCCGTGCCAAGAGCACACTCACCCCCGACGGACGGAGGACAGACAGACTCAGACTCAGCAACAAGACTAGCGGCGTAGTCTAGACGACAGGCAGCAGCAAAGTCAACAAGCTCAGCGACTAAGGCAGACGCAGCAGCAGACTCAAACGACGGGTCAGTGACAACAGTGGCTAGCAGACGCGTGACAGTAGGGTGCTCAGCATGAAACCGGTCAGACTTAGGGTCCGCAACGACAGGCAGAGAAGACGCAGGAGGAGATGGCAGAGGCACACGCTGCGAAGGAGAGGAAGGATGACGGACTACGAGGTCCGGCTAACGCGGACGAGGAACACGACGACCGGACCAACCAGAACGGACAGGCGAGACAGGACGCGGCGCAGGCTCACGACGCTCAGTAAGACCCCCTGTCTGCTCAGTGTAAGGAGAAGGAGCAGGCAGCAGTGAGCCAGGCTGTAACGGAAGACCAGTAGACGAAGGGAGACTAAGAACCTAGCGAAGCACAGAGTCAGGCGGTGGCTGAGACGACGGAGACGGTGGAGCAAAGAACAGGCGCGGCTGTGCAGTGACACCTGCACCAGCAGCTCCAGTACCCCCAGCAGCTCCAGCACCTCCAGCAGCTTCAGAACCCTCAGCGCCAGCTCCTCCAGGACCAGCTCCACCAACAGCAGCACCCTCAGAACCAGCACCTCCAGTCCCAGGGTCTCCAGCCTCCGTGTCTCCAGCAGCAGCACCCCCAGACCCAGGGTCTCCAGCAGTAGCACCCTCAGGCTCAGCACCTCCAGCCCCAGCAGCTCCAGTACCTCCAGTACGAGCACCTCCGGGACCAGCACCACTCCCAGCTCCAGTGACGTCAGCAGAAGTACCTCCAGCGGCAGAGCCCCGAGCTCCAGAAGCGCGACCCTGAGGCGACCGTACCAGTCGTGCAGCTGCTGTGAGGTGAGAGGCACACGCGGACGAAGGCGGCTACTCCAAGGAGACCGCGTAACAGCAGACTCAGAACCCTCAGCGCCAGCACCCGCAGCAGCTCCAGAATCTCCAGTGCCAGCACCCTCAGAAGCTCCAGAACCTCCAGCTCCAGCGCCACCAGCGCCAGCACCTCCAGCAGCTCCAGAACCTCCAGCTCCAGCGCCACCAGCGCCAGCACCTCCAGCAGCTCCAGAACCTCCAGCTCCAGCACCCTCAGCAGCTCCAGAACCTCCAGCAGAAACAACTCCAGTAGCAGAGTCACCAGCTCCAGCGCCTCCCGCAACAAGGCCCCTAGCTCCAGCAGCGCGACCCTGATGGCCAACGTATCACTCAAGCAGCTGCTGTGGGGAGAGAGGGATCGACGACGAGAGTGCAGCGGCGAGGCACCAGCGGAGCGACTACGGAGACGGCCGCTCCAGGGAGACTGCTCACCAGACGCCTCAGCGCCCCCAGGCTCAGCACCCCCAGACTCCTCACGCCCAGGCTCAGCACCTCCAGTCTCCGCACCCCCAGGCTCAGCACCCCCAGGCTCAGAACCCCCAGGCTCCGCACCCCCAGGCTCAGCACCCCCAGAAGCAGCACCCCAAGCAGGACCACCCTCAGCAGGACCCGAGTCACCAGTGACCTCAACCGGCGCAGTCAAGGGAGGAGGGTCTACCTGAGACACACCTGAAGGAGAAGGACCGGGAGCGGGGAGGGGGTCTACCTGGGGAGCACCTGGAGCGAGGAAGAGCGGCGGGGGGGGAGAGGGGCAGTGCGGTAGGGGAAGAGACGGTAAAAGGGAACCGACTCGTCGAACGTGACGTCCTGAGAGGGGAAGACACGGCGCGAGGTGGGGTGGTAAAACTGCCTACCAGGCGCGTCAGGGAAAAAGCCAAGGAAGACACAGGGAACAGCGCGGGCAGAGAGCTTGTCCGCGGTGGTATCGCGGACAAAGGCACGAGCACCCCAGACCCGGAAACGCGACGCATCGCCAACCTTCCACGTCCACAGCAGTGTGGGCGAGGTCTCCGGTAAGGAGACACGGGGCCAGAGGTTGAGCTGATGCGTGGCGTACCGGACTGCAAACGGCCACAGAAAATGGGGGGCAGCCGCATGGATCATGGAGGTACGAGCGACCTCCATGACTAAGCCAATGCGGCGCTCAGCAACCCCATTATGTTGCGGAGAGGCCGGAAGCGTGAACGTCTGGCGGATGCCGTGCTCCGCACAGAAGGCTGCCAAGAGGTCTGAGGAGAATGCACCACCTCTGTCAGAGTGCAGACGCAGGACAGGAAAGTCCGACTGGAACCGCTCGCGGAGCTGGAGACGAGCAGTGTGGATCCAGGGGATCAAAACATCAGGGACATCCCCCTTGCGCTGCAAGGGGAAGGCTGTGGTGTAACGCGTGTAGTCGTCGACGACCAGCAGGAAGTACCGCTCATGGCCCTGTCCACGGACGCGGGCTGGGCCCCACACGTCCAGGTGGAGAGTCTGCAGGGGAGCCTCTGTGGGAGGGAACGAGGAGGAGTGAGGAGCGGCGCGCTGCCGCCCCTCGACACAGGGAAGACAGGGAGGAGCAGGCGAGGGTGGTAGAGGAGGCAGCGTCTCTGGAAGTCCAGAGACAAGGAAACGGCGGTGCATGCTACGAAGGCGCTGCACCGAGGGGTGACCAAGGCGGTGGTGCCAAAGGAGGGTTTGGTGCGACAAAGCGCGACACGAGCAGGGGGCCGCTAGCTGACCTGACGCAAACGCAGACGCAGACGCAGCTATCTGAGGGGACACAGTGGTGAGTGTGTACAGACTCGAGCCAGGCGCTCGGGTGAACGTGGCCAGGTGCCGACTAGTCCGGGAGCACATACAGTGGGTCACACGCTGACCTCCAGGGGTGAAGTGGTCAACCCACACATCCTGTAGGTCAGCTCCACTCACCAAGTTCGTAGAGAACGAGGGGAGGTGAAGACCTGACAGGGAGCCAGACGGGACCGCCGGACACGGCAGGACCGTGGAGGATTGCGCAAGGACTGGACCCCCAGAGGGGTCTGCCAGGGAGACTGCAACCGGCCGACGGAGTGGCGTGAGGGTGGTGCTGTCGCGAAAGAAGGAGCGGGAAGCACCTGAGTCAAGTGTGAAGGTGTACAAGGCCCTAGCAGGCGCAGTACCAGAGAGAGCAGACTCACCAGCACCTGGAGCAGCAGCCTCACCAACACCTAGAGCAGGAGACGCACTAGCACCTAGAGCAGCAGCCTCACTAGCACCTAGAGCAGCAGGCTCTATACCTGGGTCAGGCGGTACGCACAGGTAACAGGCACGGTCAGCACTAGTAGGCAATGCATACATGGCAGTGAGAATACCATCATAGTCAAGAGCAAAGATATCTACCCTCTGTCCAAGCAGCTCCAGCCAGGTGGGGAGCTCAGCCTTGTCGCTAAACTCGGTACGCCAGGCGTCGCTCAGACGGGCGAAGCAGCGGGACTGTGTGTGACCAAGCGTCCCGCAAGCCTGACCAGCCCGATCACCTGTGTGAATGACGTACGGGCAGCGAACGGTACTCAAAGACCCTCTACTCTGAGCGTACCACTCGTGAAGCTGCTGGGACGTAAGTGTCTCGCGCGGACGCCGCTGTAGCTGCAGCTGGCCACTGCCTGACGCTCCCGACTGACCAGCTCCAAGGCGACAGCCACGACGGCTACCGCCACAACCCCAACTAGCGTACCACTCACGAAGCTGCTGAGGCGTGAGAGACTCGCGCGGACGTCGCTGGAGCTGCATCTGGCCACCGCCTGTAGCAACAGTAGCAGTAGTAGCAGCAGCAGCGCGGGCAGGGCAGGCGCGGCAGGCAGGCAGGCAGGCAGGCAGGCAGGCAGGCGCGGCAGCGGGCGAACAAGGCAGGTGCTCACCAGTGGCGGGCAGGGCCGGCGCTCTGCGGGCGGCGGCAGGGTAGGCGCACGACGGCGGCGACGGCGGGGCCGCAGCAGCGGCTGCAGAGTAGGGCCGCGGCAGCTGCAGGGCGGGGCCGCGTCAGCGGCAGGTCGGGGCCGCGTCAGCTGCAGGGCTGGCGGGGCCGCGTCGGCGTCCGGGCGGGGCCGCTTCGGCGGAAGGGCGCGGCCGCGTCAGAGGCAGGGCGCGGCCACGTCAGAGGCAGGGCGCGGCCGCGTCAGAGGCAGGGCGCGGCCGCGTCAGAGGCAGGGCGGGGCCGCGTCAGGGGAGGGGCGGGGCCGTGTCGGCGACAGGGCGCGGCCGCGTCAGAGGCAGGGCGGGGCCGCGTCAGGGGCGGGGCGGGGCCGCGTCAGAGGCAGGGCGGGGCCGCGTCGGCGGCAGGGCGCGGCCGCGTCAGAGGCAGGGCGGGGCCGCGTCGGCGGCAGGGCGCGGCTGCGTCAGAGGCAGGGCGGGGCCGCGTCGGCTGCAGGGCGCGGCCGCGTCAGAGGCAGGGCGGGGCCGCGTCAGTGGCCTGGCGGGGCGGCGCTCTGGCCTGAGGGGCCTGCAGGGGCGGCTCGTGGGCCTGACGGGCCTGCAGGGGCGGCGCTTGGGCCTTACGGGCCTGCAGGGGCGGCGCGCTGGCCTAGGGCAGCAGGAGGCAGCGCGAGGGCTGCAGGACGGCGCGCGCAGCGCAGCACGTCACAAGGCAGGGCAGGCAGGCAGGCAGGCAGGCGCAGGACAACACGTGGGGTAGCGCGGTAACCGCAACGGTAGGTGGGCCCGAAAAAAAAGACGGTCCTACGGACCTAGTGCTCTGAAACCATGTTATAATCTAGCAGCAGGAATGAATGAACTATGAAAGAGTTGGGTACAAATATGAAACCCTAAAAGGGGTTGTACCCCATGTTGGCTACCCCACTACAGCCTACACATATATAACATGCATATACTTTGACACGATAGTGTATTCGACACTGAATCTAGCCATAATTTTATAATACGTAACACGAAATTACATACCCGGGTGCAATACGTTCATCCCGAATTAATGCACCCACCCCCCCATTTTCAGGGCGTACTAACACAGCACCCGGGGCTGTATATCCGGGGGCTTACGGTAAAAAAATCCGTTTCTTTTAAAAAAGATGCTGAAAAATCTGCCTCGAATCTAGAAAAAGTTTGAAATCTCAGCCTTTTTTACCTAATTAGCCATTTTTCGCTGACTTCTGAGGCCCTGCACCAGTGCTCCTGGCGATTGCCTCCTTGTAGCATGTGCTCAGTACAACATATGAAGTTGTTTTCAGGCTCTAGAAACCTCTAAACAGAGTTACCCTATTTGGATTGAACGAACCCTCGATTCTGAGATTTTGTCTCGTGTCCACTGTTGAAGATGAGGTTCATTTACATGGGTATCACATTCCTTCCTAGTACCCAACACTGTAACCAGTCCGGTCCGGACTGACTGTCACATCATTGCAACATTCTATGAGCAACCACTGGCTGATGGGATGGGAGGGCAGAGCATGCAGTTAACTACAGCTTCACTAGCGTGCTTGATGTTGGAGGAAAGCTTGACCTAGCAGATAAATGAAGGCAGATGCGAGCTGCCATGTGCTTATTCACTCTGGGGAGAGATTCCGCAACGACCACGATTGATGGCAGGACTTAGACCGCACGAGACGGCAGAGGAACAACCTGCTGCTTTGAGCGACCAGATGCTTCCATGTCCCATGCTCCTGGCTCGTGTCGCTCTCTCCACTGCCCCACGGTGCGGCACGGCAGAAAGCGCACTGACGCAACTTGTGGGGCATGAGAGAAACTTGTGGGGGGGCAACAGTGGAACGTAAGGGGCACTAGTGCAGGTGATGGGTGGTCAGTGGAACTTGTGGGAGGCGATGAGGTTCTTGAGCACGTTGTTGGGCGTCAGACACGTGTGCGGGAGGGGCTGGCCCGTGGCGGGGGAGAGCGAGGAGGAGCCCATCCAGCGCGTGATGTGCTGCCGCTCGTACGTGAAGCCGTCCGCAGCCACCACCGGATCCTTCATTATCTCCTGCTCCATGCCCATGCCCGCACTCCACACCCATGCACCCATGCACACACGCCCGCATGCACGTACCACAAACACCCATGCACACACACCCATGCACACACACCCAACCATGCCCCCGCCAGCACAGAGAGAGCACAAGAAAAGACAGACAAGGGACATTGACATTGGAACAATGAACAAGCCTTGCCGACTCATTCCAACCATGCACATGAAGCAGCACACAGTTTCTGATCTCTGGCACACTTTTTCCATGTCGTTGCACAGCAGATGAACCAAGCCAGTACCAACCAAACAAGCCTGTGCACCAGGGGCACGCACCTTGGAGATGGGGCAGATGAACTGCGAGTCGCACCTTGGAGATGGGGCAGATGAACTGCGAGTCGCACCTTGGAGATGGGGCAGATGAACTGCGAGTCGCACCTTGGAGATGGGGCAGACGAACTGCGAGTCGCACCTTGGAGATGGGGCAGATGAACTGCGAGTCGCACCTTGGAGATGGGGCAGACGAACTGCGAGTCGCACCTTGGAGATGGGGCAGACGAACTGCGAGTCGCACCTTGGAGATGGGGCAGACGAACTGCGAGTCGCATCTTGGAGATGGGGCAGATGAACTGCGAGTCGCACCTTGGAGATGGGGCAGACGAACTGCGAGTCGCACCTTGGAGATGGGGCAGATGAACTGCGAGTCACACCTTGGAGATGGGGCAGACGAACTGCGAGTCGCACCTTGGAGATGGGGCAGACGAACTGCGAGTCGCACCTTGGAGATGGGGCAGACGAACTGCGAGTCGCACCTTGGAGATGGGGCAGACGAACTGCGAGTCGCACCTTGGAGATGGGGCAGATGAACTGCGAGTCGCACCTTGGAGATGGGGCAGACGAACTGCGAGTCGCACCTTGGAGATGGGGCAGATGAACTGCGAGTCGCACCTTGGAGATGGGGCAGATGAACTGCGAGTCGCACCTTGGAGATGGGGCAGATGAACTGCGAGTCGCACCTTGGAGATGGGGCAGATGAACTGCGAGTCGCACCTTGGAGATGGGGCAGATGAACTGCGAGTCGCACCTTGGAGATGGGGCAGATGAACTGCGAGTCGCACCTTGGAGATGGGGCAGATGAACTGCGAGTCGCACCTTGGAGATGGGGCAGACGAACTGCGAGTCGCACCTTGGAGATGGGGCAGATGAACTGCGAGTCGCACCTTGGAGATGGGGCAGACGAACTGCGAGTCGCACCTTGGAGATGGGGCAGATGAACTGCGAGTCGCACCTTGGAGATGGGGCAGATGAACTGCGAGTCGCACCTTGGAGATGGGGCAGACGAACTGCGAGTCGCACCTTGGAGATGGGGCAGATGAACTGCGAGTCGCACCTTGGAGATGGGGCAGATGAACTGCGAGTCGCACCTTGGAGATGGGGCAGATGAACTGCGAGTCGCACCTTGGAGATGGGGCAGATGAACTGCGAGTCGCACCTTGGAGATGGGGCAGATGAACTGCGAGTCGCACCTTGGAGATGGGGCAGACGAACTGCGAGTCGCACCTTGGAGATGGGGCAGATGAACTGCGAGTCGCACCTTGGAGATGGGGCAGACGAACTGCGAGTCGCACCTTGGAGATGGGGCAGATGAACTGCGAGTCGCACCTTGGAGATGGGGCAGATGAACTGCGAGTCGCACCTTGGAGATGGGGCAGACGAACTGCGAGTCGCACCTTGGAGATGGGGCAGATGAACTGCGAGTCGCACCTTGGAGATGGGGCAGATGAACTGCGAGTCGCACCTTGGAGATGGGGCAGATGAACTGCGAGTCGCACCTTGGAGATGGGGCAGATGAACTGCGAGTCGATGCGCTTCTTGCGTCTTCTCTCCTCCGCGCTGGCCTCGGCCGCCACGCGCACGAGCGTGGGGTGGATCTCCTCCGCCAGGTCCGGCCGGTTCTCCCTTCGCCGCTCAGCGCAGCGCAGCGCCAGCGCCGCCACCTGCTCAGCCAGGTCCAGGCGCCAGTCGCCCGCCGCCGTGTCCAGATACCGCAGCACCATCTCCGCGCCCGCCGCCGCCCTGGGCTGCCCGGGCCTGGCGGGGCGAGAGGTGCAGTCGGCGAGCATGCGGTGGACGGCCTTGACGCTGCGCTGCCCCGTGAGCAGCTGCAGCAGGATGAGCCCCAGCGCGTAGATGTCGCTCAGCACGCTGATCTCACACGTCTCCACCTCCTCGGGGTCGATGTACCCCGCTGTGCCGCGCACCTTCATGGTCATGACGTCGTCGGCGCACAGCAGGCGCGCCAGCCCCACGTCACCGATCTTGCTCATCATGTGCCCGTCCAGCAGGATGTTGTCGGGCTTTAAGTCGCGGTGCACGATGGGCGGCTCGTTCTGGTGCAGGTACAGCAGCGCCGACGAGATCTCCGAGAAGATTCTCAGCCGGTCCACCCACGAGAGAGGCACGGCGTCGGGCGTCTTTGGCGGGCCGAGCTTGTCCTGTAGCGTGCCGCCCGAGAGGAACTCGTAGATGAGGGCCATTTCCTCGAGGCAGCAGCCCATGAGCAGCACGATGTTGGGGTGGCGCATGCGCGAGAGCACGTCCACCTCCATGCGGAACTCGTCTGGCCCCTGCCACCCCTGCCCCTCCAGCCGCTTCACCGCCACCTTGCACCCCAGCATCTCGCCGCGGAACACGTACCCAAACGACCCGCGCCCCAGCAGGTTCTCCCGCGCGTACCCGCGAGTCGCCTTCTCCAGCTGCTTCGGCGTGAACAGCCGGCAGTCAAACCCGTCGCCGCCCGCCCCCAGCCCGCGCAGGTCGATCTGCCCCATGCTGTGCGCGCCCACGTTCTGTGCACTGCTCCCACCGCCCGTGCTGAAGCCCCCGGCGATGGGCGGCAGCAGCGAGGAGACGGCGGCGGAGGCGGCGGGGCGAGAGGAGGAGAAGCGCGAGGAGAAGCGGTTGCTGGGCGCACCCCCCACCTGCCCCGGCGGCTCCATCTCCGCCACCGCCCGCACCGCCTCCCCCCCCGCCCCCGCCTGTGCAGCATCTGTGGGCAGCAGGGTGGAGGCGGGTGAGTCGGCGGAGAGCATGCTCTGCGGGCCACTCAGCTGCATCGCCCGCAGCTGCTGTGACAGGAAGCGCTGCAGACAGCGCCGTCATGCAGGGAGAGAGAGGGAGAGCGGGGTTGGAGGGAGGTGGGGGAGACGAACGCAGAGGTAAGTAAAGTCGCAGGGTTTGAGAGATTGTAGAGAAGTAGGAAAAGAGAGGTGACATGGAGAGTTTGAGTATGCTGGTGAGGTGATATGGATGAGGTGACATGGATGAGGTGACATGGATGAGGTGACATGGATGAGGTGACATGGATGAGGTGACATGGATGAGGTGACATGGATGAGGTGATATGGATGAGGTGATATGGATGAGGTGATATGGATGAGGTGATATGACCAACCTCTGATTTGTTGTCGTTGCCACGTGCGTCCGCACCCGCCTCTGCGGCTCTATTGCTGCTCACGGCCTTGCCCTCCCACCGCTCCTCCCCGCCCCCACCGGCCTCCTCCTCCTCATCCAGCAGCGCCAGCTCGTCCGCCAGCAGCGACCGCATGCCCCCCCCACCCCCGCCCGCGCCCGCGCCCCCGCCCCCACCTGCACCGCCGTTGCCCTCCACCTCCCTGCCCGCCCCGGGCTCCCCCATCTGCGCGCCCCCCTCACCCCCCTGCCGGCCCGCAGCAGCAGCAGAGCCGTGTGGAGCCACGCAGAAGGCCACGCGGCGCACACCGGGGCTGTCACGGCCCGCGTGGACGGGCGTGGCGAGGCGGCCAGTGGACGCGGGGGACGCCGTGGAGAAGGCCAGCGCGGCGGCGGCGGCGGCGGCAGCAGCGGCAGCAGTGTCCAGAGGCATGGCGCTGGCACTGCTGGACCGCACCGCCTCCCGCAGGCCCCCCTTGCCCACCATGCCGCCCGCTGCGTCCCTGCCCGTCACGCGTGTGGGCGGCAGGCCCGGCTTGTGGCGGGCGGCGTCGGAGAGGCTGCGGTGGTAGTCGTTCTCGTTTCCGGAAAAGGCGGAGGGCAGGTGGGGCGGGGCGGGCGAGGGCAGCAGCGAGTGGTGGTGCGCATGGTGGTGGTGGTGGTGCAGGGCGAGTGTCTCGGCAATGGCTGCTGCAGCCACACCGGGGGGGCCATAGTCAGCGGCGAGGGTGGGCAGCTCCATGGAGGAGAGCGCGGAGGCAGCCAGCGACGTGTGCCCCGTGGACGCGTCCACCGGCATCATGGCCCTCAGACTCGCCAGCCGGTCCTCCTGTTGCCCCATGCCATGCCATGCCATGCCATCCCATGCCATCCCATGCCATGCCCCACACGTCACATGCCACAATCCCAGGCAGGCGGGAGCAAAGAGGATAGATGGTGAGAGTTGAGGCGCGGAGGCAGGGGAGAAGGCAAGTGGAGCAGGTGCGGATGGGAGAGGTGAGGGACGCGGTGCCAGCATCAAGGCGGCGGACACCAAGGGGCCTGGCGCGCCCGCATAGAGGGGGTGCATGCAAGAGGAGAGGGCGGTGGGAGCGGGGGGAGGGGGTGCACCTGGAGGGAGGAGAGCGCGGAGGCGTTGAGGTCCCCTGGGAAGGCGGTGCTGCCGCTGCTGCTGCCTGGCCTGCCCGGCGCCTCACCGCTGCCCTCCACGGACGAGTAGATCACTCCCGGCCGCAGCTGCTCCCCTCCCCCCACGCCCACCGCCTTCCCCCCGCCCTCCACACACGACCCAGCTCCCCCACACGCCCCCCCGCACAGGGGTGGCGGCGCATCACATGCGCCCCCTGCACCCGCCATGGCAACCGCAGGGAAGCCGCCGCTGTGGCTGCCTGTCCCTGCTAACCTCGCGCCCCCGCCTTCTCCTGCTCCCATGCCCGGCCCCAGCCCTGCCCCTCCTAACCCCCCGCGCGGCACCATGGGCGACGCGCCCTGCGACCATGCTTCCCGCACGGCGCCCGGGCCTGCAGGCGAGGCGGAGTCGGGCGCGAGCTGCGCGGGGGAGAAGCGCGCGCTGGACGAGCGCGCGTGCTGCGGCGACAGCAGCGCGTGGGCGCCCTCCACGTGCGACAGCGACGGCGACGAGCGGTGCCCTGCCGCCCCCGCCTCGCCTGCCCTCAAGCCCACGCCCCCTGCGGAGGCCATGGCAAGCGCCTCAGGCGCAGTGAGCGAGGGCGGGTGGAGGTGCGGATTGGGGTGCTGCGCGGAGAGGTGCTCTGAGTCGGGCGTGGCGGACCCTGACGCCAGCGCGGCGGAGGCGGGGGCAGCGGAAGCAGGGGCAGTGGGGGCGTTGTAGCGACAGAAGATGAAGGCGTTGGGGGAGACAACGAAGAAGGGCGTGTCTCCACCGGAGCCCGGCATTGATTGGTGCTGCTTGGCGGCCTGCACCACCACCAGCAGACACGACGGCGGCAGCCCCGCCTCGTAGTGTGCCGACGCTGATGACGACCACCCCAGCAGCTTCCTGCCTCCACCACCGCATTGCACCGAACCACATCAGCCCCAGACAGCCCCAGACAGGCCAGGAAAGTCAGATGCAAAGACAGGCGGTGAGAGCAAGGGTGTCAGTGAGCATCGTACTGGAAAACGGTGCTACCAGGATGCAACACACACAACATGAGCGGCAAGAACGGGAGAGCGGAGAGGCAGCGCGTGCTCACTTGCGCAGGCCCACGTAGACGCGCTGCGCGTTGGCTCGGCGCGCAGCAGCGCACAGCCCCAGCTCGCGGCGGTCGTTGCGCTCAATGGACGCGTTGCAGTGCACCTGCCGCCCACGCGGGGGAGGGCAGAGAGAGAGGCGCGTGTGGGGGGGTGGGCGGGTAAAGACGCCCAGCCATGCGGTTGAGTTGAGAGGAGAATAGAAGCTCATAAAGGGTGGGGGATGCGAGCGGGCTTGTGAGATTGCCTTTTACTGCAACCAGGCATGCACACGTCAATCGCGATTAAAACAAAACGACTCGCCACAAAGCAACACCTCTTTCAGGCTAGTCCGTTAGCGCCTATATCATCCTGCACTCGTTAGCGCTTTTCTGCATTCATTAGCGCTTTTCTGCATTCATTAGCGCTTTTCTGCATTCATTAGCGCTTTTCTGCATTCATTAGCGCTTTTCCGCATGACTTGGTATGCGGTAGCGCGTGCGTCGCCTGGGCATGCGCGAGCACCTTTTTGGTTTTGGCGTGCGCGAGCACCTTTTTGGTTTTGGCGTGCGCGAGCACCTTTTTGGTTTTGGCGTGCGCGAGCACCTTTTTGGTTTTGGCGTGCGCGAGCACCTTTTTGGTTTTGGCGTGCGCGAGCACCTTTTTGGTTTTGGCGTGCGCGAGCACCTTTTTGGTTTTGGCGTGCGCGAGCAGCGGGCGCAGCATGACCTCGACAAGGCGGCGGCCGTGCTCCAGCGCCGTCTTCGGATCCACCTCGCTCGCCGGCAGGTCCATTCCGCCTGCCGCCCCGCGCGCCGTCGACGAGGCGGGAGAGGGTGGGGGACAGGGGAGGGAGAGTGAAAAAGAGGGGGGGAGAGAGGAGGGCAGGAGGTACCAGGCCGAGGCCGAATGGGGAGGGCGAAGGTGAGATTTGGAGGGAAAGGGCCGCGACACGGGCTTAAAGGCCGCAAAGTGGTGCAAGACACGCACAGGTGGCATTTGATTCCCACCCTTGCTTCCCGGTTGCCATCGCACTGTGACGATGGCAATGAGCCTACACACAAATGACGGGAATGCGCCAAGGAACACGCTGACGCGAACCCTGATAAAACAACGCACTGGGTTCGACTTCATTGATAGTTTCAACATTATCTAGAACAGGACCAATCGCGACATGTAAAGCATAAAGCGACGACGCGAACTAAGGAAGCAAGTAAAGGACTTACACGAAAGAGTGGAGAAGCGACATCGGACAAACGAGGGAGCAGCAAGCAGAGCAACTCGATGCGGTGCCTGTTTCGAAAGGCGAACGATCTCACGAAGGAAATAGGCATGTAATGAGCGCGAGCCCTAACGGGCCTCGCCTGAAGCAGTCAGAATCCGTCTAAACTCACGGGAGCAAGGGACCTCAGTCATGACGTGGACGAGAAGGATAGTGATAGGTCCGTTTCCCCGCGACACCTCAGTTTCGAGATCCGCCATGGCGACGGAGAGCGCATCCTTGCTGACGTCCTTGTACTTGGTCACCTCCACCACCCACGTCACTTCCGACGCCGTCGGTGACATCGCTCGCTACCACCAAGCTTCCACGCGCAACTCACAACCACGGCCTCAACCAACTTTTCCTGACAGAAGTTAACCTGAGCGGTAGTATGACGGGGTCATATTAACTTAGTTAGCTAATGATACAAGGATTCTAGACCGATTTCAGCCCATCGAAAGCCTTCAAGTGGACACCGCAGCAAGACTCTAGAAGGTACGGCATGAGCCATAGTTAGCTACTTTAGGTGTGTGGGCATGATGGGTTAACCTAATGCAGCCTTTCCAAAAGCCTCACAACGCTCAGGCCATGTCCATTCCATAGGCCCGACTCTGACCGACATTGTATTTGCTGTGTCAGCGACCCTCTCCTCTGTGTCAAACCCTAGGCGTCTGTCATGCAGGTCGCTGATCTTGCTCGCCGTTACAGACAACTCTTGTCGCAGCGGAAAACAGACGACCCAATCTCACTTTATCTGCATCGCGACAATTCACCGTAGGTATGACCGCCGTGTGCGTAAGAAACAAGCTTTCGCTAGATCATGGAGAACACCGTCAGTGTTACCGTTTCACCCATAACCGACTCCAAAATGAACTCGGCAAATACGTTTTCAGAGTTTAGGGTCCACGCCCGAACCAGACCGAACCCAACAGTCTCCTTGAGGTTCCCTTCCTCCTTTTTCGAAACATGCTGAGACTTTCCTTCCTGACTGTACTAGGACCGCCACGTACTGTAGCGTGGTTTCGCATTTCACGCGGATTGGCAGAGTTTTCGTCGCTGCCAATCGGATGGCCAATTTTAATGAGGGGTACCTCCCTCCGTTTTGTCGTCTACGAGGGGACGAGCTGAAGTGAAGTGTGGGCAGGGCACGGCCCTCCCTCAACACTGCACAACCGAGTCGGGGGGAACAAAAGCAACTGTACCTTCGTTCGTCAATGTCACTTCCTCCAAGGATGTTTGAAATTCTCCATTAGGTAACGGATGAGTGAAAATTAATGCACGTACACCAGACCAGAGATAGTCCGCTGCCTAATAAGGCCAGGGTATGTTATCCAAGAGAAAAGTGTTGTACGAATGGCCATAAGAGAACCTGAACGAACGCTATTACCGTAGTAAAACTGAAGTTTTAGCATAAGTAGATCGAGGCAAAAGTTGACATGAAGATAGCCGTTCATGTACCTACCGTACATTGATAATATAGTTTATGCGAAAGTACAAATGAGAAGTTTTTGTTACAGATCGTTATGAAGCCGTCCTGCCACCACCCTAATGTGGCTTTCAAGCAGAGCCGAACGACCAAGGACGAGCCGAAAGACCTTGATGCAAAACGAGACTTCTAGTTGCTTACCCCGTAGCCACTATCGTAGGCTAGGGCTTCCGTCCTAATAAATGCAGTCGCAGGAGCAATATATCTACGACTGACGACAGCAACGCTAGGCTGCATCCTCGTGGTATCCCCTTGAAGCACCGCATCACCCCACCGCGTGCGTGGAGTACCGCCGTTGCTGGCCACAATGCCACACCCCTGCCCAGACCAACCAAAGACTTGCAAGGCTTTCTGAAAGCTTCTCGCATTGCCCGACTGCCAACCATGCGGGCCGTCCTCGAGTCAGAGCGCGCCATATGCACGGCTCGACTGCTCGCCGCTGCACTGTTCGCGTGCGCGCTGGGCCTCGCGTCCGACGCGCTTACTGGCGCCGTGCAGCCACCGCGTCTCGTGGGGTCGCCGTCGCATCACCACGTGACTGCGGCGCCAGTTCGCGTGCGAGCGGCTGCGAGTCTAATCGCGGCGGCTGTGAGCGGGGGGACGGGGGAGCGGCACGCGGCTGCGCTGGCAGGCGCAGCGTTGAGTGGCGCCCTCGCGCGCCTCTATCGCCGCCGCCAGGCCCCTTCTCTGCGCGCTGACCCCGCCTGCCGTCCCGACTCCGCGCACCGTTTCATCCCCCACACACCTCTCTCGTTGCCCGTCCCCGCAAGCAATACCCCTCCGCTGCAGGCGCAATGCGCGGAAGAAGGGCCGAAATGCGAGGATAGTAGGGCTCCGCTCTTCCCCATACTCGAAGGTAGCGTACCCCTTTCCCGCCATAAAACCTCTCCCCATTCCATGGGATTTCCCCCTCTTCACCTACCCTTACCCCTTCCTATGCCACCACTCTTACCCTGCCCGTGGTGCCCGTTGTGCCCGTTCACAACGTCCACCCCTCGCGCAGGCGTGCTGGACGCCGCGCTGCTGCACCTCATCGTCGCCGCCGCCACGCCTCTCCTCCCCCGCCTCCCCTGTCCGACCACCCTCACCCCCCACCCTGCCCACCCTTCTCCCCTCATGGCTACGGCCCTCGCGCCACCCGCCCTCGCGCTCGGCCGCCTGCTGCTGCTGCTCGCCGCCACAGCCGCCGCCACCTCCTCATCCTCCTCGCTCCTCCCCATTCTCCTCCTCGCGCGCCCCCCCTTGGCCCCCCCCGCGTTCTGGCCGCGCGCCCTGCGCCTGCTGCTGGCGGACTTCGTGGCGCTGCTGCTCGGCGCGCTGCTGCTGCCCCTGGCGCTCGCGCCTGCTGCGCCACGCGCGCACACGCAATGGGAGGGGGAGGCACGGCAGGCGAGGGGGGAGGAGGGCACGATGGGGCAGACGCAGTCTGGAAGGGAGGGGGGACAGAGGGGGGGTGCGGAGGAGAGCGAGGGCATGGCGCAGGGAGGTAGTGGGGAAGGCAGTGGGGAAAGTGGATGGGCGGAGGGGCTGTACGTTAAGGAGGGGGCGGCGCATGGCAGGCGTGGGGGAGGCGTGGCGGCGAGCAGTGGGGGCGGAGGGGCATGGGGCATGGCGGTGCTGTGCGGTGTGGTGGCGGGCAGCTGTGGTGCTCTCCTCTCAGGCGCTCTCTCCGCCTCCCATGCCGCCCCCCTCGCCGCCCTGCTCGCTCCCACTCTCCTGTGCTGCGCCGCCCACTCGCCACGGTAACCGCGTCGCCACGTTCACGGTGCCGCCTTGAATGAATGCTTTCCTGTTGTTCCGCCCTGTGATGCCACTCCTCATCTCTTCGCCTCCCATGCACCCACCTAACCGCACTCTTCATGCGCCCCCAATGAATGCGTTGGTCCGCCTCTCCCTCCACCAGCCACCTTGCAGCCGCCACACTCGCACTGTCAGCATCAACCCTCTCAGCCGCGTCAGCAGGGTTGGGCCCTTTTCACCGCGCTGTACCGTTTGAAGCTACGCTTCAGGTGATTGGCAGGGGGGTGCTACTGGATGGGGGTGGAAATCGGTGAGAGGGTGGGGAGGGAATGTGTGTGAGGGTTCTCACGAGGGTTGATGCCACACCCCAGCCAGCCAGAGCCCTTGTAACGCGTTTCACTGCTCACATTGCATCCTCCACTACCCTTCACATGCACCATCCCCACCCCAATTCTCCCTCGCCCCTCGCAGCTCCAGCTCTTCCTGCTTGCCCTCCTGCTGCTGGCCCACCTGCTCCTGCCGCTCTCAACCGCCCTCCGCCCGCCCTGCATCACCTGCCGCCACACCGACATGTGAGTTATTGGTGCTGCACCTACCAATCCAAGCACACATCACTCCGTGCGCCCACCAGTCGATACCTCTCTACCAATTCGCCTCGCTGAACACAATCCCCCCATCCCTTCGATCTGTGGCATGATGCCTATTGTGCCCACTGCCGTCCCTCCCCCCCACACCCACTTGATGTCGCTCGCCGGCCGGCCCTCAGTGTGGAGCGGGCAGCGCGGGCACGGCGCGTGGCAGCACTGGAGAGGCAAGTGGCAGCGCTGCAGGGCCAAGTGGCGGCACTGGAGGGCGAGGTGCGGCAGGAGCGAGAGGCGGCGCGGGCGGCAGGGGAGGCGGTGCGGGGGTTGGTGGAGGCGAAGGTGCAATTCATGGCGAACATGAGCCATGAGATCCGCACGCCCATCCACGGCATCCTCGGCATGACCGACCTCGCCCTCGACTCCCCCCTCCCCCCTGACGCCCGCGACCACCTCGAGACCGTGCTGCAGTCCGCCAACCACCTGGTAACCACCTGGTAACCGCCTCAGAGCTTGTGTTTTGGACATCTCACAAATTCTTTTCCAGTCATCATGTGTATCTCTTCTGATGTGTCGTTATTTCTTTCCTGCCCCCGCCCCTGTCCCCTGTCCCCTGACCCCGTGGCTGGCAGCTGCTGGTGGTGAACGACATTCTGGACATCACCAAACTCGAGGCCGGCCGCCTGCAGCTGGACTCCGCCCTCTTTGACCTGCGCGCCCTCGTCAACGGCATCATGACAATGCTTGCCGCCCGCGCCGCCCTCAAGGGCCTGGCGTTCCAGTGGGAGGTGGATGCTGCCGTGCCGCCCCTGCTGCTGGGAGATGCCGTGCGCCTCCGACAGTGCCTGGTAGGGTTTAGGCTGTGATTCCTGTTGTCGATTGCTGGTGTATGGTTGGGAAATATCATGGTGTGACATGATGAGTGCATGGGGTGGTGCAATGAAAGTACGTGTGTTCCTTCCTCGCTCTGTGCTGTTCCCTCTGCCACCGCTGCTGTGCTGTGCTGCGCTGTGCTGTGCTGTGCTGTGCTGTGCTGCGCTGTGCTGTGCTGTGCTGTGCTGTGCGGTGCTGTGCTGTGCTGTGCTGTGCTGCGCTGTGCTGTGCTGTGCTGTGCTGTGCTGCGCTGTGCTGTGCTGTGCTGTGCTGTGCTGTGCTGTGCTGTGCTGTGCTGTGCTGTGCTGTGCGGTGCTGTGCGGTGCGGTGTGGGAGGGCAGGTGAATTTAGTGGGGAACGCCATCAAGTTCACGGACCAGGGCAAGGTGCACATCACTGTGCATCCCTTCTCCCCTTCCCTCCTCTCACCCACCCTCTCCCTCGTACCACTTCCCTCCTCCTACTCCTCTCCTTCCTCCTCCACCATGTTTCCTCCACAACCTCTCACGCCCTCCCACCTGTCGACCTGCAACTCTACCACCGCCACCGCCACCACCACCACCACCACCACCACGCCCTCTTCCTCTGCTGCCTCTGCCTGTGCCACCGCCCCACCCCCCTCGCCCTCTGCCCCTGCTGCCCCTGATGGCCCTTCTGCTGCGCTCGGCGACGCGGATAATGGGGGCAATGGGGGCGATGGGCCCAGTGGGAGGGGGTCAGAGGGAGCAGCAGCGCCAGGGGGAGAGGGAGTGGCGCTGCTCTTCACCATCACTGACACGGGCGTTGGTGAGTTGACACGGGCGTTGGTGAGTTGACACGGGCGTTGGTGAGTTGACACAGGCGTTGGTGAGTTGACACGGGCGTTGGTGAGTTGACACGGGCGTTGGTGAGTTGACACGGGCGTTGGTGAGTTGACACGGGCGTTGGTGAGTTGACACGGGCGTTGGTGAGTTGACACGGGCGTTGGTGAGTTGACACGGGCGTTGGTGAGTTGACACGGGCGTTGGTGAGTTGACACGGGCGTTGGTGAGTTGACACAGGCGTTGGTGAGTTGACACGGGCGTTGGTGAGTTGACACTGGCGCTGGTGAGTTGGCACGGGCGTTGGTGAGTTGACACGGGCGTTGGTGAGTTGACACAGGCGTTGGTGAGTTGACACGGGCGTTGGTGAGTTGACACTGGCGCTGGTGCGTTGACATTTTTGGCAATGCCGCCATGTGCCATGCTGTGTGCGTGCCAGCGCGCCACAAGTATCTCAGCATGCATCAAGTCTCTCAGCATGCATCAAGTATCTCAGCATGCATCAAGTCTCTCAGCATGCATCAAGTCTCTCAGCATGCATCAAGTCTCTCAGCATGCATCAAGTCTCTCAGCATGCATCAAGTCTCTCAGCATGCATCAAGTCTCTCAGCATGCATCAAGTCTCTCAGCATGCATCAAGTATCTCAGCATGCATCAAGTATCTCAGCATGCATCAAGTCTCTCAGCATGCATCAAGTCTCTCAGCATGCATCAAGTATCTCAGCATGCATCAAGTATCTCAGCATGCATCAAGTATCTCAGCATGCATCAAGTATCTCAGCATGCATCAAGTATCTCAGCATGCATCAAGTATCTCAGCATGCATCAAGTCTCTCAGCATGCATCAAGTCTCTCAGCATGCATCAAGTATCTCAGCATGCATCAAGTATCTCAGCATGCATCACGTATCTCAGCATGCATCAAGTATCTCAGCATGCATCAAGTCTCTCAGCATGCATCAAGTCTCTCAGCATGCATCAAGTCTCTCAGCATGCATCAAGTATCTCAGCATGCATCAAGTATCTCAGCATGCATCAAGTCTCTCAGCATGCATCAAGTATCTCAGCATGCATCAAGTATCTCAGCATGCATCAAGTCTCTCAGCATGCATCAAGTCTCTCAGCATGCATCAAGTATCTCAGCATGCATCAAGTATCTCAGCATGCATCAAGTATCTCAGCATGCATCAAGTATCTCAGCATGCATCAAGTATCTCAGCATGCATCAAGTATCTCAGCATGCATCAAGTCTCTCAGCATGCATCAAGTCTCTCAGCATGCATCAAGTATCTCAGCATGCATCAAGTATCTCAGCATGCATCAAGTATCTCAGCATGCATCAAGTATCTCAGCATGCATCAAGTCTCTCAGCATGCATCAAGTCTCTCAGCATGCATCAAGTCTCTCAGCATGCATCAAGTATCTCAGCATGCATCAAGTATCTCAGCATGCATCACGTATCTCAGCATGCATCAAGTATCTCAGCATGCATCAAGTCTCTCAGCATGCATCAAGTATCTCAGCATGCATCAAGTATCTCAGCATGCATCAAGTATCTCAGCATGCATCAAGTATCTCAGCATGCATCAAGTATCTCAGCATGCATCAAGTATCTCAGCATGCATCAAGTCTCTCAGCATGCATCAAGTATCTCAGCATGCATCAAGTATCTCAGCATGCATCAAGTCTCTCAGCATGCATCAAGTCTCTCAGCATGCATCAAGTATCTCAGCATGCATCAAGTATCTCAGCATGCATCAAGTATCTCAGCATGCATCGAGTATCTCAGCATGCATCAAGTATCTCAGCATGCATCAAGTATCTCAGCATGCATCAAGTCTCTCAGCATGCATCAAGTCTCTCAGCATGCATCAAGTCTCTCAGCATGCATCAAGTATCTCAGCATGCATCAAGTATCTCAGCATGCATCAAGTATCTCAGCATGCATCAAGTCTCTCAGCATGCATCAAGTATCTCAGCATGCATCAAGTCTCTCAGCATGCATCAAGTATCTCAGCATGCATCAAGTATCTCAGCATGCATCAAGTATCTCAGCATGCATCAAGTATCTCAGCATGCATCAAGTATCTCAGCATGCATCAAGTATCTCAGCATGCATCAAGTATCTCAGCATGCATCAAGTATCTCAGCATGCATCAAGTATCTCAGCATGCATCAAGTATCTCAGCATGCATCAAGTCTCTCAGCATGCATCAAGTATCTCAGCATGCATCAAGTATCTCAGCATGCATCAAGTATCTCAGCATGCATCAAGTATCTCAGCATGCATCAAGTATCTCAGCATGCATCAAGTCTCTCAGCATGCATCAAGTCTCTCAGCATGCATCAAGTATCTCAGCATGCATCACGTATCTCAGCATGCATCAAGTATCTCAGCATGCATCAAGTCTCTCAGCATGCATCAAGTCTCTCAGCATGCATCAAGTATCTCAGCATGCATCAAGTATCTCAGCATGCATCAAGTATCTCAGCATGCATCAAGTATCTCAGCATGCATCAAGTATCTCAGCATGCATCAAGTATCTCAGCATGCATCAAGTATCTCAGCATGCATCAAGTCTCTCAGCATGCATCAAGTCTCTCAGCATGCATCAAGTATCTCAGCATGCATCAAGTATCTCAGCATGCATCAAGTATCTCAGCATGCATCAAGTATCTCAGCATGCATCAAGTCTCTCAGCATGCATCAAGTCTCTCAGCATGCATCAAGTCTCTCAGCATGCATCAAGTATCTCAGCATGCATCAAGTATCTCAGCATGCATCACGTATCTCAGCATGCATCAAGTATCTCAGCATGCATCAAGTATCTCAGCATGCATCAAGTATCTCAGCATGCATCAAGTATCTCAGCATGCATCAAGTATCTCAGCATGCATCAAGTATCTCAGCATGCATCAAGTATCTCAGCATGCATCAAGTATCTCAGCATGCATCAAGTATCTCAGCATGCATCAAGTATCTCAGCATGCATCGAGTATCTCAGCATGCATCGAGTATCTCAGCATGCATCAAGTATCTCAGCATGCATCAAGTATCTCAGCATGCATCAAGTCTCTCAGCATGCATCAAGTCTCTCAGCATGCATCAAGTCTCTCAGCATGCATCAAGTATCTCAGCATGCATCAAGTATCTCAGCATGCATCAAGTATCTCAGCATGCATCAAGTATCTCAGCATGCATCAAGTATCTCAGCATGCATCAAGTATCTCAGCATGCATCAAGTCTCTCAGCATGCATCAAGTATCTCAGCATGCATCAAGTATCTCAGCATGCATCAAGTCTCTCAGCATGCATCAAGTCTCTCAGCATGCATCAAGTATCTCAGCATGCATCAAGTATCTCAGCATGCATCAAGTATCTCAGCATGCATCGAGTATCTCAGCATGCATCAAGTATCTCAGCATGCATCAAGTATCTCAGCATGCATCAAGTCTCTCAGCATGCATCAAGTCTCTCAGCATGCATCAAGTATCTCAGCATGCATCAAGTATCTCAGCATGCATCAAGTATCTCAGCATGCATCAAGTCTCTCAGCATGCATCAAGTCTCTCAGCATGCATCAAGTCTCTCAGCATGCATCAAGTATCTCAGCATGCATCAAGTATCTCAGCATGCATCAAGTCTCTCAGCATGCATCAAGTCTCTCAGCATGCATCACGTATCTCAGCATGCATCAAGTATCTCAGCATGCATCAAGTCTCTCAGCATGCATCAAGTCTCTCAGCATGCATCAAGTATCTCAGCATGCATCAAGTATCTCAGCATGCATCAAGTATCTCAGCATGCATCAAGTATCTCAGCATGCATCAAGTCTCTCAGCATGCATCAAGTATCTCAGCATGCATCAAGTATCTCAGCATGCATCAAGTATCTCAGCATGCATCACGTATCTCAGCATGCATCAAGTCTCTCAGCATGCATCAAGTCTCTCAGCATGCATCAAGTCTCTCAGCATGCATCAAGTCTCTCAGCATGCATCAAGTCTCTCAGCATGCATCAAGTATCTCAGCATGCATCAAGTATCTCAGCATGCATCAAGTCTCTCAGCATGCATCAAGTATCTCAGCATGCATCAAGTATCTCAGCATGCATCAAGTCTCTCAGCATGCATCAAGTCTCTCAGCATGCATCAAGTATCTCAGCATGCATCAAGTATCTCAGCATGCATCAAGTATCTCAGCATGCATCAAGTAACTCAGCATGCATCAAGTATCTCAGCATGCATCAAGTATCTCAGCATGCATCAAGTATCTCAGCATGCATCAAGTATCTCAGCATGCATCAAGTCTCTCAGCATGCATCAAGTCTCTCAGCATGCATCAAGTCTCTCAGCATGCATCAAGTCTCTCAGCATGCATCAAGTATCTCAGCATGCATCAAGTATCTCAGCATGCATCAAGTCTCTCAGCATGCATCAAGTCTCTCAGCATGCATCAAGTCTCTCAGCATGCATCAAGTATCTCAGCATGCATCAAGTATCTCAGCATGCATCAAGTCTCTCAGCATGCATCAAGTCTCTCAGCATGCATCACGTATCTCAGCATGCATCAAGTATCTCAGCATGCATCAAGTCTCTCAGCATGCATCAAGTCTCTCAGCATGCATCAAGTATCTCAGCATGCATCAAGTATCTCAGCATGCATCAAGTATCTCAGCATGCATCAAGTATCTCAGCATGCATCAAGTATCTCAGCATGCATCAAGTATCTCAGCATGCATCAAGTATCTCAGCATGCATCAAGTCTCTCAGCATGCATCAAGTCTCTCAGCATGCATCAAGTCTCTCAGCATGCATCAAGTATCTCAGCATGCATCAAGTATCTCAGCATGCATCAAGTCTCTCAGCATGCATCAAGTCTCTCAGCATGCATCACGTATCTCAGCATGCATCAAGTATCTCAGCATGCATCAAGTCTCTCAGCATGCATCAAGTCTCTCAGCATGCATCAAGTATCTCAGCATGCATCACGTATCTCAGCATGCATCAAGTATCTCAGCATGCATCAAGTCTCTCAGCATGCATCAAGTCTCTCAGCATGCATCAAGTATCTCAGCATGCATCAAGTATCTCAGCATGCATCAAGTATCTCAGCATGCATCAAGTATCTCAGCATGCATCAAGTATCTCATCATGCATCAAGTATCTCAGCATGCATCAAGTATCTCAGCATGCATCAAGTATCTCAGCATGCATCAAGTATCTCAGCATGCATCAAGTATCTCAGCATGCATCAAGTATCTCAGCATGCATCAAGTATCTCAGCATGCATCAAGTATCTCAGCATGCATCAAGTATCTCAGCATGCATCAAGTATCTCAGCATGCATCAAGTATCTCAGCATGCATCAAGTATCTCAGCATGCATCAAGTATCTCAGCATGCATCAAGTATCTCAGCATGCATCAAGTATCTCAGCATGCATCAAGTATCTCAGCATGCATCAAGTATCTCAGCATGCATCAAGTATCTCAGCATGCATCAAGTTTCTCAGCATGCATCAAGTCTCTCAGCATGCATCAAGTATCTCAGCATGCATCAAGTATCTCAGCATGCATCAAGTCTCTCAGCATGCATCAAGTATCTCAGCATGCATCAAGTATCTCAGCATGCATCAAGTATCTCAGCATGCATCAAGTCTCTCAGCATGCATCAAGTATCTCAGCATGCCACAAGTCTCTCAGCATGCATCAAGTCTCTCAGCATGCATCAAGTCTCTCAGCATGCCACAAGTCTCTCAGCATGCCACAAGTCTCTCAGCATGCCACAAGTCTCTCAGCATGCCACAAGTCTCTCAGCATGCCACAAGTCTCTCAGCATGCCACAAGTCTCTCAGCATGCCACAAGTCTCTCAGCATGCCACAAGTCTCTCAGCATGCCACAAGTCTCTCAGTATGCCACAAGTCTCTCAGCATGCCACAAGTCTCTCAGCATGCCACAAGTCTCTCAGCATGCCACAAGTCTCTCAGCATGCAGCGCTTCTTCTTCACCAACTCTTTTCCGACCTCCACTCTCCTCCCTTTTCCCTGTGCCCTCCTCCCTCTGCCCTCTGCCCCATGCGCTGCGCCCTCTCCCACGCCGTGCCTCCCGGGTGGGCTGTAGGCATAGCGAGGGGCGAGCAGAGGCGCATCTTCCATGCGTTTGAGCAGGCGGACTCGTCCATGTCGCGCCAGCACGGCGGCACCGGGCTCGGCCTCTCCATCACCTCCAGGCACGCCCCCCTGCACCCTTCCCATTCCCCCTCCCGCCCCCCTGCACCCTTCCTCCCCTTCCCCCTCCCGCCCCCCTGCTGCCCCTTCATTGTCGCTGCCATCCGGTGCTGTACTTGGTGTTGGAAGGCATGGCTGCACATTAGAGAGCAGCGAATGAAGCTGAGCCAAGCTGCAAGATCCCCTGGCAGGCAGAGGCAGGCAGAGGCAGGCAGAGGCAGGCAGAGGCAGGCAGAGGCAGGCAGAGGCAGGCAGAGGCAGGCAGAGGCAGGCAGAGGCAGGCAGAGGCAGGCAGAGGCAGGCAGAGCTAAGTTGGTCATTTACGTTTACGTTTACGTACGTACGTGTACGGGTACGTACGTTTACGCGGCTGTTGCGTTGGAGGCCTAATGTACGGGCAGGTGAAAAACTTTCTGGGCTGCCCGAATATGTATATTTTTTCTATAGTACTCCCTCGTAATCATGATTTCCATCATATAGTGTAAACATTCCATTACAACCTCGTAATTTCCCAAAGAACAAAATCACCATCATGCACGCGTCGTGCAGAATATCATATCATCCTCACTCCTTCGGCTCTTCCGCTTCCTGGCCATCAAGATATGCCTCATCAGGGATGTCGTCGTCATCGAGATGCCCGTAGCTGTCAGTAGGTTCCTCCTTAACTTGGACCACAGGAAGCCCACTCACCACCAGCTTCTTAGCAAGATCCTCATTCAACTTCTTCACTGTGTGATAGTTGTGGCTCACGTACACCAGGTCGGCAAGGCGTTTCGGTCCAAGGCGATTACGACGAGCTGTATGGATTGACTCCCAAACGGCCCAGTTCGTCTCGCAAGGGGATGCCGAGACGCATTGCTTGAGAACTCTCCTTGCAAGCTTGGAGAGGTGGGGCACGTCCGTGCCATTAAATTCCCACCAGTGCGCCGAATCCAAAATCCCAGCTTTGATGAGTTCATGTTCATCACGAGCTTTCTGCTCCCCAATGTCTCCCTTCCCCTTGGTGTATGTCAAGACCTCTTTTTCGACGAAGGTTGCGAGTGGCGCCATCACCCCTCCCACTTTCACGAACTCACCCTTGTAGTAATTGCGAATGAATTGCTTGAAGATCTTGGTACACTCCACGTCCGTTCCAAATATTGACTCGTATTGGTTTGGCGGGTACAGAATCCGTCCGACCACGTGAAGCGCGCAGTTGATGTCGTTGTTCCACCGATTCCGCACGATGTCGGTCACATCCTCCTTCTCCTCCTCGGTCAGCTCCTTACACGCCTCCTTCACCGCGTCCTCCAAAACAAACATTTTGTCATAGATCTTGCCCATCACCTCCTGATTGCCGTCAACATTCCGCAACAGCTTATAGACCGGACGAAGCACATCGAGCACCGTCCCAACGCGCGCCCAGAACTCTTTGTCGATAATAGTATCCCATGCGTCCTTCATTTTCGGCTTTCCCTTGACGTACTCCTCCCAATCCTCGCTCAACACCAGCTTGTCGAGAGTTTTTCGCACTGCTTGCAGGCGTTCGAGGGCGATGTAGTTTGTTCCAAAACGAGTGCCCGCAGGTTTCAAGATTTGTAGCGCCTTCTCCTTCCGAAGAACCCCCGTAATCCAGTGCGCGTTCTTCAGCGTCGTAATTAGCTGCTGCGCGCGGTCTATGGTATCCTTGGCCCAATCGAGTTGGCCAATGTCCTTCATCATTAGATTGAGAGTATGCGCAGCACAACGAATCCACTGAACTTTTGGGTAGTCGCGGGCGATGATGCTGGCAGCGTTGACATTCGCGGACGCACCGTCCATCAGCAGGCCGACTACGTTCTCCGTTCCCACCATGACCATTGCCGTCTTCAAGTGGCCAGCAATGAATTCTGCTCCCTTCCTCTCCGTGCCGCAATCCACCCCAAAAAGAAATACGGATGCAATCGTATTGACAGCTAGGAAGTTCAGCTGCGGACGTCCTTCGCTGTCGGTCCAACCGTCACATGCGATGCACACCCCGACATCCTTCCATGAATCCTTCACCTCCTTTAACGCAGCGTCGGTGTTCGCCTTGCACTCCTCCAACAATCTTCCCATTATGAGCCGTCGTCCTGGAGGTGTAAATCCTGTACCAGCAGCAGCAACCTTTTTCAGCATCGTCTTGAAAGCATCGTGCTCCGCAACATTCGATGCGATACGACACACGTGGAAAAACGTTGCGATGGCCAGTTGTGCACTCGCCGCGTCGACGGGTTTGGGGCGAGTATCCATAAGGGTACGCTGCGTCGCCTGTCTCTTGCGCGCCATGTTGCTACTTTCCGCTAAGTTGGAGCCACTCGCCACCATGCCCGACGACTTGGTGTTCGTAGTAGACGATGGCGAGAATGCATCGGACGTTTTCTGTTGAGCTTTCTCGCGAGAATCAGATTCCCTCTTCTTATCATCCATCGCAGAACGAATTTTCTCCTTATCCTCAGGTGTAGCTGAGGCGCATGGCGTGATTCCACTCCCGGGAATTCCGAGAATGTGTGCCTGAGCCCGCGCCACATTCAGTTTCCACGACTTCCCACATCGCTTGCATTTCTTCGCTAGCGTAGAATCAGATGTTCCGCCCTCAGGAACAATGAAGCATCGCCACACGGGATGCTCGGAAGCGGTCTGCGTAGGGGTCTCCATAGTACTAGTAGAATCTGTTGGAGCGTGTTGGTTAAGTAGTTAGAGTAGATAGACGAAAATATAGCTGTGATTATTGGTTAAGCGTGGAGACTTCTTTTATACTTATTAGCTATAGCTGCAAATTAGTTCTTTGCCGTCGCATCGCATTGTTAGTTTCCGTTTAGGACTCGCGGAAGGTGCAGGAACGCGTTTGCGCGTCTTACGGACGGTGCAGGAAAGTCCCTAGATGTAAATTTCGATTTGACTCGGCGAATTTGTTTGACTCGATGTTGGGATTCGCCGAAACCAGTGAAGCTCGGCGGTGACGAAATTGCTGAGCGGGTGACAGTCGCTTACCTTGCAAGCGAAGCAATTGCGAGTCAAACTGTTCGCAATGTTCTATCGCGAACAGTTTGATTCGTATTCAGATCTACTCCCACCTCCTTCCTCCCTCTCTCGACAAACTTACCTATCGTAGTACCCTATGCCGTAGTCGACGTAGTACGTAGGGTAGTCGCCACACCATAGCAACCCTAGCTAGAAACGTCCTTATTTCTTACATTAGTACTATGAGAAACGTCGCGCCGGTTTACTACCACGCTAACAAAGCACAGGTCGTCGAAAGCGTTTTTCTTTTTTAGTTTTTTCGGAAACCGATTTCATAGAAATTCGTAGCGGAAATTTTTTTTTTCTGACCTGCCCGGCGTACGTACACGTACGTACACGTAAACGTAAACGTACGCGTACGTTACGTGTACGTGGCCTCAAGTGGCGTAAATGACCAACTTAGAGGCAGAGGCAGGCAGAGGCAGGCAGAGGCAGGTGGAGCCGCAATGTCGATCGCTGAAGTCTGTGTGCCTCCCACCTGCAGGCTGGTTCACATGATGGGCGGCAGCATTTGGCTGCACTCTTCACCTGGCACCGGCAGCACCTTTGCCTTCTCTGCGACCTTTGCTGCGCCGCCCCTCTCTCCCTGCACCCCGCGTGCTGCCCCCCGTGCTGCCCCCCCTCCCCCACGGCGCACGGTGAGTGCGGAGGAGCTGGACGGCCGCCTCGCCCTGGACGCCCTCTCGCTCTCCCTGCTGCCCTCCCTCGTCCTCCACCGCTCCTCCTCCCGCGCCCTGCCTCCCCCCCTCTCTCCCTCCGCCGCCTCCTGTGCTGCCAGCGCTGGTGCGCCCCTCTCTGCGCGCGCACCTGCTGCTGCCCGCATGGGCTTCAGCTTCCCCGGGCGGCCAGACGCCGGCACAGGTGGGGCAGCGGAGCGTGGAGTGGCAGTGCACGGTGGAGGCGAGGGCGCGGGCATGGATGCTAGGGCGAATGCAGCAGCGGGTGCGGGTGGTGGGGGTGCGGTCCAGGCGGTGAGGCGTGGCGAGGGCAGGGCAGGGCGCAGCCGGCGCAGAACACAGAGCTTCACGTGCGGGGATGCGAGCACAGGGCGCATGCTGGAGGAGGTGCTGAAGCAGGCAGGCGCGGAGCAGCAGGCGGGCCAGCAGCTGCTGCAGCAGCCCGCCAAGCTTCCCTCCACCAGATTCGCTGCTGCTGGCCCCCACGCCCACGCCTCTGCTGCCCTTGCAGCCGCTGCTGCGCCAGGTGCTGCTGGGGGCAGCTATGGTGGTGGTGGCGGCCGCGGCCGTGAGGCTCATGCTGACACGGGCTCTGGAGCTGACAGGACGCAACACAGTGGTGTCAGCGGCACAGCCGCGGCAGCAGCAGTGGCAGCAGCGGCAGCGGCGGGTGCTGCAGAAAAGGGTGCAGCGAAAAGCTCCTCAGGTTCCGATGGGTGGATGTTTCCGTTCGATCTATCTGCTTCTCATGGCCCTCGCACCCTCCACCCGCAGCAAGCGCAGCAGCAGGAGGAGGAGAGGCAGCGGGTGGAGCAGCAGCAGGAGGGACGTGTACCAGCGGGCCAGCTGGAGAGGAGCAGCAGCGAGGGCTTTGCGGTGCGGCGGCGGCACCTGCTGGTGGCACGCGGGCGCACGCGGTCCATGGAGTGCATGCGGGGGGGGGAGGCACGCGAGTGGGGCGGTGCTCGCTCCCCAGAGCAGGCTGTGGGTGCGCTGGGCGAGCGCAGAGGGGGAGACGGGAGTGGCTTAGGCGGCGCCTCAGGCAGCGGAGCAGCAGTGGCGGGCAGAGAGGGTGGCGGTGGGCATGGTGGCGAGGAGAGCAGAGAGGGGAGCAGCAGCCCTGGGGTGGAGGTGCCGCGCCTCCCATCGTGGAGCCCAGGCAGTGGCAGTGGCAGTGGGGCGCGCATGGCAGGCAGTCCTCGCACAGGAGGGGGTGTGGGGGCCATGGCAGGCATGGCGGGCATGGGGGGCATGGCGGGCATGGGGGGCAGAGCAGCAAGCAGCGAGCCCAGAAGCCCCCGTGCACAAGCAGGTGCGGAGAGCATTGGGCGTGCGGTGGGTGGTGGTGTGGAGGCGAGTGTGGCGAAGCTGAGTCGCGTGGTGGAGAGGGAGGACGAGGGGCTCAGTGAGGATGACGCCCCTGCCGCGCGCACAGCGCAGCAAGCCAGGAGGGAGGGGCGCGTGCGGCGTGGCAGCGCTGGACGCCTATCCATGGAGGGAGGCGCGGCGGAACCGCAAGGGGAGAGTGCAGATGCTCACAGGGAGCAGGGCGGAGAGCAGGCTGTGGGGAGGGTGAGAGGAGAACAGGAGCGGTTGAAGGGACTGAGTGCATCTGAGGAGGAGGGCAGAGGGGAGGTGGGATGGAGAGGCCAGAGGGAGTTGAGGGGGCCCCCCTTGTCGGTGGGTGGCAGTGGGAGGTTGGCGGAGGCAGCAGGTGAGATGCGGCCCAGCGTGAGCTTCAAGGAGTCCTTCTCTGCCCACCACGATGAGCCGCTGGGCAATGGCAGCCCAGACCCGTGTGAGCCTGTCAGTCGTGGCAGTGCGAGCAGCTGTAGGGGGGATGTGGGCACAGCAGCAGCAGGTGCGGCACCAAGCAGCAGGGCGGGTGCATGTGGGTCGTTGGGGCGGCAAAGGCAGCTGAGAGTGCAGCACCTCACCTTCCAGCTGCCTGAAGACACCTCCCCCTCACACTCGCCCTCCACACCCACCTTTGACTCGCGCCGCCCATCCCTCAGGCCGCCTGCTGATGCACCTGCGCCCGGCATGCCCGCCATCTCACCGCGCCCGCCTCTGTCCCCGCGGCGCCCTCACGTGGACGCGTCCACGGCGGGCGTGGCGGAGCCCAGCACCATGGACGCCATCTACGCGCGCATCCAGGCCCAAGCTGCCGCCTCTCGCCCCCTCGCCCCCACCCGCTCACCCCCCACCGCCGCCGCTGCAGGCGACGGCTCGCGCAGCAGCTTGGCGCGCGGCAGAGAGCCGCCTCCCCTGGACGTGCCGTCCACACCGTCGTCCTCCGCACGCCGCGCTGGGGGGGGGCTGCTGCGGCAGAAGTCAGGCGGGATGGCACTGCTGCAGCGGCAGGGCACGGGGGTGGGGCGGCAGGGTGGGGGGCTGGCGAGGCAGGGCACGGGGCTGGGGCGGCAGGCGAGTGTGAAGCTGAAGCAGAAGCCGGTGCGTGCGGCGAGCCCACGGGCGATGCTGTCGGTGACTGCGCTGAACATCCTGCTGGCGGACGACAGCGTGGTGAACCAGAAGGTGGCGGTGCGCTTCCTCAAGAAGAAGGGCATGGTGGCCGACGCCGTGGGTGACGGCGCTCAGGCCATCCAGCGCCTCTACCCCAAGGATGGCGGCATCTCGCCCTACGACCTCCTGCTGCTCGACGTGCAGGTGCGACCTCCTGCTGCTCGACGTGCAGGTGGGCCGCCACACGTGCACATATGCCAGCAGTGTGCAGACGAGAAGTACAACCAGCTTGTGTATGGTCTGGTTGAAGCACAAGTTACCAGCGTGCTGCTTGCATAATCTTGATGCTTGTGTGTTTGTGTGTGTGTGTGTGTGTGTGTGTGTGTGTGTGTGTGTGTGTGTGTGTGTGTGTGTGTGTGTGTGTGCGTGTGTGTGCGTGTTGGGTGTGGGAGGGGAGGGGGGTTGTGGGTGGTTGTGCGTGGGAGGCGGGGCACAGATGCCAGTGATGGACGGGCTTCAGACAGTGCGGGTCATTCGTGAGAAGGAGACAGCCGAGAAGCTTCCCCACCTGCCAGTCATCGGTACTCTGCTGCTTACTTGTCACTGCCCATGCTGCCTACGCACCACTGCCCATGCTGCCTACGTACCACTGCCCATGCTGCCTACGTACCACTGCCCATCATCCACATGTGCCACTGCCCATCATCCACATGTGCCACTCCCATCATCCACATGTGCCACTGCCATCATCCACATGTGCCACTGCCTATCATCCACATGTGCCACTCCCATCATCCAACGCAAACCCCTGTGCCTTTCCTTGCTCCGTATCCTCATACGCATCGTCTGTTGAGGGAGCTGGTGCATGCCTGAGTGCGCCCTCCCCTGCCCCTCGGGCCCGCCCTGTGTTGGCAGGGCTGACAGCGCATGCGGCGGATGTGTACCGCGACCAGTGCATCTCTGCCGGCATGGACGGCTTCGTCTCCAAGGTCACTTCAACCTCCTCAACCCTTCCCACCTGCTTCTCTCCCCCGCTCCCCCCTCTCTCCATGCATGCATAGGTGCACAGTGATGCCATCCTGCATGCATAGGTGCACAGTGATGCCATCCTGCATGCATAGGTGCACAGTGATGCCATCCTGCATGTGCACATGTACAAGCACGCACGGGCACACACTTCACACCACATGGAACTGCACAGCACACATGGAGGCAAGCAAGCACACATGCATACAGGTAACCCATCCCCAACACACACACACGCACATCCTGACACCCCTTGACGCATCGGAAATCTGTCAATGGCAATGATCTAGCATTGGCATTGCAATTTTGTTGTTCAGTCCTTCATGTGCAGTTGAATGGTCCTAGGCAAAGCACATTCACTATGGAGTTACTGATCCATTCTCCACATTCCCTTCCTTCCCCTCCAGCCATTCACCGTGAATCAGCTGCTGAGCATGATGCAGTCCGTGCTTGAGAAGTATTCGCATAAACGACTCCCACCTGAAGCGATGACATCATAGCAGGCAACACACTTTTTGAATCTTCAACATAGTATATTTATGATTAGTTTAAAAATAAAATTTAAAACTTAATGCAACTACCTGTGCAATACAATATACCGTCATCTCCCATATGTAGGACCCGTGGGTCTTATCAAATATGTTTAAAAAGTAGTCTAGGTGAACAATACCAAACGGCATTTTTTATAAGACACATGAACACCAGGCCCTCAGATTCGTTTTGGGCCACGCCTTTTCGTCAGGGTTGCTCCTAAAAAAAACTTTCTATCAGGGTCCTTAAGGAAAAAAACCCTGAAAAATCAGTGTTGTCAAAAAAATAAAAAAACCCTAAACCCTAAACCCTAAAAAAAATCATCAGGGTTGGTACATTTTTTAAGGCTGATTTAACCAGCCTTCATCAAGGTTGCATTAGTTATGAATGTAATTGTTTGGGTTAAGCTTTTAATGTTAAAACCAGGGTGCACATTCAACGCGGTTCGGCTTGAGATGTTGGGAAGGGGGTTTGGAGAAAAACAGTGATTGGCTCACGAGGGGCGACAAAAAAATGATTCCGCTAGAGCTTCGGGCATTTCGTAGGTGGCGGGAGGGGGTGAAATGGCGGGAGTGGGTGAAACCGAATGGCGGGAGGGATGAAACAGATTGGCGGGAGGGGGGGGAAACGAAATTGCGGGGGAGGGGGGAAACAAAATTGCGGGGGAGGGGGGAAACGAATTTCGACGGGGAGGGGGAAATGAAATTGCGGGGGCGTGGGGAAACGAAATTGCGGGGGAGGGGGGAAACGAATTTCGACTTGAAGGGGTTGAAAGCACACCTCGTAACCCACTCAGTCAAGGGATAACCTTTGATGCACATTCAGCTGAATGTGCACCCCGGTTTTAAGGGAAGGGGGGAGAGGAGAGGAGACAGTGGTGGGGTGGGATGGTGCAGCAATAGTGTCATATTAAGTCCATCAAACAGTCAAACATTGAAAGTCCAACCTAGAACCACATATCATCCTCATCACCGCTATCTCCTACATCATCTTCATCTAAATCTACTGGGTTGGCCTGGTCTCCAGCCTCAACCTCCTTCCCCCTCCAGGCCCCACGATATCAGGGCAAAACATCCTGATTACCCTGAAGTCAGGATGCATATTTGATTTTGCCCTGTCATTTCAGGATAATGTCATTTTTTACCCTGAGCTCTCAGGATGTTTTTATATGACATGCCCTGGAAAATCAGGATGGTTGTGGTGTACTTCCCTGTAGCGTCAGGATGAATGTCGAGCCTTGCCCTGACGAGTTTTTTTTTTGGGGGGGAGGGGGGGGGGGGGGGGGGGGTTACCGTTTCCCGAGAATTTCTTCCCCGTAAAAATTTCCGCCGCGGATTGCTTTCCCCGTGCATTTGTCCCGCCTTCGCGATCCCCTTGCACTTTTGACCCTGCACAACGCAACAACCAAACCCATCAGACGGGGAAAACACAGTACCCTCCCATCTCGTCAAGTGCCATGCATGAACTAGGTGGGTGACTCTGTGCTGTTAGAGTAGCAACACAAGTGAAGCTCGGCAGGCTCACTCGCACTAGTAATGGCCAACGAGGAAAATGTCGCGGCGCCAGTATCATCGGCAAACCCGGTCTTAACTAGTCGACCACAGGGTTTGACAGGATTAGATTTCTTGCGTGCTGTCCATACCGTGACCACTTTACCGGTAGTTTCACCCGCTGCTGGTTCATCTCCAACTCAAGCAGTAATACCACCCCGTGCTAGTACAATCCCCACCCATGTTTTAGGACCTGGTGCAACTCGGATCGGCCCTGCCACTAGTGCTAAGTTAAAAGCGACCAAGCACAAACAGTCGCGCTTGTCTTTCTCTCGCGATAGTCCTACAGAACCTACCGTACGCATCCGCATAGAGCCAGTAGAAGCAGGACCATCTGCCGTTCCTGCAACATCCTCGACTACTGAGGAACTGACCGATGAGGCAGAAGAAAAATACCAGGAGGCGCTTATGAAGTACAAACGGGAATGGTCAACTGATTTCCCGTGGCTCGTGCTTTTTCAAACCTCCTTCGGTTTCCCTTCGGTGAGGTGCAGTTTGTGTATGGTGCACGCAGGACACGGCACAAACTACGGCGCTGCTGGCGAAGGTGCCGTCGACGTCCAAACCCAGGCATTCCGCACGCATCAAAGATCTAGGAAGCACAAACGGTCCGTCAAGAGACAGACCCTGGCGGAGCAGGCGGCTGAGAAGCAGCAGCGCATCACTGACTGCCCAAAGGCTAGGGACATCCAGCGTGAAAGAGTCATCGCGCTGCTGGAGACCCTGCTATTCATATGCAAATGTGACGCACCGATTGAGATGTGGGTTCAACTGGTGCGGCACCTAGCAGAGCGGCAAACACTGGGCTTCCCCAAGAATGGCTACGGTGCGTATTACACCAGGTGAGCCATTGATCAATAGTCGATGCTCTACTCGGAATCGTTGTTAGTGAAAATGCTCACGACTTCCACACCATTGCTAAACCACACTACCTTCTTCTGTTGGATGCAGATACGGGTTTGCCGAGCTCATCGCAAGCACTGCCACATATCTGCGTGCTCGTCAGGACGTTTGGTTGCGGTCTAGTCCTTTTATCGGACTAACCTGTGACGAGAGTACGGATCGTGTGCGTGGCAAACACCAGATCGTGTTTGCCATGTTTCTCCGTGACTCTCGTGTGGTCACGGAGTTCATCGGGCTACTGACGGTGGAGAATTGCGATGGCGCTTCGTTGCTCTCCCTGTTGTTGACACTCCTTGACTCACTAGGTGTTGACATAAGCAGGGTGGCCGGGATTAGCACGGATGGTGCAGGGGCGATGATGGGTAGCACAAACGGGTTGGTGGCTCGGCTCCGTGTACGGATCCCGCACCTCTTCTCCAGCCATTGCATTGCACATCGGTGAGTAGCACTCATTGCCTGTGTGTGTTGCATCTGAATGCCCATCACGTTGCGCAGATACAGCAAGGAAGGCAGGCGCTCACATGATCACCAGCTCATGCCATTCCCCACCCATTTTGTTTCCCCCCTCCTTTCCCTCCCCCCCCCCCCCTGCTCCGGACGTGACGGTGCTCTCCTCCATAGTCTCCTCGCGGAAGGACAGCAACGGCCCGCAGAAACATTCGAGGCAAC